>CM072512.1:56009230-56016730 GCA_036898135.1 Oncomelania hupensis | reverse complement strand
TCTCTCTCTCTCGCTCTCTCTCTCTTTCTCTCTCTCCTTCTCTCTCTCCTTCTCTCTCTCCTTCTCTCTCTCTCTCTCTCTCTCTATCTCTCTCTCTTTCTCAGCATATAAATATATACAATTGTTATTAAAATATACATTTATCTATGTATACTAATAGAATAATGTGTAAGCAGGAAAGCAAGGAGAGAGAAAGTCGTGCAATTTAAAATGAAAACAAAAACCAATACTCAATGATACAAAAACACAGTGTGAGCTGTATGTGAACGCATGCAATAAATGATCTTACCAGAACTTATGTGTCTGTCCTCTGCCAAACTTGTAAAATATCCATGAAAAATCCTCTAACAATAATCTTAACTTTTGTAGAAGATATTTGAACAAGCTAATGCATTAAAATTGATGCTGTTTGCATAAGTTGTTGGGAGCTTTACAGTCAACGAAATCTAGTACTGAAACCTTAAAATGCCACACATTTAAAATCACTAATAATATCTTTTACAATTAATCAATCATTGCGTTTTTTATTTTTTTTTTTCATGCACCAAAGTTATATCTTACAATATTTACAACGTTTAAAGCACTTAAAATACAAGTGATCACAGAAATTATAGTTAAACTTTACCAAAAAGGTGGTTTTTTTTATCAATCACAATAACAGTACCACAAAGTACCACACCACGCTAGCCCATTTTTTTCTTAAAGGCATGTTTGGACATGATATGGAAACGGCTGACGCAAGCATAAGATATGGGAAGTAACTCTCTCTCGCTCTCTCTCTCTCTCTCTCTCTCTCTCTCTCTCTCTTTCTCTGCATGTTTGGACATGATATGGAAACGGCTGACGCAAGCATAAGATATGGGAAGTAACTCTCTCTCTCTCTCGCTCTCTCTCTCTCTCTCTCTCTCTCTCTCATTTTTTATCGATCTCTGCACACACAATATCGAAAAATGTCACTTTTGGAGGGGATATTGAATATCTAACTACAATCTGTTGTGTGGCGTGGTTGAACATATAGACAAATCTTTACAAACATAGATAACTGAATACTAATCAAATGCTGTCAGCACGCCTGAAAAAAAAAAAGTCTAAACATATATGCCACCCCTGATGACGCCTGCCAACATGTTTAACAAGTCACACACATGATCACACTTGTTTATTAGTCGGCTTATAGATTTAGCTATCACTTTTTAAAGAGTAAATACTGTGTGGATAGTGCTCAATTGTCTGGGCGTCAGATCATATACCCAAAGGCTACAAGTGCACTTCTTGGTGGTGGTTAACAAAAGGCTGCAAGTGTACGTCTCGATGGTTTTTGAGTTAGATAATATATTAGCCAACGCCTGATAAAGTATTACATGGTTAGTGCTCAGTTGTCTAGGGCGTCAGACCATGCACCCAAAAGGCTGCAAGTATGCGTCTTGGTGGTTTTGAGCTAGATCATCTTTCTCCTCTTTTTCTTATTTATCTCTCTCTCTCTCTCTTTGCTCTATTTTTTTAGTTGATGATCACACTTATTTTTATTAGTCAGCTTATAGATTTAACCATCTTTTTTTTTTTTGATTTAGCCCTCACTTTTTTAAATCCTTTTTTATTTACCTACACACCCACCCACCCTCAGCCCCTCTCCTCGCACACCCAGCACACTCCACCATCCTATCATTGAAATACTCAAAACTATGTTGAAAAAATGCGCACCCCATGCAGCAATGATGACATGGATGATAACGTGCATGGGCATGTATGCAGTATCTACACACACACACGTACGCACACTTGCCCACACAAATTTTTAAAACTACATGTGAAAATACAAGGAAATACTTTGAACACACTGACCCCATACAGTGATGATGGCGTGGACGCACACCCCATGCAGCGATGATGACATGGATGATGACGTGCATGTACATGTATGCAGTGTCTACACACGTACGCACACTTGCATACACAAATTTTTAAAACTGCACGCCAAAATATAGTAAAATGCATTGAAAAAAAACCAAAAAAAAAACACGTACCCCATGCAACGATGATACCATGTTCATGCATTGTAAACAGTGTCTGAACACGTGCGCGTGCATGTATGCAGTATCTGCACACACATTTTGTAACCCCCCACACGGATTTTGTAACACTGCATGCCCAAAGTTTTAAAAGTGCACGCCAAAATACAATAAAATACGCTGAAAAATACAATAAAATACGCTGAAAACAAAACACGCAACCCGTGCATCGATGTTATCATGTGTGTGCACGTGTGCGTGCATGTATGCAGTGTCTGCACACACATTTTTAATACTCTGTACGATCAAATTTGAAACACTGCATGCCCAAAGTTTTAAAAGTGCACGCCAAAATACAATAAAATACGCTGAAAACAAAACACGCAACCCGTGCATCGATGTTATCATGTGCGTGCACGTGTGCGTGCATGTATGCAGTGTCTGCACACACATTTTTAATACTCTGTACGATCAAATTTGAAACACTGCACGCCCAAATTTAAAACAATGCACGCCAAAATACAATAAAATACGCTGAAAACAAAACACGCAACCCGTGCATCGATGTTATCATGTGCGTGCACGTGTGCGTGCATGTATGCAGTGTCTGCACACACATTTTTAATACTCTGTACGATCAAATTTGAAACACTGCACGCCCAAATTTAAAACAATGCACGCCAAAATACAATGAAATACGCTGAAAACAAAACACCCACCCCGTGCAACGAAGATATCATGTCCGTGCATGTATACAGTGTCTGCACACTTATTTTTTTGGTCGATGTTTGCCAAGGATCTCAGTGACGGCATCTATCACATCCGAGTTGAAGGTGATGGTGGTGGTGATTAAGTATTACATTGATCCTAATTTGGTATAGTTATAGAATATGACAACCAAGTCTGTCACACAAAGACTAAATAAGGAAAAAATGCCAAGAAATGTCTGATAGCACAGTGGTTGGAACACTCGCTACTGTGTCGCACGTTAACCACCGTCCAGGATGATTAGCACTTGGATGGGTGACCACAAAACGTGAAGGACTCAACTATGACTGACTACCTAAAGCAGTGAGGGAGAGAGATGGGCATCACCCTCATTATGCTGGCCCAAGATAAGTGGGATCTCAAGACTATGGGACTATCTTTATTTTTATATACAAGGTGGTCTATAGCTGTATATGCTTTGTGGATAGCACAGTGGTTGGAGCACTCACTACTGTGTCGCAAGTTAAGCACCAGCTAGTGTGATTAACACTTGGATGGGGTGACTAAATACCTAGTCTCTTGAGGATGGGGAAGGTAAAGCAGCGAGGGAGATAGAGAGGGGCATCACCATCATTATGATGGTCCCAAGATAAGTGTAATCTCTTTAACATCACGCTCCCCTACGTTCACAAGGCTATGAGACTCTCTTTTATCATTATATACAAGACAGCCTATAGCTGTATACGTTTTATTTTGGCTAAATCAACACTAAAACTATGAGAGCAATTAAACTGAAGAAATGGACAGTGAAAAATTGCATTTGTTGACAAATAACTTATTCATTGTTGAGTGTAAACAAAACAGACCCCACACCAAGACCACACGAGATGTAAATGGGTGCAGTGGTCTGCCCGCCCGCGCACGCACGCCCCGCGCACACCCGCGCACGCCCCGCACGCCGGCCGCTCGCATTTCTTGGGCCAGCATAATGAGGGTGATGCCCATCTCTCTCCCTCACTGCTTTAGGTAGTCAGTCATAGTTGAGTCCTTCACGTTTTGTGGTCACCCATCCAAGTGCTAATCATCCTGGACGGTGGTTAACGTGCGACACAGTAGCGAGTGTTCCAACCACTGTGCTATCAGACATCCCTTGGCATTTTTTCCTTATTTAGTCTTTGTGTGACAGACTTGGTTGTCATATTCTATAACTATACCAAATTAGGATCAATGTAATACTTAATCACCACCACCATCACCTTCAACTCGGATGTGATAGATGCCGTCACTGAGATCCTTGGCAAACATCGACCAAAAAAATAAGTGTGCAGACACTGTATACATGCACGGACATGATATCTTCGTTGCACGGGGTGGGTGTTTTGTTTTCAGCGTATTTCATTGTATTTTGGCGTGCATTGTTTTAAATTTGGGCGTGCAGTGTTTCAAATTTGATCGTACAGAGTATTAAAAATGTGTGTGCAGACACTGCATACATGCACGCACACGTGCACGCACATGATAACATCGATGCACGGGTTGCGTGTTTTGTTTTCAGCGTATTTTATTGTATTTTGGCGTGCATTGTTTTAAATTTGGGCGTGCAGTGTTTCAAATTTGATCGTACAGAGTATTAAAAATGTGTGTGCAGACACTGCATACATGCACGCACACGTGCACGCACATGATAACATCGATGCACGGGTTGCGTGTTTTGTTTTCAGCGTATTTTATTGTATTTTGGCGTGCACTTTTAAAACTTTGGGCATGCAGTGTTTCAAATTTGATCGTACAGAGTATTAAAAATGTGTGTGCAGACACTGCATACATGCACGCACACGTGCACACACATGATAACATCGATGCACGGGTTGCGTGTTTTGTTTTCAGCGTATTTTATTGTATTTTTCAGCGTATTTTATTGTATTTTGGCGTGCACTTTTAAAACTTTGGGCATGCAGTGTTACAAAATCCGTGTGCGGGGTTACAAAATGTGTGTGCAGATACTGCATACATGCACGAGCACGTGTTCAGACATTGTTTACAATGCATGAACATGGTATCATCGTTGCATGGGGTACGTGTTTTTTTTTTGGTTTTTTTTCAATGCATTTTACTATATTTTGGCGTGCAGTTTTAAAAATTTGTGTATGCAAGTGTGCGTACGTGTGTAGACACTGCATACATGTACATGCACGTCATCATCCATGTCATCATCGCTGCATGGGGTGTGCGTCCACGCCATCATCACTGTATGGGGTCAGTGTGTTCAAAGTATTTCCTTGTATTTTCACATGTAGTTTTAAAAATTTGTGTGGGCAAGTGTGCGTACGTGTGTGTGTGTAGATACTGCATACATGCCCATGCACGTTATCATCCATGTCATCATTGCTGCATGGGGTGCGCATTTTTTCAACATAGTTTTGAGTATTTCAATGATAGGATGGTGGAGTGTGCTGGGTGTGCGAGGAGAGGGGCTGAGGGTGGGTGGGTGTGTAGGTAAATAAAAAAGGATTTAAAAAAGTGAGGGCTAAATCAAAAAAAAAAAAGATGGTTAAATCTATAAGCTGACTAATAAAAATAAGTGTGATCATCAACTAAAAAAATAGAGCAAAGAGAGAGAGAGAGAGATAAATAAGAAAAAGAGGAGAAAGATGATCTAGCTCAAAACCACCAAGACGCATACTTGCAGCCTTTTGGGTGCATGGTCTGACGCCCTAGACAACTGAGCACTAACCATGTAATACTTTATCAGGCGTTGGCTAATATATTATCTAACTCAAAAACCATCGAGACGTACACTTGCAGCCTTTTGTTAACCACCACCAAGAAGTGCACTTGTAGCCTTTGGGTATATGATCTGACGCCCAGACAATTGAGCACTATCCACACAGTATTTACTCTTTAAAAAGTGATAGCTAAATCTATAAGCCGACTAATAAACAAGTGTGATCATGTGTGTGACTTGTTAAACATGTTGGCAGGCGTCATCAGGGGTGGCATATATGTTTAGACTTTTTTTTTTTCAGGCGTGCTGACAGCATTTGATTAGTATTCAGTTATCTATGTTTGTAAAGATTTGTCTATATGTTCAACCACGCCACACAACAGATTGTAGTTAGATATTCAATATCCCCTCCAAAAGTGACATTTTTCGATATTGTGTGTGCAGAGATCGATAAAAAATGAGAGAGAGAGAGAGAGAGAGAGAGCGAGAGAGAGAGAGAGTTACTTCCCATATCTTATGCTTGCGTCAGCCGTTTCCATATCATGTCCAAACATGCAGAGAAAGAGAGAGAGAGAGAGAGAGAGAGAGAGAGAGAGAGAGCGAGAGAGAGTTACTTCCCATATCTTATGCTTGCGTCAGCCGTTTCCATATCATGTCCAAACATGCCTTTAAGAAAAAAATGGGCTAGCGTGGTGTGGTACTTTGTGGTACTGTTATTGTGATTGATAAAAAAAAACACCTTTTTGGTAAAGTTTAACTATAATTTCTGTGATCACTTGTATTTTAAGTGCTTTAAACGTTGTAAATATTGTAAGATATAACTTTGGTGCATGAAAAAAAAAAATAAAAAACGCAATGATTGATTAATTGTAAAAGATATTATTAGTGATTTTAAATGTGTGGCATTTTAAGGTTTCAGTACTAGATTTCGTTGACTGTAAAGCTCCCAACAACTTATGCAAACAGCATCAATTTTAATGCATTAGCTTGTTCAAATATCTTCTACAAAAGTTAAGATTATTGTTAGAGGATTTTTCATGGATATTTTACAAGTTTGGCAGAGGACAGACACATAAGTTCTGGTAAGATCATTTATTGCATGCGTTCACGTACAGCTCACACTGTGTTTTTATATCATTGCGTATTGGTTTGTTTTCATTTTAAATTGCACGACTTTTTCTCTCCTCGCTTTCCTGCTTACACATTATTCTATTAGTATACATAGATGATTGTATATTTTAATAACAATTGTATACATTTATATGCAGAGAGAAAGAGAGCGTGAGAGAGATAGATAGCTGGGATAGAGAGGAGAGATAGAAAGAGAGAGAGAGAGAGAAAGAGAGAGAGAGAGAGATAGAGAGAGAGAAAAGTGAGAGAGAGATAGAGAGCGAGAGAGAGAGAGACTCAAATCAATAAAATAAATCAAATACTTTAAAATATTTGCGCGATTCGCCTCATATAAATTCAATATCTCAAAAACCACTACATCGATTCTGCTCCTGTTTACCACTTTTTATCATGCGTCATCGATAGACTTTGTCATCAAAACTAAACAAAATCAATAATAACGTTAAAAAATTGCCTGTTTGATTAAAATGACCCTCATCCAATCCTATATAATCATTATCGAAATCATGTCTCTGCCTTTACACCATCTGTTTGAGTGATAGATGTGTGTGAGAGAGGATGAGCCAGAGAGAGTATATATACACATAGGCCATGATCTATCATTTGCAATGCTTCACATCCAAAAAAAAATTCTAGTTAAGCTATCTCTCTTAAAATAAATAAGTTTCTCATCTGCTCCCATGTAAATAAAATGAGCCACAGTCTTTCAAGCGTGATGGGCAGCTAATCACCCCTTCCCCCTGCTGGCTAATCACCCCCTCGGGATATCTCGCCATACTTACCAAGGCGCTGGTCAATTGATACATGATCTAAATCAAAATTGTCAAGACGCACGCTTGCAGCCTTTGGGTGCTTGGTCTAATGTATAGACAACTGAGTCATTACATATCCATCAATGGTCATTAACTATTCTTGGGTGTGTTTGTA
>CM072512.1:55734230-56004230 GCA_036898135.1 Oncomelania hupensis | reverse complement strand
TATTCCTAAAACAGACTCAAAGCGCGGCGATCTGTAACCAACATACACGTTGACAAGTTACAGACACTCCCACAACCACAACAAACACACATTCATCACTCAAACATGTGGTGTAAAGGCAAGTCGCCATTAGAAGACGGAAAGGAAATTGTTCTTCGGTAAAGTTTTCTTAATCTCTAAACAGGCTTAAACTATCTTCAGACATGCTGAACTCTCTTTATTAATACAGTCTAATAAGGAAGATTGATTGCGCCAGAAAGAGCATGATACTACTATTGTTTTGTTAAATGTAGGCCTGCGTTCTGAGATTATTGACTTCAGTTGCTCGATCAGTGATCATTGTTTCGCCTAATTCTCATAATTTTATATTTGAGAGTTACTGAGTTAAAAACAAAAATACACTGCACTCATTCAGTTTATCTGTTATCCTTTTGTACATCCATGGATATATTTTGAAATAGTGCGGAATCCGAACGAGCCAAATGTCGGTCTGTCGGTACGGTCAGTCGATCTTGCCCGCCATGTCTCAAGAATCTCAGAACGGATTATGACCAAGCTTTATAGGAACATTATTTAGAATATTGGCCAAACTCCCGTGTGCTATCGTAATTGTTCTACCGTATAAGTCCCTGGGGTCACTTTGCTAAACATACTGTGTGCTCAATATCCCAAAAGCGGCTGAACCGAATTGTTGATTTTTGGTATACATGACCAATCAGTGGCAGTCCGGTTGTCAGTTCGTCGTGCGCTCCGAATTTCACTTTGCTTGGAACACATTTGATTGCTTTATCTCAAGAATGACTGGACAGATTGTCATTATGGGGCGCCATGTGTCCATTTATTCTACGTGACTATTCTATACATAGAATAAATTCTATGCACATAGAAAGCATTCTATGCACACAAAAAGCATTCATTAGTTGAAATTCCATTTATAAAAAAGAAACCAATATTGTAAGTCATAGAATAAAATTCTTTGTATAGAATAACATTCTATAAAATAGTGTAAAATTCTATGTCCATAATACAATTCTATGTATAGAATAACATTTTAAAATAGAGAATAAGATTCTATGTATGTAATACAATTCTATATTATAGAATGCACTTGTATGCATAGAATTGTATTCTATAACATAGAATGAATTCTTTAAAATAAAATAAATTGCATGACATAGAATTATTTCTATACGCATAGAATTCATTCTATAACATAGAATGAATTCTTTAACATAAAATAAATTATATGACATAAAATGAATTCTATGTGCATAGAATAAATTGTACAACATAGAATGAATTCTATAATAAAAAATGAATTCTATATGCATAGAATGAATTTTATAGCATAGAATGAATTCTATGACATAGAATTCATTCTTTGACATAGAATGAATTCTATAGGCATAGAATGAATAGTATAACATAGAATGAATTCTATGACATAGAATGAATTCTATGACATAGAATGAATTCTATAACATAGAATGAATTCTATAGCATAGAATGAATTCTATGACATAGAATTTATTCTATAGCATAGAATGAATTCTATAACATAGAATGAATTCTATAGCATAGAATGAATTCTATGACATAGAATTTATTCTATAGCATAGAATGAATTCTATGTTACAGAATGAATCCTATGTCATAGAATTCATTCTATGCTATAGAATTCATTCTATGCTATAGAATAAATTCTATGTCATAGAATTCATTCTTTGCTATAGAATTCATTCTATGTTATAGAATTCATTCTATGTCATAGAATTCATTCTATGTCATCTTATTCATTCTATGTTATACTATTCATTCTATGCTATAGAATTCATTCTATGTCATAGAATTCATTCTATGTCATAGAATTCATTCTATGTCATAGAATTCATTCTATGTCATAGACTTCATTCTATGTTATAGAATGAAATCAATATATACAATTTTTTTTAAATAGTAAAAACTGGGGCACTGTCAAGGTATAGAGAACATTTTTTATGGCATGGGACTGTATTGCAGAGAGATATACACATTGCCACATCCCATCACCACACCACATCACTCTACATCACACTGCACCACAAATGTGATAGGTAGGTGTGGTGGAGTGATTAGGTTATGTGACGATGTGGTCTGATTCACTGCTTTTAAGGCATAATAGAACTGTATTGCAGATACATACATACACATTACCACATCACATCACCACACTACATCACTCTAAATCACACCACACTGCACCACAAATGTGATGGGTGGGAGGGGTGGGGTGATTAGATTATGTGATGTGATTCACTGATGCCATGATATGTGCTGTCTGCTGCAATGTGAAGATGTGCTGCTGCTGTGATGTCGGCTGATGTGATGTGATGATTTGTTGATATGATGTGATTTTATGTGGTGGTGCGTTTTCACGATGATGGTGATGAAGCAATGTGATGCAGTGATGTGATGTGATGATGTAATCGATGTGGTAATGATGCGATGTGGTGATGTGTCATACAATATCTTTTTTTAAATTCTAAATTTTGTTACAAGTTATTAGTTGTGTTTTTTAATTTTATGTGAATGAAATGAATTATATGTATATAGAATTAATTGTATAACACAGCAAGAATTGTATGACATAAAATTCATTTTTTAACATAAAATGGATTTTATTCTCAACACTGAATACATTCTATTTTCATAGAATTGTTTTTTAACATTTGGTGCACATAGAATGCATTCTATGTTATAGAATGTTCATTCTATAACATAGGATCCATTCTATAACATAGAATGTTCATTCTATAACATAGAATGGTCATTCTATAACATAGAATTCATTCTATAACATAGAATTCATTCTATAACATAGAATGTTCATTCTATAACATAGAATCCATTGTATAACTTAGAATGTTCATTCTATAACATAGAATCCATTCTATAACATAGAATGTTCATTCTATAACATAGAATGCTCATTCTATGCGCAACTAGGTCATTCTATGTGAAGCGAGGCTGTGACGTATAAAGGGACACGTGGAGCCTTGCACGCGCGCCAGAACTGAAGAAATGGCTGACGGTTGTGATGGTCTATGGACTTACCAAGCGCTCTGCGGCTTTATCAGACATCATAATTTCGTGAACAAGCATTTAGGTTTCTTGATGCGGACGACTTCGACGGTATAATTAGTGTGAATAGATCGCTTAGCAATAAAAATAATTGACGTCACACCCTCCCCCCCCCCTCCGCCCCTGCGTGCTTGCTTTTTTCATTACAATGTGCTGAGGTTCTGTAAGGGTTTATAGTGACAAAATCTAATTAAATAATCAGTTCTTTTCGCTCAATACCGAAGAAATAACCGTACTGTACACTCATAAAAAGCAATAATTAATATATTTAAAGGTCGAATATTGCTATACAACTCTGAGACATAATAAATGAAAGGTTCATAAAGCTGAATATTGCAAAAAAATCTATTTCACCCCAAGCGGCCCCCCAGGGCGCTATGCACAAAGGCGTGGCGGCCACATTGCTGCGGGAATAACACAGCGTGATCGAGTTTGAAAATGGTGAAGTACTGTGCTGCGTTTGGATGCTCTAACTCCGACGTAAAACCTTTCTGCAAAGAAAAGAACATTTCCTTTCATCGATTTCCACTTCGAGCGCAAATGATGAAGCACTGCATGTCGTCAACTCTAAACTGAACGTCAGTGACAAATCGCTCTGTAATCATTATTGCACGAGTGTGCTATGTTCAAAACATCACAATATCCCAAAATGTTCTCTATACCTTGACAGTGCCCCAGTGTTTACTATTTAAAAAAAGTTTTTATATTGATTTCATTCTATAACATAGAATGAATTCTATGACATAGAATGAATTCTATGACATAGAATAAATTCTATAGCATAGAATGAATAGTATAACATAGAATGAATAAGATGACATAGAATGATTTCTATGACATAGAATGAATTCTATAATATAGAATGAATTCTATGACATAGAATGAATAATATGAGATAGAATTTATTCTATAGCATAGAATGAATTCTATAACATAGAATGAATTATATAGCATAGAATGAATTCTATGACATAGAATTCATTCTGTAACATAGAATTCATTCTATGCTATAGAATAAATTCTATGTCATAGAATTCATTCTATGCTATAGAATTCTTTCTATGTTATAGAATTCATTCTATGTCATAGAATTCATTCTATGTCATAGAATTCATTCTATGTCATCTTATTCATTCTATGTTATACTATTCATTCTGTGCCTATAGAATTCATTCTATGTCATAGAATGAATTCTATGTCATAGAATTCATTCTATGCTATAAAATTCATTCTATGCATATAGAATTCATTCTTTATTATAGAATTCATTCTATGTTATACAATTTATTCTATGCACATAGAATTCATTTTATGTCATATAATTTATTTTATGTTAAAGAATTCATTCTATGTTATAGAATGAATTCTATGCGTATAGAAATAATTCTATGTCATGCAATTTATTTTATTTTAAAGAATTCATTCTATGTTATAGAATTCATCCTTTGTAATAGAATTCATTCTATGTTATAGAATATAATTCTATGCATACAAGTGCATTCTATAATATAGAATTGTATTACATACATAGAATATTATTCTCTATTATAAAATGTTATTCTATACATAGAATTGTATTATGGACATAGAATTTTACACTATATTATAGAATGTTATTCTATACAAAGAATTTTATTCTATGACTTACAATATTGGTTTCTTTTTTATAAATGGAATTTCAACTAATGAATGCTTTTTGTGTGTATAGAATGCTTTCTATGTGCATAGAATTTATTCTATGTATAGAATGGTCACATAGAATAAATGGACACATGGCGCCCCATAGTCATTACTTTCACTATAAATATTTTAACCACCACTTAGAATTTTGTGTCCTTGACCTTTGCTCTTTATCTAGGATCAAGGCCGTTGACGTCACATGCATTATACAAAAGTTCCGCGCTTTATAACAAATTTGATGAACCTATTTTGATAATTTCTTTGCTTGCAGATATTTCAGATATGGTCCATCATCGATCCAGGATTTGATTTCACCTCTTTAAGATAAAGCCAGGTCCTAACATCGCCACGAAAATTAACCCTTTTGGAAATAAAAATTAACACCTTTTAAAATGGCGTTCCCCCCCCCCCTCCCTCTCTCTCTCTCTCTCTCTTTCTCTCTCTCTCTCTCTCTCTCTCTCTCTCTCTCTCTCTCTCTCTCTGCGTGTGTGTGAGGGTGTCTGGAAATATACTTCAATGGTTTTCTAACTTGTTTTTCATTCTCATTTGTTTCAGACCAGTACACCAGTTGATGATTTGTTGAGAGAAGATCCAAGCCGCGCCCCATTTGTTCAGTTTGATCTGCGAGTAGAAAATCCAGGGCAACGAAATGTCAAAGGAAGACGATCGCCAACCCCTTTTGAGCAGCTGCGCGCAGTCTTGCAGTGGCGAACATTCATACCGTGGCGGAGTGAACCGCGCTAACTACAGCAGTATACTAACGCCAAGCAACGGTTCAGCACCAACTGCTCATTCACTGACACAGTCACAACAACACGAGACCGGTGGACTTCATCGAGGTCTCTCTTTCTTCGAATCCATGGAGCACCAACCCGTCACCCTGGCATGGGAAAACATCAACGTTTTCGTGCGAGAGAAGAAAAAGACGAAGCAGAAAGAAAGAGTTGATGGAGCTAGTGTAATAGTGGACATTGAGAGTGCGCAAGTCAAAATCAACGGCAATATCCCCAGCTCCAAGAATGGACACAAGCAGATTCTCCGGGATGGTAAGATCGCTATTATTATTTTTTTTAATGCTTTATGTCCCTTTTTTAGATCATTATTATCATGTTTTCCTCAATCTTTATGTTTTCTTTTATGTGCGTGCAAGCTATCTTTTCTTTAAACTATATATAGACTATGTATTATCTATTATACGTGAGATTTAGTGTCCCTGTCAGCAAAGACTAAATATGAAACTTTGCTATGCCTTGCATTGTATGAATATCGTCTGGCAAGTTACCTTACTAAAGTCCTGTCTTAATTGGAAAATTCGTGGAGGTTCACGAACCTTTTTCTCAGAACTTTCGAAAAAAAAAGATTCGTGAACCTCCACGAATTTTCCAATTAAGACAGGCCTTTTGTAGTATATCATAATATGCCCTTTCTTGCTTTGTGAAAGATTGTCTACGAATCTTTTATTTTCTTCTTCTTACTAACTGAAGGTCTCATATTATGTAACTCGGTTAAATAATGTGAATATTATAATATATCATGCTGTAATTGAACATAAATGAATTTTGCCAAATCTATCCTATCATTCTGCAATATGCAATATTCTATAGTTACCTACTTTCGATCTCCCCCTTGCATTGGATATGTGCATGTTCAAAATTATTTTTTTAAAATACCGAATAAGAGCAAACCTGGTTCGATCAATTCTATTTCTTTAAAAATTGTTTTGATCTACCTATCCACTTCGATTGCAAAAGAATGAAGAGGCTTGGACGGATAAGGAGGGTTGAGGCTTATCTGGGCAGGAGAACTTGAACTCGGTGAAGTCTAACACATTCATTATAATAATATAATGTCAGTTAAATTTATTCACATGCCTGCTGCTAGAGGTTAGAAATGGTCTTGGTACTTATATTGATTTTTTATTGTAAACAGTGACCTTGCTGCAGGACATGCTTTGTTACCAAACACAATTAGCCGCTTTTAGCTTTATTTGTATATAGTCAGAGTGTCAGCGGGCTTTCAGACCAATATGTTTTAAGCTGCATGCTTCCACACGCAAGCTCTGAAACTGGAGGTATAGTTCAAACAAAGGCTGAACTGTAGATAACGTGCATATTTGTAGGGTTATAGGGCTTAAAATAATATGTTGTGAGTGACCAACGTGTCCATATGCAGCGTGGCTGAGACTCGGCATGCAAAGCCTTCTGTTAGAGATAGGAAATCCTCTGACAAGATGTCCTGCATTTGGTTTCATGCTAAAGGGCCAGAATATCAACGAGGTTTTTGGTTTTTCAAAATATTTTTTGTAACAATGAATTTACTTGGGAAACTGCATTGTTGTCCTATCCTATCCTATCCTGTCCCATAACCCGAAGGTCGTAGGGGCACCACAGATGATCGCTTAACCAGCATACTCCATCTTTCTCTGTCCTCAGCAGCCCTCATGGCTTCGCTCAGTGTCAAACCAGTCCATTCTCGAATGTTGTCCTCCCACCTCTTTTTCGGTCTCCCCCTTCTTCTACCTCCTTGCACTGTGCCTTGCAGAATGGTCTTTGCAAGGCCTGATGATCTGGTGACGTGGCCATACCATCGGAGTTTCCGTTTCTTCACCACTGTGAGCAGGTCATCGTGTTGTCCAATGGCTTGTGTGATGGTCTGTCGGACTTCAACGTTGGTGATGTGTTGGGTATAGGAAATGCACAGAAGTCTTCTGTAGCACCTCATCTCCATGCTTTGTATTCTTCGTTGGAGATCTGCTGTGAGGGTCCATGCTTCGCAAGCATATAGGAAGATGGAGATGACCAGAGATCGCAGCAGTCTTACTTTGGAATGTAGACTGATGGTTCTGTCTTTCCAAATGGGCTTCAACCTTGTCAGGGCAGCAGTTGTTTGTGCGATCCTGGAGAGGACTTCCTGTCGAGACCCATTGTCTGACACAATGGCTCCTAAATATTTGAAGCTGTGCACTGTGTTGAGGGATTGGCCTTGTACTTTGATGTCCGTGTTGATGCCATTGGTGTTGTTGGTCATCATTTTGGTCTTCTCTGCACTTATTTCCATTCCATAAGCTCTGGAGGTGGTGTCAAGCCTCTGTACAAGCTGTTCAAGTTCTTGTTCCTCTCCAGCCAATCCATCAATATCATCCGCAAAACGAAGATTGGAGATTGCTCTGCCCCCTATGCTGACTGTGCCTTCGTGATCTGCAAGAGCATCTGACATGATGCGCTCTAGGAAGATGTTGAAGAGTGTTGGAGAGAGTAGGCATCCTTGACGCACACCGATTGTTGTTCTGAACCAGTTCCCGATGACGCTGTTATGGAGGACTGCACTGGTAGCCTTGTCATACAGGCTTTTGATGACTTCTATGATTTTAGGGCTGATGTTGTACACTTTCATGGTTGCCCATAGAGCTGCATGCCAGACTCGGTCAAATGCCTTCTTGAAGTCTATGAACACATGATATAGATGTTGTTGGTGCTGTAGGTATTTCTCACAGATTATTCTGAGGTTGAAAATCTGTTCAGTGGTACTTCGCCCTGCCATGAATCCTGCTTGTTCTTCAGCTATGATTTGTTCAGCTTGTGGTTTCAACCTGTTGAGTATTATTTTCAGGAGGACCTTGCTGGGATGGCTGATGAGGCTGATGGTGCGGTAATTTTCACACTCCTGAAGGTTACCTTTTTTAGGAAGAGTGATGACAAGCGACTGGGTCCATGGTGTAGGCCATTCCCCACTCTGCCAGATCTTGTTACAGATAGTGGTGAGAGCATCAGTCATCGCTTCTCCTCCTGCTTGTAGCAGTTCCGCTGGTATGTTGTCCACTCCCGCTGACTTCCCTTTCTTCAGCGATTGCACTGCTGCCTCAACTTCTTCCCGGAGAATTGGGAGGATTTCTTCTTCTTCTCTGCTCTCGGGACATGCTAGAACTGATGGGTCTCCATTTGGTGTATGGTTGTAAAGGTCAGAGCAGTACTCTGTCCATCTGTCCAAGACTTCTTGTTCTTCTGTAAGGCAAATGCCAGACTTGCTTTGGATAGTGGAGACTTTGGGCTGTTTAACACTTGTCAGCCGCTTCACAGTCTGGTAGGCCTTCTTGCTGTTGTTCTTGTTCAGATTGTTCTCTATTTCCTGGAATTGATCTTCTATCCAGTTCTCCTTTGCTGTGCGCATGCCTTTTCGGATGTCATTGTTGATTTTTCGGTAGACATCAGCTCCCTGTGAGGTGTTCTTTTTCTTTTTTAACTCTCTTCGTTTATCACACAGATCCAAAAGTTCAGGTGTGATCCACGGCTTCTTCTTTGGTCGGTGCTTGCCAAGGATCTCAGTGGCGGCATCTGTTACAGCTGAGTTGAAGGTATTGGTCATGGTGTTGACATCTACTTCGCCTGCCCCCAAAATAAGCAGTGGTGCAAATTTCCCTCCAATTGTGGCCTGAAATATTTTTGCCACCTCCGGGTCTTGCAGTTTGTCCAGGTCGAACTTCAGCCTAGTGCACTTTGCTGTATTTACTCTCTTCAAATGGAGCCGGAAAGACATCATCACGAGATCGTGGTCACTTCCAATGTCTGCTCCTGGAAAAGTGCGTGTCCTGCCAATGTTGATGCTTGATCTGAAGCGTTTCTTGACCATGATGTAGTCGATCTGGTTGTGATGTTCCCCGCCGGGACTGTGCCATGTCCATCGTCTGGATTTTTTGTGGAGACCAAGCGTGTTTGCCAGTACCAGATTGTTGTATCTGGCAAACTCCAATAGCCTCAGACCCCTGTCATTTGTCTCGTTGTTGCAGTGGGGTCCGCATGTGTCTCCCCAGTTGCGGTGCGCATCTTGGCCAACCTTGGCATTCCAGTCGCCTTGCACTATGACTATGTCCTTCTTCGGCACTTGGTCAAGGACCGCCTGTATATTTTCATAAAAATCCTCCACTTCGCTGTCTTCATAGTCTGATGTTGGGGCATAGGCCTGGATGATGGTAATGTTGAAAGGGGTTGCTCTCAGACGGATGGTAATGAGTCTACTGGAGACTGGGCGGCAACCCATGACAGTGGCTAGAATGTTCTTGTGGACCAAGAATCCAACGCCGTGTTCGTGCCTGTCATCTCTACCACATCTCTGTCACATTAATTAAAAGACTATATTATGGCAGGGTAATCTTTGCTCAAACCGAGAATTGAAGATGGCTTGTTTCCATGTTTTGTAAATAAATATGAGGAGAGTTGTGGTCGCGTGGTATAAGGCGGGACTAAATGTCCTTGTCCTATCCTATCCTATCCCGTAACTCGGAGGTCGTAGGGGCACCACAGATGATTGTTTAACCAGCGTACTCCATCTTTCCCTGTCCTCAGCAACCCTGGTTGTTTCGCTCAGTGTCAAACCAGTCCATTCTCGAATGTTGTCCTCCACCTCTTTTTCGGTCTCCCTCTTCTTCTACCTCCTTGCACTGTTGTCACGTCACCAGAACGGGTTCAGTGAACGTTCAGCTCAAAACAGCGAGTGGATGAAACGAACTCAAAACAAAAGAACTAACACAAATACCAGATGAACATTTACACTCTTTTATTCAACAATCTAACACAACGCTGAGGATAATGGGAATCTAAACCACCCTCAACCCCTATTCGGACCCACAGCCCCAACGGTTAACAACAATTACCTCCCTTGTCTAATCTGAAACCCGTAGAACCTGTACATGATTGATTGATTCATTGTTGCTTTAGGTCCAGCGGACTCTTCCGAGCCAAATCAGGACCGGACAACCCCCGATCCGCATAAAAGATCTGCCGAAACAACCCTAGTGGGAAAATTGAATGCCCTCCACCGGCCAGTCACTTTACAATAAAGACATCCCACGCGGGGGACGGCTGAGGGTTGACCTCAACTACGCGAACACCCCGGTTACAAAAACAAAATAGAATACAACCATCATTATAAATCATCAACAAAACACATACATATAAAATGCCTATAGTGCGAAATAATACAATCATAGGAAGCCCTAGTGACCACCCGGCAGAAAGCGTCCAACACTCCCAAGCTGATCCAACAGACCTCATACACAAACAAGGAGTCTTGTCCAGGAAGAGTTTTCAAGAAAAAAGGTAGGTCATTGATCTAGCGAAGAAGAAGAAAGTATAGCAGAGTGATAGGACAGATCAGGAATGGGAAAGAGCAAATGATGAAGACAGCGACAGTGGGAATTTAAAGCACTAAAATTCCAGAAAGTGGGGATACTATTTATACTGAAACCCCCGGCACTCCAACGGGGGGAACTGTTGCCGCAGTGAATTAGTCATGCCTACAAAGGCAAGACAGGTTTTCAACTGGGGCTTTCACTGTTCCATTTATAGGTTAGAACAATCTACAGTGACAAGATTGCTCATGACCCCAAGGGGTACCTGTACATAAAATGCCCACACAACAATATGTAACAATAACAACAAGTAACAATAAGCAAATCAAACTGCAAATAAATACGATCACAAGCTGAGGAGTTAAGCCAGCAAAACTTGGAAACATCGATTATATTAAATTAACTGGCTTTATTAATCAATGTTCACTGTTTGAAGCTCTCTTGTCTTTAAGCTAATCTCAAGAAAACGTAGCGGTCAACACACAGATAATAAAGTATACTTCACTAAGTTCTGAAGTTGAAAATATGTTTTATGTGAGTGAAATGCAAGTGTGTGTGTATGACCGTGACGATGCAAGGTGTAGAATGTGGACCCCAACGGTGGACTCCCGGTGGTCTGAAGTGCAGCGACGAGTCCCGGCGGTGATGGTGAGCAACAACCCGCAGAGCGGCGCCCCAACGTCAGAAAGGAGGACGTGGCAGTGGTGGCAGCGACGTCCGACACAGTCCACACCCCAAAGCGGCAAAGGCAGAAGTGGTTGAAGTACCAATAGTAGTGGCAACAGCAGAAGTCTTAGAGGTAGAAGTAGTAATGTAGTAGAATAGTATACGTAGAAGTAGTAGCATAGGTAGAAGCATAGGAAGTAGCATAGGCCCAATCTGGTCAACAAATAAATTGTCTTACTAATCTTTCCTCATAAAAAGGTAAACACTACATAAAAATAACTCCTTCCGCCGTCCGCCATCTTGACCTGTTTATATATGCATTTCAACAATTCAATTCAATTCTAATAATTTATATTCTTTCCCATAAACCTGGTTGTTTATACAACTACACATTACAATTATAATTCCATTTCCAGTCAAACCATCCTGATTCATCTTCATTCTCACCTTCATCACCTATCTCCATGTTATGGTACATCGTCTCCCCTCATTCACAATTATCCCTCTCTAGCACACTATAATACAACGTCACCCCTTCCTCATATTCATCACCCCTCTCTCTCTCATTTTAACATATATGCTTCATCTTCGCCCTTGACCTCATTTTGGCAACAATATCATATTTTACATATTTAAACAAGAAATCATAAGAAAATCATACAAAAATACCATTTAGCAAAATATATCCCTTTCCCCCTCATTCAACATCATTCGTTCACGTACCCAAGCTCGGAGTGCATAGCCACTAAGGAATTGAAATACTGGGCACCCACTCACCTTTAAGTCCTCGGCATGTGAAGTAACAGATAGCACACGACACCACAACACAATACAACACAATACACTGCTTGCTATCTGCTGAGAGTAGATGGTTCGTTAGTACGCTACACTACGCTGTGCTCATGGATCATCTCAGTACCGGCAAGGTCACTAAGCCTTGGGAGGTCCCTAAACAAAGGGTACACACCCTTAAGTCTAGACTCTACACTTATTCCCTAACGAAACAATGGCAGTCATAGACCTTCCCATACTGCTACGGAATTCCTTTACCACAGCAGCATTACAGTACTTTGGACATTCTTGTCCTGACGAGGGAGCAAGACCTTGGGTGGTTCTAAACAGAAGACACACTACCCTTATGGAACAGACTTTACTTCTATCCTGAGATAACACAGTCACAAGTCACATTCCATCCAAAAAATCGTCTGCTTGTAAGCGCTCCCAACCTGACTCTGACAGCCTAGACCCTCTGTCCCAGTTCACAGTACAAGGCATCGAGTTTTGTTCAGTCCCCTATCCATCAAGCTATGCGTTAACCACGTGAAAACCATACATTCCTAACCTAACATACGCAATAAAGACTGCTGATTCAAACTTTATACACTGCAGCACTAGAGATGTGAAACTCTACACTATATACAACTCCGGCACAACTACTATTAGCGTGCGTCGAAAACTCGTGTCGTCACAACTGTGCCTTGCAGGATGGTCTTTGCAAGACCTGATGATCTGGTGACGTGGCCCTACCATCGGAGTTTCCGTTTTTTCACCACTGTGAGCAGGTCATCGTGTTGTCCAATGGCTTGTGTGATGGTCTGTCGGACTTCGTATCGGAAGTTGGAGATGACAAGGGAGTGCAGCAGCCTTACCTTGGAATGTAGACTGATGGTCCTGTCTTTCCAAATTGGCTTCAACCTCGCCAGGGCAGCAGTTGTTTGTGCAATCCTGGAGAGAACTTCCTGTCGGGACCCATTGTCTGATATAATGGTTCCTAAATATTTGAAGCTATGCACTGTGTTGAGGGATTGGCTTTGGACTTTGATGTCAGTGTTGATGCCATTGGTGTTGTTGGTCATCAGTTTGGTCTTCTCTGCACTTATTTCCATTCCATAGGCTCTGGAGGTGGTGTCAAGCCTCTGTACCAGCTGTTCAAGTTCTTGTTCCTCTCCAGCCAATCCATCAATGTCATCTGCAAAACGAAGGTTAGAGATTGATCTTTCCCCTATGCTGACTGTGCTTTCATGATCTGCAAGAATCCAATGGCGCCTGACAGGTGTGGGATCGATCCCGCCTCTGAGCATTATCTTTCTCCGAATATTATTTACTTTCTACTCAAACAACGTTTTGGGGGTTTTCTCCGAGTGTTCCGGTTTGCTCCCTCATCAAAATGTCAAAATCCTATCCTGTCCCGTAACTCGAAAGTCGTTGGAGCACCACAGATGATCGATTAACCAGCGTACTCCATCTTTCTCTGTCCTTAGCAACCCTCAGGGCTTCGCTCAGTGTCAAGCCAGTTAATTCTCGAATGTTGTCCTCCAACCTCTTTTTCTGTCTCCATCTTCTTCTGCCTCCTTGCACCGTGCATTGCAGGATGGTCTTTTCAAAGCCTGATACTATGGCGACGTGGCCATACCATCGGAGTTTTTGTTTCTTCACCACTCTGATCAAGTATTAGTAATCGTGTTGTCCAAGGGCTTGGGTGATGGTCTGTCGGACTTCGTCGTTGGTAATGTGATGGGTATAGGAAATGCTCAGAAGTTTTCTATAGCACCTCACCTCCATGCTTTGTATTCTTCATTGTAGATCTGCTGTGAGGATCCTATCGCCAGCGTATAGGAAGACGGAGATGACAAGAGAGCGCAACAGCCTTACATTGGAGTGTAGACTGATGGTCTTGTCTTTCCAAATGGGCTTTAACCTTGCCAGGGCCGCAGTTGTTTGTGCTATTCTGGAGAGGACTACTTGTCGGGACCCATTGTCTGATACAATCGCTCCTAAATATGTGTAGCTATGCAATGTGTTGAGGGATTGGCTTGGACTTTGATGTCCATATTGATGCCATTGGTGTTGTTGGTCATCATTTTGGTCTTCTCTGCATTATTTCCATTCCATAGGCTCTGGAAGTGGGGTCAAACCTATGTACCAGCTGTTCAAGTTCTTGTTCTTCGCCAGCCAATTCTTCAATGTCATCTGCAAAACGGAGGTTGGAGATTGCTCTATCCTGTATGCTGACTGTGCCTTCGTGATCTGCAAGGACATCTGACATAATGTGCTCTAGGGAGATGTTGAAGAGTGTTAGAGAGATTACGCATCCTTGACGCACGCCGGTTGTTGTTCTGAACCAGTTCCCGATGGCGCTGTTGCGGAGGACTGCATTGGTAGCATCGTCATACAGACTTTTGATGACTTCAGTAATGTTAGGGCTGATGTTGTACACTCTCATGGTTGCCCACAGAGCTGCATGCCAGACTCGGTCAAACGCTTTCTTGAAGTCTATAAACACATGATATAGATGTTGTTGGTGCTGTAGGTATTCCGCTTCTCCCGTTGGGCCTTGCCGATCTCGGGAGAGAACCACGAGGCAGATGGACGGTCAGAGGTGAGGCGGGAGGTAGAAGGAGCATGTTTGTCAAGGAGATGGCTGAGAGTAGTAGGCTTATTGAAGAAAGAAGCAGTGTCAGGAGAGCAGAAGAAAGTAAGTGGACAGCTTTAGAAGAGAAGGTTTTCTTGTCGATAATTTTTTATGTTGCGGCGAGTGATTGTGCGTTTTTTCTTTTGAGGAGGAGAGAGAGAGCAGAGAACAGCGGTCACACGCAAGATCTTGTGATACAATTAGATGAGAGAGAATGTTGTCGGATTGCCTAATGATTGCACAGTCGATGATATGCTCCTAGCGAGGGTATGTAGGTTTGTGACAGATACGTTTAGTTTCCCAGTGTTCAGTTTGATCAAACTGAATGTTGAGGTCGTGGAGAATGACGAGTTTTTGCCAGGTTTGGAGGAGTGAAGGTCCAAAAAGGATTCAAAGTCTTTAAGAAACATAGCGCTAGGTTTGAGTTGGTTTTTGGGACTGGGAGGTGGACTGTAAATGCAGATAAAGATGACTGTTTGGCCATGGATGTTGAGAGCAGCCTCAGCGAACTCGAAGGAGTCGTGGGCAAAGGGCATCAGTTGTGAAAAAGTTAAATGGAGGGAGTTTCTGTAAATATTGGAGATTCCTCCGTCCCTGGAGGGTCGGGGGAAAGAGCAGAACGAAAATCCATTAGGGATGAGGGAATGAGTGATGGGCTCGTCCCCCACAGGTTTGAGCCAGGTTTCGGTGAGAAAAACAACATCAATACTTTTTCAACAACAAATTCAAAAATTTTATTAGCACAGGAATCAATCAAAACAGAATGAGCATTAAATAAACCAACAGTGAAAGTTTTCTCGTTAACACAAAGTTCAACAGGTAACGGGGAGTGAAGTTGAGAACCAGTATGTGGTTGAGAGGCAGGCGACTGAAAGAAAGAAGAACAATTAAATAAAGGCAGAAAGGCATTTCTTTCTATGCCAGATGTAGGAGCACCGTCCAAGGGAGACGGTACGTGCAGGGAGGGAAGGGTATTGCACTGGGGGTAGGTGGCAGTGGCATCAGCGATGGACAACCACTAAAGGAATGCAGCGGCGGTGCAAAAGGAGAGTTAGGCAAAACCAGTTTTGGTTTGGCATGAAGGTGAACAAAACAGCGACAGACAGTTCGGCAAGTTTGAAGGTGATGGTGGAGGGGTTGATGCTGACGATAAGCGCATGAAGGCACATAAGTAAATGAATTTATCGATTTATTTCAAAGTCGTACTTTTCAAAGGGGTTATTTTGGGGGGTATAATCTTTTTTCCCGGATGGGCAACACTCACTGTGAATTTGAAAAGGATATGTTAATATGTGTGATTTCTGGAGCCTATTAAATTTAATGCGCGCATTTCGTTTGTTTTCCTTTGATTTTGGTATATACACTGATATTTTAAGGTTTGGGAGGTAAAGAAGTTATCATTATCCCCTTTAAACTTGTCTAAATCTTGCTTCCAAACTGGCATAAAAGGTCAGGGGATTATTGGGGGAGTGGGAGAAGGGGCTAGGGGGATGGGGTGCGTTGTAACAGGGAGCACGGACCTTCTCCCCAACCCCCATCGGGGAGAAAAAAATACAACGACGCACACGCACACGTTTCCCTCCTATACCAACCCCCCTCAAACCTCCAATTCCATTACAGCATACACCCTTTTAATGTTCTGGACGCTGCAGTTCTCCTGTTTTTAACAAGATTGCAGTAAAACTTCAGAATATTAGGATTATGTCCCTTGCACATTTATAGGTGTTCAATAAGGTCATATTCAATAAATTCTATATTAATTGGGATTTGAAAAGCTTAGCGTAGGTTTGGAACTCAGTTAGCCTATTGACCAGTGACGTTAGGTTTGCTATGACTGACATGATCGATTATTCTCTGGTGACGTAATCTTATAATCACCCTCAATGCCCTCTTCCACCCCAGTTTATTAAATTTTATCTCTTTGCGTTCAGGACGGGTGAGGAATGACCGACAATGTTTAGGCTTGAATTAGCAAAATGCACATGTGACTGTAGACCTAATGATTCGCGATTATCCCTTTTTTAAGAACCCATAGAAGCAGAATTTGGAATCGTTTTGATTTCACAATGCACACAGCGCAGTAAGTCTACCAGTAAGCTTTATTTATTTATTTATTTACTTATTTTTAGCAAGGTCTTCTGGCAGTCCAGTTAGAGCAGGATCAGGTTAGTTTGTGACTTTAAATTCCGGCTGAACCATAACTAAAACTTTTTTTTTTTAAAAGGAAAACATTACATTACATGATTATTGCTTTAGGTCCAGCGGACTCTTCCGAGCCAAATCAGGACCGGACAACCCCCAATCCGCATAAAAGATCTGCCGAAACAACCCTAGTGGTAACACTGAAGGCTCTCCACCAGCCAGTCACATTACAATAAAGACATCCCACGCAGGGGACGCTGAGGCTGTACTCTAATTTATCGAACCCCCGTTTACAAAAACAAAATAGAGTACAAACATCATTATAAATTATCAACAAAACACATACATATAAAATTCTTACATTGCTAAATAATAACATCATAGGAAGCCCTAGTGACCACCTGGCAGAAAGTGTCCAATATTCCCAAGCTGATCCAACAGATCTCACACACAAATAAGGAGTCTTGTCCCGGAAGCAAACTTGTTTTTTCCAACCTAGTTCCAGTCATTCGCCCAAAAAGGCAATCACCGAAGTCGAACGAAGCTCTCCGATGTGTTACGAAATGATGCTTGCATGACTACGGCTAGCTGACATTAAAAATGATCGTTGTTGATTCTAATTCTGTTCGATTTACACAGATTTAGCATTTCGCAACGGCATACTTTGTTAATATGAGCATAATATGAGCATATTTATTATCGACCATATTTAATAGTTGCGTTCCTTGATTTGCATTTTGTTAGTTCTCAGCAGTAAAGGCTAATAATAGCATTGCCCATTTCCTGCCTAGAACCAAGTAGACACTGTTATACAGTATACATAGGCTTAATCTACATTATTATATTATAAGTCAGTCTCCGCCCAGCGAAGAAGCTCACTACCTGAATATAATTATTAGACCTGTATTGTTTGTTTTATACGTAAATAAATGTATAAACTATATCTATTCTAATTGATAATATTTAGGCCTATACTTTATAATATTCGAATCTTGAAATTTCCGGAGAAGGACAAGTAGGCTAAGCGAATTTGTTTTTTATAACTCGAGATCAGAGTTAAATTAATAGTTCGTTATTCATTGCTTACAGGGTCCAGCGGACTGCAAAGAGTCGAATCAGAACCACAAAATCAAGACAACTCGAGATCAGAGTTAAATTAGAAGCTTATTAGTTATTCATTGCTTACAGAGTCCAGCGGACTGCAAAGAGCCGAATCAGGACCACAAAATCGAGACCACAACTTCCCAAGTAGTAGTAGTAGTAGTAGTAGTAGTAGTAGTAGTAGTAGTAGTAGTAGTAGTAGTAGTATAGTTATTTAGTTAAATCTTTAATTTATTTGTTTTGTTTGTGTGTTGTTGTTGTTGTTGTTATTATTATTATTATTATTATTATTATTATTATTATTATTATTATTATTATTATTATTCCTATTTAAAAAAAATAAAAGAATAGTGTGCTGCTGTGCGTGCTCAATGGTGTAAATATGGTCAGTGACGTTTTGTTTGTTTTTGCTGAAGTTGGGTGTAACCCGAAATATTCAGATGGTGTTACTGGTTATTTTTTCTTATAGATTTAACAAAGTTTTCAGATGATTTATAGAAATTTCCGCCCGCCACGCAACATTTTTTTAATATGTGTTTCTCATTACAATACATATAATTGAAATACAAATAACAAATTTACTGTATCAGTTAAAAAGAATAATATTAGTTAAATAAATAATTGCTTTAGTGCTTGCAATAAAAATATCACTGTTTTTTGAGACCATTATAAACTTGCTTTGCCTTGTTGTGCTGAAGGGACATCAACGTATGCATAGCGCTTTGAAGTTTTGTCATGGTTTTATTGTTGAAATAGATGTTAAATCGTTGTATGTGTGCTGTATGTGTTATGTATTACTTTTACTCCTTATTACTAATTGTATCAGTATATTATTCATCATAAAATAATAATAATAATACTAGCTGCTTCAAAATGCAAATCTCGACTTGAGCTTGAAGCTGTGCAGATCGAAATAGAATTAGATCTAGCAGCGGCTATTTTTATGCACGGATGTTTCACCACAGGCTCTGAAGTCTTTTCTTTTGTCTTTGTAAACTCCTAAATACGTACGTAGTATTGCATGTAATTGAAGCCTACGAAAGACGAGACTTCCAAGCCTGTGGTTTCACGTAGTCCTGCCAGCATTCGTTCGTAAAGCATCGGATAGCTTCGCTCGACTCGGAGAGCTTCGTTCGACTTCGGTAATTGCCTTTTTCGGGAAAGTGACTGGAACAAGGTTGGAAAAAACAAGTTCGCGTCCCGGAAGAGTTTTCAAGAAAAAAGGTAGTTGACTGGTCTAGCGAAGAAGAAGATAATATAGCAGATTGATAGAACAGAGCAGGAATGAGAAAGAACAAATGAGAAAGACAGCGACAGTGGGAATTTAAAGCACTAAATTTCCAGAAAGTGGAAAGGAAAACAAACAGCTGTCCTATTTTGTAGTAGTCTAATAGTATCACTTAAAGTAACCAGGAAACACCCTCCTCCTCCACCCATCCCCTCCCTCATTCCATCTTCAAGACTATATTCCGCCTCTGAAGGTGTCAATATCGTATATCACGAGTGTAGGAAACGGGTCCAAATTGAACTGGGGTCTATTCATATTATATTACAAGCAGCCCAGATTTTGAATGTATCAAATAGGAAGACCACAGCTGTTATTTTAGTTTTGGTCTTTCGCGAAGGAAGAAAGACACGCTATCATGCATGGGATTCCTATGTACTAAGGCAGACAGAATTCGCTTATCAAGTGCACTGTGACCTAGGTACTTACAGCTGGATCCCATGCACAGTTTGTTTGGCTAGCACGATAAGGGGGAGGGAGGGAGAAAGAGAGAGAGAGAGAGGGAGGGGGGATGGGGGACTGTGAATTTCATAGCCATGTTATTGTGTTAGGCAAAAAAGAAAATGTCTGTTTACGGTAACATTGAAAAGCAAGAAAGGATCGGTAGGTCGGCTTAACCTTTTTTTTTTTTTTTAAACCTTTTTCTTCTTGGGTGCGATTTTTTTTTCTAAGACGATCCCAAAAAAAGTTCAGAGTCGGGCCAAAAAATTAGGGTCGGTCGGGATACTGTAAAGAGATTTTTTGTTGTTTTTGTTGTTGTTGTTTGGCCTTAAAATTCAGGAATATTGCCTTGTTGTATTTTAAATGCAGGAATAAACATTGTGTGTCGTCGATTTGACGAGTGTTTGTTATCGGGTGTCCCCACATCATTGATAGGTATCCACTGATTAATAATGTTTATAGATCTACATTCTTGTTCGTTTCTGTGACGGTGGGTCTATTGTTGCTGGGCTCTGCACAATGGAATGCTATTATCCACTCGTCTTTTGCCTGCGGGGACCGGCTAGTTAGGTCGCCCTGTGACTTATCTTAATACATTTATTTATTTGGTCCAGTCTGTGTGCAGATATGGTTACAGAGATAGGGAGAAACATGTAAAGATTCACTGACACACTAGCTCTCGCACGGCTATGAAACATACGTAGTCCAGCCACTTGTTAACAGTAAATATCACACATTTATTTCCTCTACTCTATATCTAATTCTAAACACTATAATAACTTAAATGTCCTAAACGTAATACAGCTATGATTAACTTAACAGTCCAAATTCACTGCGAGTGGTTCGTAGAATGGGTAGATCTGTGATGGATCTTTTCTGCTACTGTTCTCGGTATTTGCTACTGTCTCATCATTGGGCTATTTGTTCTGTTGGCCTAATGTTCGTTTTTAGGAGAGAGGACTATCGCCCAGTCCTTATAGACCAGTGTGTGTGCACGTTTTCTTGAGCACTTAACTGTAAGGTGCGTTGCTGTTGTCGCCTGGTCTCGTTTATTGACTGCTGAGCTAGGCTCAAGTGCAGGCCGAATGTCAGGGTTGTCTCTCAGTGGTCTATCTCCTGCATCGGACATTGCATTGCTAGTCTGCAAAACATAAGACGAGTTTCTGCAACGCCTTGTTTACAAAGGGTGTGCAGAGCGTCTCACTGTTGGCAGAAACAGCCCTCAGTGATCGCTCCACTTATATAGATAAGCAATGAACAATCTTCTATGTCCGTGGTCCACTGGAATCTCCAACATAATTCCTATACGTATATACATCATGGCCAAAATAACACATGGAGAAGTAATTAATAATATACACAAGCAAAGTTTTACAAATATTCACAATTATAAAACACGGCAAGACTTCACAAACATAATCCAACAATCATATCAATAATTGCGGTGAAACAAAAGATTGATCATTTACCTTTTTGACAATGTCAGGTTCTGGCTATACTGCGATGAATGAATTCACCCGTCACCTGCGTAGTCTGCTGAGAGAGGTTTCAGCTTGCGTCCTTCTCGGGTGAGAGTTAGACAAAGAATGCTCTACCTAACCTGGTGGTCAGCCAAAGCCCCGAAATCTCGTGAGCCCGAGCACCCTCTAGCGGGGTTCTGGGTATAGGTCAGTTGGCTTATGATTCGGCCTACCTTAGCGAGAGTTTCCTTACCTATGCTTAGAATAGTCCTGACTTGTGTCGTCTGCTAGGCAGTGACTTTTAGATACAAAGGCCAAAGCAGGATGAACTGTTAAGGCGAGGAGCCTTACTACAGTGTCTAAAACTAGCCTATTGTGACAGTTTCATAGAGTTAACATTCCTGGACGCAAACTTGTTTTTTCCAACCTAGTTCCAGTCATTCGCCCAAAAAGGCAATCACCGAAGTCGAACGAAGCTCTCCGATGTGTTACGAAATGATGCTTGCATGACTACGGCTAGCTGACATTAAAAATGATCGTTGTTGATTCTAATTCTGTTCGATTTACACAGATTTAGCATTTCGCAACGGCATACTTTGTTAATATGAGCATAATATGAGCATATTTATTATCGACCATATTTAATAGTTGCGTTCCTTGATTTGCATTTTGTTAGTTCTCAGCAGTAAAGGCTAATAATAGCATTGCCCATTTCCTGCCTAGAACCAAGTAGACACTGTTATACAGTATACATAGGCTTAATCTACATTATTATATTATAAGTCAGTCTCCGCCCAGCGAAGAAGCTCACTACCTGAATATAATTATTAGACCTGTATTGTTTGTTTTATACGTAAATAAATGTATAAACTATATCTATTCTAATTGATAATATTTAGGCCTATACTTTATAATATTCGAATCTTGAAATTTCCGGAGAAGGACAAGTAGGCTAAGCGAATTTGTTTTTTATAACTCGAGATCAGAGTTAAATTAATAGTTCGTTATTCATTGCTTACAGGGTCCAGCGGACTGCAAAGAGTCGAATCAGAACCACAAAATCAAGACAACTCGAGATCAGAGTTAAATTAGAAGCTTATTAGTTATTCATTGCTTACAGAGTCCAGCGGACTGCAAAGAGCCGAATCAGGACCACAAAATCGAGACCACAACTTCCCAAGTAGTAGTAGTAGTAGTAGTAGTAGTAGTAGTAGTAGTAGTAGTAGTAGTAGTAGTAGTAGTAGTATAGTTATTTAGTTAAATCTTTAATTTATTTGTTTTGTTTGTGTGTTGTTGTTGTTGTTGTTATTATTATTATTATTATTATTATTATTATTATTATTATTATTATTATTATTAATTATTATTATTATTATTATTATTATTATTATTATTATTATTATTATTATTATTATTATTATTATTCCTATTTAAAAAAATAAAAGAATAGTGTGCTGCTGTGCGTGCTCAATGGTGTAAATATGGTCAGTGACGTTTTGTTTGTTTTTGCTGAAGTTGGGTGTAACCCGAAATATTCAGATGGTGTTACTGGTTATTTTTTCTTATAGATTTAACAAAGTTTTCAGATGATTTATAGAAATTTCCGCCCGCCACGCAACATTTTTTTAATATGTGTTTCTCATTACAATACATATAATTGAAATACAAATAACAAATTTACTGTATCAGTTAAAAAGAATAATATTAGTTAAATAAATAATTGCTTTAGTGCTTGCAATAAAAATATCACTGTTTTTTGAGACCATTATAAACTTGCTTTGCCTTGTTGTGCTGAAGGGACATCAACGTATGCATAGCGCTTTGAAGTTTTGTCATGGTTTTATTGTTGAAATAGATGTGAAATCGTTGTATGTGTGCTGTATGTGTTATGTATTACTTTTACTCCTTATTACTAATTGTGTCAGTATATTATTCATCATAAAATAATAATAATAATAATACTAGCTGCTTCAAAATGCAAATCTCGACTTGAGCTTGAAGCTGTGCAGATCGAAATAGAATTAGATCTAGCAGCGGCTATTTTTATGCACGGATGTTTCACCACAGGCTCTGAAGTCTTTTCTTTTGTCTTTGTAAACTCCTAAATACGTACGTAGTATTGCATGTAATTGAAGCCTACGAAAGACGAGACTTCCAAGCCTGTGGTTTCACGTAGTCCTGCCAGCATTCGTTCGTAAAGCATCGGATAGCTTCGCTCGAATCGGAGAGCTTCGTTCGACTTCGGTAATTGCCTTTTTCGGGAAAGTGACTGGAACAAGGTTGGAAAAAACAAGTTCGCTTCCTGGACACGTTAGCGTATAAGGGACGGAGATACGAAGTTATTATGTTTAAGATGTCAGGGTGGATGAAGACGTTATGATGTTATAAACCCTCAGGAGGTGTGCTCACGAGGTGGCAAGGACTTGCAAATGCGCAAAGGCAGAAGAAGTAGGTGTGTCGTCTCGTCCAAGACTTGTGAGGAGGTGAGGCGATGAACCATAGGAGAGACGAAAAAGTCGCGTAATGAAGACGAACGCCTGGCGCTGCCTGCATGTAGTAAAGAAAGATGACAAGTAGCCATGGGGTACTCTTTGTCGATCCACCGCCGGTGCTCAGTCCATGGAGCCCACAGATAAGAAAATGGAGCTTGAAATGTTATGTGGATTGTCGGTTCGGGATCTCTCCAGTCCGCCAGAGCAGCAAGAACTCCCAGGTCGCTAAAGCAAACAGCGAGTCTCCAACTGATCGATGGCTACAAGAACTAAAACTCTAAGATTAGGGCCTACTGTCGATCTACTAGTCATAACATTGTATCGCCTGTTTGGTAAAGAAGTGTGTGTGACTGTGTGTGTGGGGGGGGGGGTGTGGGTGTGTGTGTGGGTGTGTGTGTGTGTGTTTATCGGAGGAGTTGGGGTAGGAGGGCGAGAAGGAAGATAGAGGGGATTTACTGTCCGTGTGTGTATTTGCTGTAGGGTAACTATATTTAACTCCACATCTACCTCCCCACTTCAAGGACTTCGTGAACCCTTCCAATTAGGACAGGTCTTAAGAACTTAACTGCCACCGTACTGATACTTGAATTCTTTTCTAAATAAGTATATTGTTTTCAAAGATCAAGTGAGCCCTGAAGAAAAACACACGCTTGAAAAGAGTCACTGCACACAACAAAACACACGACCACCCTGACCACAGCTTTTAAAGCTCCTCGCTTTTCCATACAGCCTTTTATTGGTTCCACAAAATGATTCTTCCCAACCACCATCCATGCACACAGACGCCCAGAGACACGCCTGCTTAATTTGTATCATGCAAAGTGACCATAGCTAAAGTAGCTTTGGTTCACGATAAATACTAGTGCTTATGCTCATTTGCACGTGGGGAGGGGGTTGGAGGGGGGGATAAGAGGGAGAGAGGTGCGGGGGTATGTACGAGGGTGGCCGTGGCTAGCTGAGATTCAGTTGCTGAGGCGGAGGATGTGGGTGTGATGCTGGCGCTGTTGTTGCGTCGCCCATGCCAGCCAGATTTGGTGAGGCTCGGGCTCATCTTCTTCTGGCTGTTGCCCTCGGTGGATGGGTCCGAGCGAGTGATTATGTTGTGCTGAGTAGCCTACAGTGTGCCGCGCTATTTGTGACAATAGTATTGGTGATGGTGATGATGGTTTTGATACAAAACGTTATGTTGGATGATTATCTTAAATTGTTATTATCAATTTTAAATCAGGCATTTTAATCGTTTAAAAAATCCTCCTGTAAAAAAATGTTATTAGTTTTGCCCTTGATTTGGAGACATTATTGGTATTTTCGTTCTTATTGGGAAAATCTAATATGCTTTATAGCATCCGTATCTATTTTAGTAGTATGTTACCTTTTACCTGGTTTTATTTTATTTTTCTTATGGGTGTATCACTTGTATATATTATATGTGTGTTTTAACAATGAATTATGTTAATATATTGAAATGTGCTACGGTGACATGTTTAATTTGTTTTTTCTTTTTTTTTAATCACTGTTGATATAATCAAATGCGAGTGCCCTTTAAAACAAGAAAAAAAATGATTCTAACAGTGGTAAGTCTTAGTTACTCCACTTAGTAATCGCCCTGAGTGCTTGGCGGGTGTGTGTTTAGGCGTGTGTCCATGCGTGGGTGTGTGCGTGAGTGTTTTATTTTGGGTTTATTAAACGATATTATGTGGAAAATGTACTAAACTACAAATGTTTTGTACAATCAAACACATAAAGTGTGTATGTATTTTTGAGCTGTATGATTTTATAAATAAGTATGCTATTTTTATATCTGAAAGCTACAGCGCTTATCAGTTAGGTATAGTTAAGGCTTTGAGTAGCGATGTCTTAGTTGCGTATGAAGTTATGTTGGGTGATTTGGCTTGTCTGTCTTTAAATAACAAAACAAGTAGACCGGAATTTTATAAATTTTATTAATTAGTAACTGTGTGTACATATATTTAATTTTACAAAGAGCAATATAAAGCTGACACTGTGTACATGGTATGGAGAGAGAGAGAGAGAGAGAGAGAGAGAGAGAGAGAGAGAGAGAGAGAGAGAGAGAGAGAGAGAGAGAGAGAGAGAGAGAGAGAGAGAGAGAGAGAGAATTCTAGTTACACAAGATTCAAGCATTGTGGTTGAGGCGACCTTTGCCGTGTAACAAAGAATACAGACAAGAATAATAACTAGAGGTAGGGGAGGGAGTGTGAAGGCGATCAAACCCTTTAACAAATCCAATTCAAACTTCAATTCTGTATCACTCGTGTCTTTTAAAAAAAAAAATAAACAAAAACATTTAAAAGACTTGTTTATCTAAATACGGTTGACTCTGCGTAGTTTAAGCCTTGGCCAGTCTCTGCTTCGCAGTATGTGTACATTGAAGAGTTACAAGAGATAACGCATAGCCTGAATACATTTTTTTAAAGTTTATTGTGTGAGCACAGTGCTCTTATCGACGAAGTGTCTAGTCATTGCTCGTTGCTGATAACGTTTCCAGTGTTATTATAAACGTGGTTTTTTATGTTCATGTCAGTAGCCTATTTTGAATTAACGTCCCCGGACACAAAAGCGTATAGGGGAATGTCAGTAAGGTACTTAAAATCCTATATATACAGGTAGGCCTACCTAAAACAGCGCTATGTATCAATAAAACCTTGTTTTCATGCTAGTTGCATGGTCTATAGCATAGTGTCACTACGGGGTCTGAGTCGATCGTGTGCCAGTCTATAAAGCTAGCGATACACGGTAAGACTAGATCTTATGATACCCGCGTATGCCGCTGCAGATCTGGTGTCTTTGCTTTACGCATGAACAGATCTAGTCGATAGTTGACTATGCCAGTCCGGTTATTCTAGCGCTGGTTCACTAGCTGGTTTTAGTATAGGTTTTAAAGCGTCACGTGTATGAATGCACCTTGGAGGTCTCAGTATGAAATGTCTGTATTCGCCAGTCCTACCCAGGTGAAGGTCATGAAGTGCAACGGTTAGCATCAAACTAGAGGCTGGTACAAGGAAGGTTAAAAGGTGTAACGATCACTATCCTTGCCCAGTTGAAGGTCAAGAAATGTTATGGTTAATATCGAACCAGATGCTGGTATAACAAAGATTAAAAGGTGTAACGTTCGTTATCATTCTACTACCTTCGGATGAGAATACAAACTGAGGTCTAGTGTGTGCAAGCGCGAATTCCACCGCACGGACTTTAAAGATCCTAACGCTCATGTCCTAAACTACAAAAATGCACCCAGCAAGCATTAGGTCTTTTCTTCCACATCACCAGTCGCCCAGGATTGTGCTCAGTCTTCTGAGCGTCGGAGTATGCGCACAAAGGCTGCAAATGGGCGCCTCGGTCGGCTTTGAGTTAGATCCTGTGTTGGCCAGCGCTGAAAATAACTGTCAGCTTTGAGTTAGATCCTGTATTGGCCAGCGCTGAAAATAGCTGTCGGCTTTGAGTTAGATCCTGTGTTGGCCAGCGCTGAAAATAGCTGTCGGCTTTGAGTTATTGGCCAGCGCTGAAAATAGCTGTCGGCTTTGAGTTAGATCCTGTGTTGGCCAGCACTGAAAATGGCTGTCAGCTTTGAGTTAGATCCTGTATTGGCCAGCGCTGAAAATAGCTGTCGGCTTTGAGTTAGATCCTGTGTTGGCCAGCGCTGAAAATAGCTGTCGGCTTTGAGTTAGATCCTGTTTTGGCCAGCGCTGAAAATAGCTGTCAGCTTTGAGTTAGATCCTGTGTTGGCCAGCGCTGAAAATAGCTGTCAGCTTTGAGTTAGATCCTGTTTTGGCCAGCGCTGAAAATAGCTGTCGGCTTTGAGTTAGATCCTGTGTTGGCCAGCGCTGAAAATAGCTGTCGGCTTTGAGTTAGATCCTGTTTTGGCCAGCGCTGAAAATAGCTGTCGGCTTTGAGTTAGATCCTGTGTTGGCCAGCGCTGAAAATAGCTGTCGGCTTTGAGTTAGATCCTGTGTTGGCCAGCGCTGAAAATAGCTGTCAGCTTTGAGTTAGATCCTGTGTTGGCCAGCGCTGAAAATAGCTGTCGGCTTTGAGTTAGATCCTGTGTTGGCCAGCGCTGAAAATAGCTGTCGAGCTGGAAAAGCTCTGTACAAGAATGATAAAATAATTCTAGAGGCTAATTTAGAAAGGCTGAAAAGTCTAACGGTCAGTATCTAAGAAAAGGCTGCATAGCAAGAAAGTGTAACGGCATGCCCTATATATACATTATCACAACATACTGTGAATCGAATATTATAGACTACAAAAAAATGAGACAGCCGGCTAAAGGCCAAAAGATACAAAACATCCGACATTAAAGGGTTCTCTGTGTCTATATTTTGCCCAAAGCTTCTTCGGAATGAAATGAATGAATATTGAGGTTTAACACCTACACCCACCATTGGCGATATGGCAGACGGGGATAACCATCCGAGGGAAAGAGGGGTATGGACCTGAATCAATACTGAACCACCAGAGCAATCATACTGCTAAAATGGACAGACAGGCAGGAAAATTTAAGTCCCCGGACACACATGGCGTATAGGGGACTGGGAAGGGGGGGGGAGGGAAGATTTACGTCCCAATGTAAATAATAGGGACAATAAATCCAGCAAAAGCTGATAACATCAACTGCCAATAAAATGGCTCAAAACATACCAAGGGAAACAAGGTCGGCAGGGCCAAACAGGAAGTTAAAAGTTACCAAAATGCCACATGGTCTGAGTGTTCGGTCCTCCCCCCCCCCCTCTCCCAACCAAGCGAGGAGGTACCTTATAAAAACAAAAAAGGACGGCAGGCGTCGATGGCCGACTCCACATCCCAATTGCGCAAACCTCAAGCATGTTTACCAATTGACACACTTCTTCGCAAATTAAAATTAAATATTCTTTTCTTTTTTTTTTAAACTGCCATAAATAAATAGGCTAAAAATATGTACATCCCTAAAATTGACAGTGTTTGTATGTAGATTATAGTCACACGACACTTTCGCATATAGGTGACTACTGGACCGATTTATACTGACACCAGCGGGCCAGTTGTTGGTAAAGGGGAAAATAATATGATCACACGTTGACCAATCCGGGATTCGAACCAGCGACCTTTCGGTTACTAGCAAGACGCTCTTACCAACTGAGCTACCCGGCCCCTCAACAAGGGTTAATTTTGACAAAATTGACAGTGAAAATGGCCACTTTTTATATCGCCTACCACGGGATTCGAACTTGGGTCATCGGTGTGCCAGGCGAACGCTCTACCACTTGAGCTACGACGGTGGGACATGCTTCTTCGGGAGTTGCAAGCTCACTCAAGAAGTTGTAAATCAACACAGAACTAAAATGCGAATGAGAGAGAGAGAGAGAGAGAGAGAGAGAGAGAGAGAGAGAGAGAGAGAGAGATTGTTGTTGTTTGTAGATTATAGTCACACGACACTTTCGCATATAGGTGACTACTGGACCGATTTATACTGACACCAGCGGGCCAGTTGTTGGTAAAGGGGAAAATAATATGATCACACGTTGACCAATCCGGGATTCGAACCAGCGACCTTTCGGTTACTAGCAAGACGCTCTTACCAACTGAGCTACCCGGCCCCTCAAGAGAGAGAGAGAGAGAGAGAGAGAGAGAGAGAGAGAGAGAGAGAGAGAGAGAGAGAGAGAGAGAGAGAGAGAGATGTAAATCAACTTTATAGGCTCTTGCGACTATCTATATATATAATTGTTACAGACCTATAAAGGCCTAACCGTAACATTGCAGGCGCACACCTAATCAGCGGTACCTTATACTCAGTGCTTTGAACCTCAAGCCTGTCCCGACAACGGCGCTCCAGAGAGAGAGAGAGAGAGAGAGAGAGAGAGAGAGAGAGAGAGAGAGAGAGAGAGAGAGAGAGATGTAAATCAACTTTATAGACACACACCCATACCCACACACACATACGTGTATAAGCCAATCAATCGGGAATGTTCCCAAAACAGGGTACAGTTGGGGAATGGTCTTTTTTCTCACTGATATTTACAAATCAAATGTTGTATTTGATAAAAATTAAGTAGATTTATGAATGACGTAGAGGATTGAGGGGTAATCTGCTCTTTAAACTTGATTTTAATCGTAGCGCAGCTTACAATACAGGTGTGTATAATTTACACACTTGTCTACCCAATTTTTGACAAATTGGGAGGATGCGATTTCTCGATATTTACGGTTGCGCTGTACTGTTTTTGAGTGGAAAATATTTTTTTTTTAAATGGGGAAGATTTTTGCTTGCCAATTTTTTTTTTACTTATTTGTTTTCACGTTTATATGAAAAAACAAACCCAATTGTGCGGTTATACAAGTACACCCACACCCATACACACGCATACACACACCCACCCGCACACACAGAGAAGAATGGGTTTTTTTGTTTTGTTTTGTAGATTTGGACCGTAAAACGATTGTTACGAATGCACACTGATAAATACTCTAAACATCTGGTTTCTCTAGGCCTACAAGACTTGTTCTTCTTCACTTCAGTGTGATAAATCAGTAAACGGTTCTTTTCCAGGCAAGAAACCTGAAAACCCTATACAGTCTTTCATTGATTGTAACTTGTATATTCTTCTGTCTCTGTTAAATTGACCGTGATTTAGGTTCAGCACATTTGTTTTAACTGTACGGTGCTCAATAGAAATAAAATAATCGATGATTATTTCCAGTTCTCGTTAACAGTCATACCGTAAGTCAAATAACGCTTACTGCTGTAATAGTATTCTAGTACTACTATCGCCATGTGTTTTAGGTACTTTAGACTCTATGTCCCAGGCCGCAGTCTAGTTCACATGAAGTATTCCTTGTGTTGTTTTTTCTCGACTAATCCACCACTCACCCCTCAACGCCTTCTTCGTCACTCTCTCTCTCACCATCCCTTCCAACCTATTATCCCTTCCCTCACCCCTCCGCCACACACACAGCCAGCATTGACAAGGAGCCGTGGAAGGGTAAATCATGAAACCTTAAAACATTTTGGACAGTGTCTAAAGCAACAGGTCGAAATGTATAACGCCCAAGTTATCCAAATTGTGACACAATTGATGATAAGTCGGCGGGGTATACCCGTTTAATAGCCTCACTACTCCCAATGTAATCCAGAACATTAGAGACGTTTGAATTGCCAGACTTTAATGCACACATGAATGTGATCTCAATATATATGGAATTCCCTTTGTAAAATATTTATTTGCGATATATTTCGTTGTTCTTTTTTTAAACCACTTTCAGCTAAATAATCTTTATTTAGAATCATTTGTTTATAAACAATGTAAGATTTCTGTATATAATATATTTTCTCCGTAAATAACTTATTATTTACATAAACAATACATTGTTTACATAAATAAATCATGATATAGGTAAATAAGGCATTGTTGGCAAATAAGGACATACTTACCTATATAATGCATTATTTAGCAACAATAGATTTTCAAAAAAACTTAAAAGGTCCACAGCCTATCAGCTGAACGCGTAATGTATGCTATATTGAGGAAGTGTAGAAAGTTAAATTTGCCACTCGATGTGCAAATAGATCTTTTTGATAAATGTATTAAACCTATTTTGCTATATTATTGTGAGAAAATTGAGATTTGTGACAGATTGCAACTAAAGTTTTTTTTAAATGATTTTTCAAGTGGCTATTGTATTCAGTCACGAGGCGTGCATATGGCGTTTACTTTTCTTTGATTTATGCTGTCGTTGGAGGGATCTTAGGTAATGTCTATGTGTTTCGGTCAATCACAATCTAGTGATTATTTGTTAAAATCTTCGAGAATATAGAAAGTACTACGACGTAAGAGAGTGCGTAACGGTGACGAGTTTTATTTTGATTGGCTGATTATGTTGTTCTGGAACGTTCCGCGTTTTTCTAGGTTGTTGATAGATAGATAGAGAGTCAGCGACTCTATAGCGCTGTTGCAAAACTAGTGCAGATAGAGTTATCCGGCCCTGCCTTCACCTATGCCAAGGACACCGGCTAGTTCCGGTTGAGTATTAAGCATGGCCGCACGTAGACGGAAGACTTGTGGCGGAGAAAAACAGTATTGCGTTTGCTGCCCTAATTTCGCAGGAAAAGTAATTGAAGGGCGCATTGTCAAGTTACACACATTACCAACTAACAAAACACTGAAACGACTGTGGGAACAACGTTTGCGACTGATTCGGAAAGATTACAACAATGTAAAATAAGATTCAAGATTCAAGATTCTTTATTGTCCAAACACAAGGCATGGATATTTGTTTAGCAGTGCAATAAGGAAGGAGATAACAACATCAAAATTATTACAAACATGGACATACAATATTGATACATTTGATATACTATCAAAAACAACTTCCATACCAAAATACAAATCTATAAACACTAACACACATGCATAAACAGATAACCAGCCACATACCCATGCGTACACATTTAACACACAGATAATTATTCCACAGTATATGTTATTTTTGATATGATGATGATGGTCATTGTTGTCAGGGTGGCGACGTGGTGATCGTCCTTAACGCTCATGCAATAGGACGTTAAGCATCGTTTTCCAGTTCCAGTATATGTATACACAACTACAACACTCACCCATTCTTCCATGCCTTAGATCCATCCTAGATCATAATAATAATAATAATAATAATAATAATAATAATTATTATTATAATTATAATAAAAAGAGTAATAATACTAAATAATCATCATAATATTAATAATAATCGTAATCATTAAGGTAATTAATAATTATAAAAATAATAATAATAACAATGCAACTACAACTAATAATAATAATACAACAGCAGCACCAACAGACAACTAATAATTAATATATGGTAATAATGATTATAATAATAACAATACTACTACAACTAATAACAATAACAACTGAAAGACTGAAAATAATAAGACATAATTGCAGTTGCTTCACTGAATTAAAAACAAAAATTATTCTACTGTATAATAATGTTATCTTCTAGATAAACTGCAAAATTAAAATTTCTCAATTAAAAAATTAAAGCAAAGAAAAAGAAAGAGACTTCGAATTTCTCGTGAATGTAGGTCACTGACAAACGAATTAGGCCTACTGAACAAACAAATCAGCAATCAATGTTTAGGCAAGCAGCCATCCTGAGTAAAATTTGAACGATTGTACAAGAGAAATATAATTTATATAACCCTCCATCTTTCTTGCTTCAACCGGAACTAGCCGAACCCAAGGGCCGCAACCGATCCGCCACTTTCGCTTTCATTATGAAACAGCGCTATATAAGTAGCACGCTTCTGCTTGTGGAGTAACGAATGCGCAGGGATGTGCTCGAGTGACCACCCGAGCCGAAGGCCGCCGCTCGGTCGGCCCGCTCGTTACCGCGAAGTCCTATGTGTGAGGGTACCCAGTAAAATTGTACCCGTGTACCGCGCTCACTGAGAGCACCGCGGAAGTGAGGACGGAGTGAACCACTCCTGGTCTAGAGCGACCCCCCGACCCCTCAACACAGCGAAGGGCGCTCATGGAGTCCGAAAGAATCGAGACTCGCGTGAGATGGGACAAGGTACCGTCCTCCAACCTGCGCAAGGCCTCCCTGATGGCGACCAACTCGCAAGAGAGGACGGAGGTCCCAGGTGGCAACCCCCCGGACACGGTGGCGCCACCATCAACGTAGAATCCGAAACCGGCCGCACCGTTCTGGAGCACTGAGCCGTCCGTGTAAATTCGAGTAGTATCCGTGAGACCATCAATAAGTTCTCGCGCCGCCACCACCAAGGTGGACATATCGCTGGAACGTGTAAGTTGCCCTCCTCCCGCAATGATCACCGGGGGAGGGGGCTCCCATGGGGGGCGGGGGGGAGGAGTCTCCTCCACCCGCACACCTTTCGAAAATGGATTCCCTAAGGTTTTGATGACCGCCTCTGCGATTCCCACCATGGGGCGGGCCGAGACGGGCCACATAAAGGTAGGCGACAGTTCCTCTCGCGTAGAGTTGGCCACCAGGCCAGCTCTAACAATGTAGGAGGAGCAGGCTTGTATAAAGCTGTAACGGAGAGGGAGGGGCCGGGTAGCTCAGTTGGTAAGAGCGTCTTGCTAGTAACCGAAAGGTCGCTGGTTCGAATCCCGGATTGGTCAACGTGTGATCATATTATTTTCCCCTTTACCAACAACTGGCCCGCTGGTGTCAGTATAAATCGGTCCAGTAGTCACCTATATGCGAAAGTGTCGTGTGACTATAATCTACAAACAACAACAACAACAACAACAACGAGGAGGCCGGTGTAACGTGCCGAAAGCGTCCCTGGCCCAAATTAACTCCCGGGAGTAAATCTGGGACGGCCTGGTTTTACTCCCGGGAGTTATTCTGGTCCTGGACCAGATTGACCCCCAGCCTGTTCCAAAATGACTCCCGGGAGTAAAACTGGATCACAGGACCAAAACAGCCCCCCCAACTTCTCTTGTCTTTTCAATGTATTCTTAGTTCTTAATATGGGAGTTAAAAACGGACAGGCCCAACATCGCCCCCTCAGCTAATCAAAGTAAGTAGGGGAGTCAAACGGGGACAGCACCAAAACCGACCCCTACCGATCAGGTGCATCAAATTCTGCACAAGGAGTTAAAACGGGGACAGGACCAAAACGCCCCCCTTACACATCAGATGCATAAAACACTGCATAGGGGAGTCAAACGGGGACAGGACCAAAACCGCCCCCCTTACACATCAGATGCAGAAAACACTGCAAAGGGGAGTCAAACGGAGACCGGACCAAAACCGCCCCCCTTACACATCAGATGCAGAACTCACTGCATAGGGGAGTGAAACGGGGACAGGACCAAAACCGCCCCCCTTACACATCAGATGCAGAAAACACTGCATAGGGGAGTGAAATGGGGACAGGACCAAAACCGCCCCCCGTACACATCAGATGCAGAAAACATTGCATAGGGGAGTCAAACGGGGACAGGACCAAAACCGCACCCAGCCCCTTACACATCAGATGCATAAAACACTGCGTGGGGGAGTCAAACGGGGACAGGACCAAAATCGCCCCTCTTACACATGTAGTTGTAACTACAAAACACTGCACAGGGGAGTCAAACGGGGACAGGACTAAAACCGCCCCCCTTATACATCAGATGCAGAAAACACTGCATAGGGGAGTCAAACGGAGACAGGACCAAAACCGCCCTCTTACACATCAGATGCAGAAAACACTGCATAGGGGAGTCAAACGGGGACAGGACCAAAACCGCCCCCCTTACACATCAGATGCAGAAAACACTGAATAGGGGAGTCAAACGGGGGACCAAACCCCCCCCCCCCTATTCATCAGAAGAAGCAAACACTGCACAGGGGAAGTCAAACGGGGACAGGACCAAAACCGCCCCTCCTACACAATTAGTTGTAACTACAAAACACTGCACAGGGAGTCAAACGGGGACAGGACCAAAACCGCCCCCTTCCCCTTACACATCAGATGCAGAAAACACTGCATAGGGGAGTCAAACGGGACAGGACCAAAACAAACACCCCCCCCCCCACCCCCCCTTACACATCATAGGGGAGTCAAAACGGGGACAGGACCAAAACCCCCCCCTTACACCCATCAGATGCAGAAAAACAACCACAAAACTCCCACACAAAAACAAAAAAACAAAAAAACACACAAAATCAAAAACAAACAAAAAAACCACACAAAACAACAAAAACACTGCAGAAAAAAACAGGACCAAAAACCCCCCTTACACATCAGAAAAAACAAAAACAGAAAACACAGGAAAAAAACAAAAAAAAAAAAAAAAAAAAAAAAAAAACAAACAAAAAAAAAAAAAAAAAAAAAACCCCCTTACACAAAAGAAAACAAAAAAAACAAAAAAACCACCACCCCCCCCCTTACACATCAGATGCAGAAAACACTGCATATGGGAGTCATACGGGGACAGGACCAAAACCGCCCCCCTTACACATCAGATGCAGAAAACACTGAATAGGGGAGTCAAACGGGGACAGGACTAAAACCGCCCCCCCCCCCTATTTATCTGAAGAAGCAAACACTGCACAGGGGAGTCAAACGGGGACGGAACCAAAAACGCCCCTCCTATACAATTACTTGTAACTACAAAACACTGCACAGGAGAGTCAAACGGGGACAGGACCAAAACCGCCTACCTTACACATCAGATACAGAAAACACTGCATAGGGAAGTCAAACGGGGACAGGATCAAAACCGCCCCCCTTACACATCAGATGCAGAAAACACTGCATAGGGGAGTCAAACGGGGACCGGACCAAAACCGCCCCCCTTACACATCAGATGCAGAAAACACTGCATAGGGGAGTTAAATGGGGACAGGACCAAAACCGCCCCCCTTACACATCAGATGCAGAAAACACTGCATAGGGGAGTCAAACGGGGACCGGACCAAAACCGCCCCCCTTACACATCAGATGCAGAAAACACTGCATAGGGGAGTTAAATGGGGACAGGACCAAAACCGCCCCCCTTACACATCAGATGCAGAAAACACTGCATAGGGGAGTTAAATGGGGACAGGACCAAAACCGCCCCCCTTACACATCAGATGCAGAAAACACTGCATAGGGGAGTAAAAACGGGGACCGGACCAAAACCGCCCCCCTTACACATCAGATGCAGAAAACACTGCATAGGGGAGTTAAATGGGGACAGGACCAAAACCGCCCCCCTTACACATCAGATGCAGAAAACACTGGCATAGGGAGTCAAACGGGACAGGACCAAAACCAGACCCACACCAAAACCCGCCATCACATCAGAAAAAACACTGCAAAGAGGACCAGTAACCCCTACACCAATTGCAGTTAGGGAGTCAAACGGGACAGGACAAACACTCAGGGGAGTCAAACGGGGACAAAAAAAGCAACTAAGAAACATAACAAAATACAACCTGCATAAGGGAACTACCACCCAAAACCGCCCCCTTACACATCAGACACTCACACAACAAACACCAAAAAACCGACCCCCCAGACACAAAACAACACCCACAGGAGTCAAACGAGGAAAAACAAAAACCCCCCCCCCCCTCCACACATCGATACATAAAAACACTGCACAGGGGAAACATGGGACAGACCAAAACCGTAATTCACCTGGAAATAACTGACAAATCCCGTCATAAAACCCAGCCATAGGGGAACAGGGAGGGAAAAAACTTGTCCTTTACCCATCCATGCAGAAATGCCAGGAGGTTTAAATTGGAGGTGGTCCCTTATATTATTACATTGTCCAAAGCTGCATAGGAGTAAAAAACGTGTAACCAAGGACCAAAACCGCCCCCCTTACACATCAGATGCATAAAACACTGCATAGGGGAGTCAAACGGGGACAGGACCAAAACCGCCCCACCCCCCCTCTTAAACATCAGATGCAGAAAACACTGCATAGGGGAGTCAAACGGGTACAGGACCAAAACCGCCCCCCCCCACTCCCTTACACATCAGATGCAGAAAACACTGAATAGGGGAGTCAAACGTGGACAGGACCAAAACCATCCCCCCTACCCCCCCCCCCCCCACGGTATTCATGCAGAAGCAGACACTTCACAGGGGAGTCAAACGGTGACACAATTAGTTGTAACTACAAACACTGCATAGGGGAGTCAAACGGGGACAGGACCAAAACCGCCCCCCTTACACATCAGATGCAGAAAACACCGCATAGTCAAACGGGGACAAGACCAAAACCGACCCCTACCCATCAGATGCAGAAAACACTCCACAAAGGAGTCAAACGAGGACAAAACAAAAACCGCCGCCCCCCCCCCCCCTCCCCCTACCCATCCGATACATAAAACAGTGCACAGGGGAGTCAAACAGGGACAGGACAAAAACCGCTTCCGTAACAAAATGAATACAAAGTCTAGGCCCTGGAGTTAAACGGGGACAGGAAAAAAAAACGTCCTCCTACTTCTTCAGATGGAACAATGACTGAACAGGAGAGTTTAAATTGGCACAAGGCTGAAATCGTCCCCCTCACCTAACACACATACAAGTCTTTATTGTAAAGTGACTGGCTGGTGGAGAGCTTTCAGTTTTACCACTAGGGTTGTTTCAGCAGATCTTTTATGCGGATCAGGGGTTGTCCGGTCCTGATTTGGCTCGGAAGAGTCCGCTGGACCTAAAGCAATAATCATGTAATGTAACACATTTCACATGAGAGTAAATCGACCCTTGCACACAGGATGTAATGGAAATATTTGTATTAGCTTTGCACTACATTTGTAAGTCCACTTTGAATATTACTGATGCTGTTGTACGGGTACCCTGTTGTACGCAAGGTCATGTTGATAGGAGGAATAACGAAGCTTAACGTCCTATTGCATCAGCGTTAAGGACGATCACCACGTCGCCACCCTGACAACAACGATCATCATCATCATATCAAAGTTGAGATTGTCATGTTGATATTATGTATGCATGACTATTTAAACTGTAGGCATATTGAGTCTCTTTATGCTATAGTGTGTGTCGGTGGGTAGGTGGAAAGAGGGTGCGTGTGGGTAGGTGTATGCGTACGAGTGTGTGTACGTGCGTATGTGTGTGTTTGTGTGCGTTTATACTGATGGGAATAGCATGCGTTGCACGTATTTATCGTCAAGTGCAACACTAGCGCGCAATAAATTCAACCAGTGTGCGCGTGACATAAGGGTTTGAAATAGACAACAAAGAAAAACCGCCGAGTATGTCCACGGTGGTAGTGCGTTGGAATCTGGATCCAGGTGTCCGAGGCTCGCGCGCATGCGCATCAGTGATCCACAACCCCACCAATAAAGAGAATTTTCCAGAACAGAGACCAAGAAAGTTCCTCCCGCCTCCCCCCGCCCCCCAGCAAAACCCTCTTACTAAAACCTACACCACACCTCTCTCTCTGTCTCTCTCTCTCTCTCTCTCTCTCTCTCTCTCTCTTTCACACACCCACAGACATACCCGCCTACATAACCTAGCGAGGTATGTTTTTTCTGCACCATCTGTCAAGAGGTCTCCAGTAAAATGTTAATATATTGAAGGATATTAAACCTTTACAAACTTATATTATATACATATTAAACTAAAGAAGGTGTTGATTAATAAAAATCAACTTTCGAAACTGAATACTATTTTTTTTTAAATCAGACACAGCTTAAAACTATCACAATCTAAAAATATAATTATGAGTGTTTGGTACTATTCAAAAATTGATTCCTTTGAGTTTTGGGGCACAACTGCTTGCACAAGTTTTTTGTGCACAGCCCGGATAAACCAAAATGGCGTCTAACGTAGATCTAAAAAAGGGATGTAAACTTTATTGTTCACAATTCTGTGAAATTCATTCTCAATGTTTCCTCCAAATCACAAATATTCAGGGTTGGGACAGCTAGTTTTAATGAACATTTTAGCCGCTACATTTCCGCTACTATTTTATGAAAAGTAGTCGCTACCTTTTCGCTACTTTTTTCTAAGGTGCATAGAAGGCAATAAAGCACACAAACACAGAGTTTAAAATAAAAGAAAGAATACATTTTTATTCATAATACTTTTCACTTTCTAATGAAAATCGCGAATATTGAATGTAGTAATTTTCTGCAAAAAGTAGTTTTTTACGCTTTTTAAAAAATATAAATTATTATGAATTTAAATTTAATTTATTTGATTTTTTTTCCAGTGAGTACGTCACTGATCACCTTATTTTACCTCATTGAACAGAGAGATGCGCCGCCCGCAAATGTGTTTGTTAGCCGCACTCGACACGTTGCTTGCGGGCACGCACAGTTACCCTTACCGCGCTTTCCGCATCGCTGAATGGTCACGGGTCGACATTTCTGTGTCACAATTTGTGTGTATCCGATTTAAGGGGGAGGGGGTGGGGGGGTGGATAGCAAGAACATATAATTTAGTACTTAACAAATACTGCGCTGCACAATTTAATTTTGTTCTGATGATAATAATGCAGGATATTGATACGCGCAATTTCTCAAATTAATACTGACTCAAAGCGCAGCGCCCGTACACCAACACACGCTCAGAATACATCACAAACAATGAACACAGAAACAGAACAGACAAGCACGTAGCGCCCGTACACCAACACACGCAATGAACACAGAAACAGAACAGACAAGCACGTGGTGGCAGATCACTATTAAATTTTTATGGAAAGGAAAATTGATTTGTATTTTAAACTTTTGTTGGCTGCATCTATTTTGATGGGAGGGAGAAAACCGGAGTACCCGGAGAAAACCCTCGGTGGCCAGAAAAGTCTCGTACCTGAGTCACAAAGTTTTCGCTCCTTGCAGGGATCGAACCCGCGACCTTCGGCATAGGAAAGCAGCGGTCTAACCGACTGCGCTACTGAGCCACCCCAATGATGTCATATCGTTACTGATAAGCCATGTTATTATGTAAAACTAAAAGTTAATCAACCTCTGGTAAAACAGAGAACAAAGTTAATATTGTACTAACTGTATTGCAACTAACAAATCACAAACAATACATTGTTTTATTCGTTTATTTTAAACACGAAATATAGAACTTCCCTGTGCAGTGTTTGCTGCATTTGATGAGTAGGGAGAGGGGGGGGGGGCGGTTTTGGTCCTGTCCCCCTTTGACTCCCATGTACAGTGTTTTGTAGTTACATCTAATGGTGTAGAGGGGGGAGGAAGCGGCTTTGGTCCTGTCCACGTTTGACTCCCCTGTGCAGTGTTTGCTTCTTGTGATAGGGAGGGGGGCGGTTTTGGTCCTGTCCCCGTTTGACTCCCCTGTGCAGTGTTTGCTGCATGTGATGGGTAAGGGTGGGGGGCGGTTTTGGTCCTATCCCCGTTTTACTCCCCCCGTGCAGTGTTTGCTGCATGTGGTGGGTAGGGGGGGGGGGCGGTTTTGGTCCTGTCCCCGTTTGACTCCCCTGTGCAGTGTTTTTCTCTATCTGATGGGTGGGGGTGGGGGGGCGGTTTTGGTCCTGTCCCCGATTGACTCCCCTCTGCAGTGTTTTCTGCATCTGATGGGTTAGGGGGGGGGGGGGCGGTCTTGATCCTGTCCCCGTTTGACTCCCCTGTTCAGTGTTTGCTGCATGTGGTGGGTAGGGGAGGGGGGGCGGTTTTGATCCTGTCCCCGTTTAACTCCCCTGTGCAGTGTTTTGTAGTTACAACTAATTGTGTAGGAGGAGCGGTTTTGGTACTGTCCCCGTTTGGCTCTCCTGTACCGTGTTTTCTGCATCTGATGGGTGGGGGGGGGGGGGCGGTTTCGGTCCTGTCCCCGTTTGACTCCCCTATGCAGTATTTGCTGCATCTGATGGGTTGCGGAGGGGGGGGGACGGTTTTGAACCCGTCCCCGTTTGACTCCCCGGTTCAGTGTTTGCTGCATGTGACGGGAAAGGGGGGCGGTTTTGGTCCTGTCCCCGTTTAACTCCCCTGTAGAGTGTTTTCTGCATCTGATGGGTAGGGGGGGGGGGCGGTTTTGGTCCTGTCCCCGTTTGACTCCCCTATGCAGTATTTGCTGCATCTGATGGGTTGGGGGGGGGGGGGTGAGACGGGTTTGATCCCGTGCCCGTTTGACTCCCCGGTTCAGTGTTTGCTGCATGCGATGGGTAGGGGGGCGGTTTTGGTCCTGTCCCCGTTTGACTCTCCTTTGCAGTGCTTTTTGCATCTGATGGATAGGGGGGCGGTTTTGGTCATGTCCCCGTTTAACTCCCCTATGCAGTATTTGCTGCATCTGATGGGTAAGGGGGGGGGGGACGGTTTTGATCCCGTCCCCGTTTGACTCCCCGTTCAGTGTTTGCTGCATGTGATGGGTAGTGGGGCGGTTTTGGGCCTGTCCCCGTTTGACTCTCCTGTGCAGTGTTTTTTGCATCTGATGGATAGGGGGGCGGTTTTGGTCCTGACCCCGTTTAACTCCCCTGTGCAGTGTTTTCTGGATCTGATGGGTAGTGGGGGGGGGGGAGGGTGCGGTTTTGGTCCTGTCCCCGTTTAACTCTCCTGTGCAGTGTTTTTTGCATCTGATAGATAGGGGGGCGGTTTTGGTCCTGTCCCCGTTTAACTCCCCTGTGCAGTGTTTTCTGCATCTGATGGGTAGGGGGGGGGGCGTTTTTTTTGTCCCGTCCCCGTTTGACTCCCTGGTTCAGTGTTTGCCGCATGTGATGGGTAGGGGGGGGGGGGGTTAGTACTGTCCCCGTTTAACTCCCTGGTTCAATGTTTGCTGCATGTGATGGGTAGGGGGGCGGTTTTGGTCCTGTCCCCGTTTAACTCTCCTGTGCAGTGTTTTTTGCATCTGATAGATAGGGGGGCGGTTTTGGTCCTGTCCCCGTTTAACTCCCCTGTGCAGTGTTTTCTCCATCTGATGGGTAGGGGGGGGGGGGCGGTTTTGATCCCATCCCCGTTTGACTCTCCTCTGCAGTATTTACTGCATCTGATGGGTTGCGGAGGGGGGGGGACGGTTTTGAACCCGTCCCCGTTTGACTCCCCGGTTCAGTGTTTGCTGCATGTGACGGGAAAGGGGGGCGGTTTTGGTCCTGTCCCCGTTTAACTCCCCTGTGGAGTGTTTTCTGCATCTGATGGGTAGGGGGGGGAGGCGGTTTTGGTCCTGTCCCCGTTTGACTCCCCTATGCAGTATTTGCTGCATCTGATGGGTTGGGGGGGGGGGGGTGAGACGGGTTTGATCCCGTGCCCGTTTGACTCCCCGGTTCAGTGTTTGCTGCATGCGATGGGTAGGGGGGCGGTTTTGGTCCTGTCCCCGTTTGACTCTCCTTTGCAGTGCTTTTTGCATCTGATGGATAGGGGGGCGGTTTTGGTCATGTCCCCGTTTAACTCCCCTATGCAGTATTTGCTGCATCTGATGGGTAAGGGGGGGGACGGTTTTGATCCCGTCCCCGTTTGACTCCCCGTTCAGTGTTTGCTGCATGTGATGGGTAGTGGGGCGGTTTTGGGCCTGTCCCCGTTTGACTCTCCTGTGCAGTGTTTTTTGCATCTGATGGATAGGGGGGCGGTTTTGGTCCTGACCCCGTTTAACTCCCCTGTGCAGTGTTTTCTGGATCTGATGGGTAGGGGGGGGGGGGGGGGGGTGCGGTTTTGGTCCTGTCCCCGTTTAACTCTCCTGTGCAGTGTTTTTTGCATCTGATAGATAGGGGGGCGGTTTTGGTCCTGTCCCCTTTTAACTCCCCTGTGCAGTGTTTTCTGCATCTGATGGGTAGGGGGGGGGGCGGTTTTTTTGTCCCGTCCCCGTTTGACTCCCTGGTTCAGTGTTTGCCGCATGTGATGGGTAGGGGGGGGGGGGGTTAGTACTGTCCCCGTTTAACTCCCCGGTTCAATGTTTGCTGCATGTGATGGGTAGGGGGGCGGTTTTGGTCCTGTCCCCGTTTGACTCTCCTGTGCAGTGTTTTTTGCATCTGATTGATAGGGGGGCGGTTTTGGTCCTGTCCCCGTTTAACTCCCCTATGCAGTATTTGCTGCATCTGATGGGTAAGGGGGAGGGGCGGTTTTGATCCCATCCCCGTTTGACTCTCCTCTGCAGTATTTACTGCATCTGATGGGTTGTGGGGGGAGGGGGGGTCGGTTTTGATCCCGTCCCCGTTTGACTCCCCAGTTAAGTGTTTGCTGCATGTGATGGGTAGGGGGGGGGGCAGTTTTGATCCTGTCCCCGTTTGACTCTCCTGTGCAGTGTTTTTTGCATCTGATGGATAGGGGGGCGGTTTTAGCCCTGTCCCGTTTGACTCCCTTGTGCAGTGTTTTCTGCATCTGATTGGTAGGGGGGGGGGGGTATTGGTCCTGTCCCCGTTTGACTCTCCTGTGCAGTGTTTTTTGCATCTAATGGATAGGGGGGCGGTTTTGGTCACGTCCCCATTTGACTCCCCCTTTCATTGTATTTTACATGCATTTTGTTAGGGGGCCTGTTTTGGTCTTGTCCCCGTTTTACTCCCATGATTTTTTCTGATGAGATTACTGACGCAGTCTTCAATTGCTCCTTTTAATAGGCTAGAGGGGGCCAGTCTGGGCCTGACCCAATCTGACTCTCATCGGTTCTAGATTAGCCCCCCAGGGGTCATTTTGGCACATCTAAATTTGTCCCAGAATGACTCCCGGGAGTGTATCTGGGCCAGTCCCAGATTTACTCTCTGTTGCATGGGGGGCTGTTTTAGGACAGACCCACTTTAACTCCCGGGAGTCATTCTGGTACTGAAAAATGTGCGCCAAACTAACTCCCGGGAGGCTGATCTGGAACACAGTAGAGTGCATAACATCAATTGTTCCTATGTAATCTTCATTCACCAGAGAGTGATTTTGGAACAGGCTGGGGGTCAATCTGGTCCAGGACCAGAATAACTCCCGGGAGTAAATCTGGGACGGCCTGGTTTTACTCCCGGGAGTTAATTTGGGCCAGGGACGCTTTCGGCACGTTACACCGGCCAGTCTATAAACCACGGCCACCGGTGTAATCGGCGAGATAGACAGGGCGATGCGCAAGGCCCTGCACTCTAAGCCCTCTAATTTCCTCACATGGTGAGCCGGCACATCGTACAGGAGCTCAGCTCCAAAAGTGAGGCGGGAACGAACCAACGACACTACTAGTTGGACAAGTGCCATGGGGTCACTGCCCCACGTCTCCCGTCGCACCGCGACCAATGAATCACAAACAAAAAGGTTGCAAATATGCAGGCGTATCAGGAGGTCTATTTATTATTATTATTATTATTATTATTATTATTATTATTATTATTATTATTATTATTATTATTATTATTATTATTATTATGTTGTTGTTGTTGTTGTTTTGTTGTTGTTATTTTGTGTTTGTAAATACATTATGTGTTGCAGTTTACCCTCACAATTATTATTATACATAATCATCATTATCGAGTTTTTAACGTTTTAACCAATCCTTTTTTTCTCATTTTCTTAAGCTTGTTTTTTTAATGGATGTTGTAATTGAATAGACTGATTTGGCACTTTCCTGAGTCTAAATTCCTCAATTTATTTATCAGTTTTCTAATGAATTCATTAATTTCTTTGCAGTTACGGGTGTGGTGGCACCCGGAACATTGTTGGCTATCATGGGTGCCAGGTGGGTTGGTTTCCCTTATATTGTATCTGGATATGTAATACGTTATGTTTATATAAATATTCTAATTATTACATTGTGTCTGAGGTCGAGATCAAAATTGCGCAAAAATTAATATAAGGTCTAATTCACGCTGCGACTAAGATACGACTATTTGCTTATTCAGTCATACATTTTGTGTGTGGGGGAGGGGGGGAGGGTGTGCGTGCGTGTGTGTGTGTGTGTGTGTAATGTTAGCAAAAATTAAATCTTTCTCCAGGCTTGCAAACAATGTGAAAATATCTCTTATTTTCGCAGCGCCACGAAGATGTCATCTAGCCATAGATTTGCGTGCTACCTAAGTGGGACATTAGCCCGAAATTGAAATGGAGTATTATTATTAATTATTTTAAAAATATTTCAGCGGTGCCGGTAAATCTACTTTGATGAACGTTCTGACCAATCGCAACTTGAAAGACTACAGTGTAGGGGGCGAGGTCAAGGTCAACGGCGTGGCCATTGGCAAAGGAATCAAACACATCTCAGCCTACGTTCAGCAGGACGACCTCTTCTTCAGTACGCTCACTGTTCGCGAGACGCTCACGTTCAGAGTAAGTATATGGTTGACAAATGAAGTCAAAAACTGAGTTTTAGCACCCATAATTATACATGAATTAAAAACAGAAAGAAAGAAAAGAGAGGAAGAAAGAAGAAGGAGGAGGGATGTTAGAGAAGAGGGATGATGCTGAGGAGGACTAATGAGGTGAAGGAGGATAGAGGAAGGAGGAGGGTTTGATGATGATGGTGATGATGATGATGATGATGATGATGATGATGATGATGATGATGATGATGATGATGATGATGATGATGATGCTGAAGACATAAGAAACTAAAAGTTAGTTAAATAAGAAGTTGTGTTGGACTGTCATGCTATCGTGTTGATGTTTGGTCCATAGTTGTTTAGAACTAGAAGTCAGAAAATTCGGTATGATTCAATTCAATTCAAGAAATCTGTATTACCTTTTTTTTTTTTAAAAAGGATTGTTCTTATATAGCGCATTTACAAGCTCAGAGAGCTTCTCGAGGCACAGGCCACTAATATCCAACATGCACTCAATAGTTCGATGAAGTCAAGATTTGAACCCAGGTCGCTGAAGACACACGTACACAAGCGTGCGCCTTGACCACTGAACAATCCCTGTCGCCATTACAAGTAATTATGAAAGACGTTCTACAGGTGTTCTGCATTACTACTGTTATATGCTTTGTGATAGGTGTAACTGATATGTTTTTAATATTGCAGGCCTTGCTAAGAATGGACAAACACATTGGAAAGAAGGAACGACTTCAGAGAGTAGAGCAAGTGATTAAAGAGGTATATTGTGTTGAACCTGCCTTTAGCTTTTACTGTGCCTCTTTGATACCCATGTACCAAATTACCTATCATGAACTGTGTAGTATACTATATTTATTTCGTTTCAATGTACTTACATTAATGTCCGCAATAATAAGACGACTGAATTTATAGAAGATCATTGGTTAATATTTGAGAAGAGAGAGATAGAGAGACAGCCAGACAGAGACGGGAGAGAGCGAGGGACAGACAGACGGACAGAGAGAGAGAGAGAGAGAGAGAGAGAGAGAGAGAGAGAGAGAGAGAGAGAGAGAGAGAGTTTAATTGTTCAATCAACAAGGCATAAGGAGACGATGAGATGGATTTTTTAATTGGTATGCAAGTAGAGTTATAAAGAATATAAAGGACCTCAGTATCCGTGCACCAATGTTCTCCATACAAACCCGCGTACAATGACGAACACGCTTTCAGTGAACAACGCTTTTACCGAATGAAAAATAAATCCCCGCAAGAGTTATTCTTATTTATTACTTAGAACTTTCTGGGTATAACTAACATGGATACAACGTAGCTTCGAATGTATTTTCTTATACCATAGCCAAATTTCGACGGATATATATAATAATAATAATATATATAATTCCTTTTGTAAAATATGATTTGCGATTTATTTTCTTTTTTTTCTTTTACCACTTTTAGCTAAAAAAAAATTTTTTATTTAGAAGCATATTTTCTAAATAATCATTTGTTTACAAGATTTCTATAAATAATATATTCTCCATAACAAACATATCATTTACCTAAACAATACATTGTTGTCTAACAGGAGCATTTTACTTTCATACTATTAAACAAAGAAAATTAATACATCAGACAAGATTTCATTGCCTTAGGGGACGGTTGATGGTCGTGCATCTTTCGCACGGTCACAATAAATCCATTAGAAAACAGTTCGGAACCCGTCAAAACGATCGCCGAGTACGATCATTTGTAAAACCGGAAGTTCGTTTTTAGACACAAAGCATCCGATTAACCGGTTTCGTTCTTTTGAGAGCGAATCCGAGACGAGTCTTGTCCGGGACCGATATATCGACCCCTTCGTCTTTTTGGACACCGACAGGTAGGGCTGATAGATCGGCCCGATCGTCTCCTAATGATTAAAAAATATGGCGACAAGCTTACTCTGACAGATAATTTGAAATAATATTGCAAGTGGGAGCGCATACACACAAGAACAAAACCCACCTGATATAACCAACGAACGTCGTGTATAACGAATGGGAACATTTTTCTGTTGGACTTCGTTATAAGCGTGTTCGACTCTATGTCTTTCTCTTATTGTTTTAAAGTTTTTTTTCAGAATTAAGATTAAGAACTAGAAGTTGAGAAGAAAATTGTTCCAAGATTATGTTTGAGGGACTGTACTTTACACTGTACACTTATTTACAATTGATTGCCTGCGTGATCAGATGGGCTTGACCAAGTGCGCTAACACTCAAGTTGGGAGAGCAGGAACAAAGAAAGGCATCTCTGGAGGAGAATCCAAGCGACTTTCTTTTGGGTGCGAGGTGAGTAACCTAATAAAATGATATTAAATTAATTGTTTTTATATAACACGCTTACCATTTTCATAACAATCGTCATTATAACTCATAATTCATCATTATTATTACAACTTATAAATCCTTACATAATTTTAAAAAAACAACAGTAACCATTTGAATTAAGATTTTGTTCTAAGATGCGGTCTACAACCGTTTTAAATGTATACAGAAATATGTCCCAAAGAGACCTGCATCATTTGTGAATTTGGAGAGACTTGGTTGATAGGCTCGAACAGTTTAATTCGATTTGCATTTATTCAGAAATTCATGTGATTCGTTCATTTTAAGATGTGACGGTGGGTCTATTGTTGCTGGGCTCTGCACAATGGAATGCTATTACCCACTCGTCTTTCGTCTGCGGGGATCGGATAGTTAATCGCCCGGTGACTAATCTTAATACATTTATAGGTTCAACTCGGTCTGTGTTAGGATGGGGTTACAGAGATAGGGAGAAAATGGTAAAAGATTAACTGACACACTAGCTCTCACACTGCTATGAAACATAGGTAGTCCAGCCACTTGTTAACAGTAAATATCACACATTTATTTCCTCTACTCTATACAAAATCTTCTAATCACTATGCTAAATTAAATGTCCAAATATCACTTCGAATAGTTCGCTCCTTGATAGGTCTATGCAGCTACTGTCTCATCATTGGGCTAATACTGCTTTCGGTCCAACTGTTCAGTTTTCTGGAAGAGGGGACTATTGATGTCCTTCTAGAGCAGTTTTTGTGCACGGCTTCAATTGACTTAGCTTTCTAGTCGATGAACGATGTTGTGGTGGTGTCTTCTCCTGGTTGGTAGACTGGTGGGCTATCTTAGGTCAGTGCTAGATGCTCCACTGCAGGCCGAATGTCAGGGTGGACTCTTAATGGTCTTCCTTCTGCCTCGGGCCAACCATGCCTGCTCATCTGCAAAACATGAGACGAATTTCTGCAACACCGTGTTCACTAAGAGTGTGCAGAGCGTCTCACTGATGGCAGAAACAGCCCTCAGTGATAGCTCCACTCATATATATATATATATATATAAGCGACGAACATTCGGCTACGTCCGTGGTCCACTGGAATCTCCAACCTACTTCCTATACATATACACATCATGGCTAAACTAAACACATGAAGAAGTAATTAACACTATACATATTCTCCGGTACAGCCACTGGTCTGCAATAATACACCTAGGAGAAACAACAGTGGGTCCGTAGGGGGTACTTCATGGTGGCGAAACCGGTTGCGTGTCCGCCACGTGGTCAAGCAAAGTTTGACTAACATTCACAATTCTAGACATGGCAAAACTTCACAAACATAATACAGCAACAGCGGTGAAACAAAAGATAGATCATTTACCTTTTTGACAATGTCAGGCTGTGGCTAACTCGGTTGAATAGAATTTTACCAGTCCCTGCTTTATTCTTCAGTTAGAGAGATCTTACAGAGCTTAGCTCCTTCTCCCATGAGCGTCAGGCACAGAATGAATCTACCTAGCTGTGTGGTCAGCCAAAGCCCGCCAAATCTAGACTACAAGTCGCGACCTCTGGCGAGTGGTGGTGGCTATACGTCAGCAGGCTTATTCCACGGCCTATCTGTGAAGCGATGGCCTGCACATGTGTAGTACACCCTAACTGCTAGTCTTATGGTCAGCGACTTAACTTACATAGGCCCACACAGACTGAGCGTGTAAGCTTGTAGCCTTAGTGCTGTGTTGAACTGGTCCTCTTAGGACAAGAAGAGCAACGATAAGAAAGTACACTTTGGCCTACACGTACAATTTATTCATCACCATATTCTTTAAGTTTAATATTAATAAGAAGGGTATTTATATAGCGCCTTTTCCTAATGAATCAAATATAGGTTGTCTAAAAAGGACAACTTTTATTAGGTCAATTAACAAACGGCATAAGTTATAATGGTGATATCATTTTCAAGGTGGTAATCATTTAAACGTGTCCCATTTATTAATGACATTAAATATATAAAATATACCGATCATTTAAGACGATCCGTAGAGTTCAGATTTAAGTTTTAACAAATGTTTCATCAGAATAGCTTATTTTCGAAGAATTAGGTTAAATAGTTATATTTATAATTACATATTTATTATGCATAGATTAATCTGTATGTATTTCTCAATTAATATAATCCTAAATACATTTTCCGCGATGATTAAAATAAGCATGTATGTTGTCATCTTGCTTTCTTACTTATTCATAAATCATAAAAAGCAATAACAATAGATTTCTGTTATATAATTATGTCGTTATATTAATTTTTGTTCATGTTAATTCATTATTTATTTTAGGGTAATCTGTTTATTATGTAATATGTCGTCTAATATCACAGATGTGAATAGACGTTAAATTAAATAAATAAATTTCGTAATGACTTCAGTTCAAAGCGTAGTTCTCTCGCATTTATACTTAACGTTGACATCGAAATACATGCGAAAAGAAGTGCAACAAAAACAAGACGCTAATAAACTATGCAAAGACATAATACAAACATGAAAAATAATATTCACAAGTAAAATATAAAAGGGAGGGAGGAGAAGAAGGAGAGCAGCTAAGAAGTGAGGGGGGTGAGGGCATGCAATGTGACAACGGTGGTCAGAATCAGAAAAGAAAGAACAATGCTGGTGATGGGAGACGAGATCAAACATTTTTTTTTAAAAAGATGAGATGAGTTTTTAAGTTGGACTTGAAAGTGGCGATGTTCGGAGAGTTGCGAAGAGAGGGAGAGAGAGAGAGAGAGAGAGAGAGAGAGAGAGAGAGAGGGGGGGGGATCTAAGTTGAAGGACCACTCACTGAGGAGGATCGACAGCCTGCAGAGGAGAGTTTGTAGCGGGATATTTGTAGCATGAGGGTGTCAGAGGAATAACGAAGATTTATAGATGGATTGTAGAAGTGAATGTTCTGGGTGAGGTAGGAAGGAACTAATCCATGGACGTACTTGTAACAGAAAGTACAGATTTTGTAGGTAATCCTCTGCGATACAGGAAACCAGTAAAAGTGGTGTGATATGATCTTTTTTTTTCTTTTTGAGAACCAGACGAGCAGCTGAGTTCTGAACATTACATTACATTACATGTTTATTGCTTTAGGTCCAAAGAGTTCTGAACATGTTAGAGCAGATGAACAGAAGAGGAAGCTAGTGCAGCCAGACGAGTTACAGTAGTCTAAGCGTGACCGAACAAGAGAGGAAATGAGTTTGGCTGTAGCGTCAGTGGTCAGATGCTTGCGAACAAGGCCTATTCTACGGAGCTGAAATTTGCATGTTTGGCAGGTTTTGCGGATGAATTCTGACATGGAGAGGGTGTTGTCAAGGATGACACCAACGTTTTTGACAGAATATGGCAGGTATAGTGGTTGGCCAAGAGTGAGAGTGTCTACAGTGGAAGAAAACAGGTTGTGTTTGGTACCCGTGAGCATAACATCAGTTTTGCTAGTGTTGAGCTGGGGCTTTTTGGCAGTCATCCAGTTAGAAATGTTTTCAAAGTGGTCAGACGTTTTTGTCAGAATAGATGGAAGGTTTTGAGGAGTGCCACTGTTTTTTGTTTGTTTGTTTGTTTGTTTTTAGCTGTGTATCTTTGCGTAGAAATGGTGGAAAGAGTCATGGTTTGGGATGATCTGAGAAAGGGGAGATATGTCAAGAATGAATAGAACAGGAGCTAGAACAGACCCTTGAGGAACATCGAAGACAAATCTGGATGGCTGAGAAAGGTAGTTGTTTATGCAGACAGATTGGAAACGATCAGAAATGTATGAATGGAACCAGTTTAGGTCATGGTCTTTTATTCCAAAACTGTACGCTGTTGTTATTTGATCAGTTTAAGCGTTCAGTATGTGGATGTTATTTTAAACGTTTAAACATTCAGCATTTGGATGTTATTTGATCGGTTTAAATATTCAGTATGTGGATGTTATTTGATCGGTTTAAACAATCAATATTTTGATGGTTTTTGACCGGTTTAAACATTCCATATCTGCAGTTTTTAACCTCCACATCCACACGTTTCAGATTGTAATCTATAGATATATGTATATCTGTACTGTTTCTTTTACTTTGCAGTTGCTGACCAACCCACCGCTATTATTCTGTGATGAGCCTACATCGGGTCTGGACACATTCATGGCGCAGAGCATTGTCAGCACATTGCAGAACCTGGCTCAGAAAAACAGAACCATCCTGTGCACCATTCACCAGCCCTCCTCTGAGATCTTCGCCATGTTTGACAAGTAAGTGACGCCTAAATCTATGTTATGTTTGGCTATTGCCATTTACGGTTCAAGGTTACCCTTGGAAAGAGGAAACCGATAATGAAGAGGATGAGGAGGAGGAAGAAGAAGAAATAAGACTTTAAAAAAAACCACACACACACAGAATTACTATCCTCTTCACAGCCTGGAGGGGACTGGATCCGGCCAGGTCTTTCTTGGCCAAGACACACCATGACATGAATAGAACCTCTTACTGCATACCGGTTCGGTCGTCGCCAGGGTCATCAAGGACAGCTCCTTCCGTTGGCCACCAGGACGGAGGTGATAAATGTGTTACTGATGGACACCTTAGCAAGATCCGCACGAGAGACAACATCGTCATAGGAACCTGGAATGTTATGACCCTACTGCAGATTGAAAATTAGACGAGCTGGTCAGCGAGATGGACCACTATTGATGGAACATTTGAGGTATTAGCGAACTGCGCTGGAAAGGCCTATGTGAAACAACTACTGACAAAGGCCACAAGCTTTATTTCAGCGGGAGAGATGACAGGCACGAACAGGGCCTTGGATTTTTGGTCCATAAAGATATTCTGGCCACTGTCATGGGTTGCCGTCAGTCTCCAGTAGACTCATACCCACCATTGGCAATATGACAGACGAGGATAACCATCACAGGGAAAGAGAGGTAAGGACCTAAATCAACACTGAACCACCAGAACAATTACACTGCTAAAATGGACAGTAAAAATGGCCACTTTTCATTTCGCCCACCATAGGATCGAACCTGGGTCATTGGTGTGCCAGGTGAACGCTCTACCACTTGAGCCATGGCGGCGGGCCAAACGTTATAAGCCTAATCTACTTGCAAGTTAAAGCGTATCGTCCCTCTCTTTCACTCCACTCCAATCACCCTCCACGCCCGGCGGTATAATATTGCAGTGAGGCTAACAAGTAAGGGTCAGCAAGTTTAACGGTCAGTGCAAGACCCAGAGGTGGCAGAAATATTCCAAGCCACAATTGGAGGGAAATTTGCACCATTGCCAATTTTGGGAGCTGCGGATGTAGATGTTAACACCATGACCACCACTTTCAACTCAGCAGTGACGGAAGCCGCCACTGAGATCCTTGACAAACACCGCCCATTTAAAAAAAAAGAAACAAAAGAACGCGACTGAACTTTTGGACCTGTGTGACAAAGAGAGATGAAAAGGAACAAGAACACCTCACAAGGAGCTTATGCCTACCGAGTAATCAACAGCGACATTCGAAAAGGCATGCGCACTTCAAAGCAGAATTGGAAAGAAGAGCAAAGCGAAGAAATAACAATCTGAACAAGAACCACAGCAAGAAGGCCTACCAGACAGTGAAGCGGCTGACAAGTGTTAAACAGCCCAATGTCTCCACGATCCAAAGCATGTCTGGCTTGTGCCTTACAGAAGAACAAGAAGTCTTGAATAGATGGACAGAGTACTGCTCTAGAACCACAGCAAGAAGGCCTACCAGACAGTGAAGCGGCTGACAAGTGTTAAACAGCCCAATGTCTCCACGATCCAAAGCATGTCTGGCTTGTGCCTTACAGAAGAACAAAAAGTCTTGAATAGATGGACAGAGTACTGCTCTGACCTTTACAACCACACACCAAATGGAGACCCATCAGTTCTAGTATGACCCAAAACAGAGAAGAAGAAGAAAATCTTCTCAATTCTCCAAGAAGAAGTTGAGGTAGAAGTGCAATTGCTGAAGAAGGGGAAATCAACGGGAGTGGACACCATACCCGCAGAATTTGCTTCAAGCACGCGTAGAAGTGATGATTGACGCCCTCACCATTATCTGTAACACGACTTGGCAGAGTGAGAGATGGCCTATACTATGACCCAGTCGCTTGGTCATCACTCTTCCCAAAAAGGGTAACCTTCATGAGGGTCAAAACTACCGCACCATCAGCCTCATTGGCCATCCCAGCAAAGTCCTTCTGAAAATAATACCCAACAGGTTGAAACCCCAAGTTGATCAAATTATATCTGAAGAAAAAGCAGGATTCAGAGCAGGACGAAGTACCACCAAGCAGATTTTCAACCTCATAATAATCTGTGAGAAATACCTTCAGCACCAACAACATCTATATTATATGTTTGTAGACTTAAAAGAAAGGCTTTGACCGAGTCTGGCATGCAGCTCTGTTGGCAACCATGAAAGTGTACTACATCAGCCCCAACATTAGTAAAGTCATCAAAAGCTTGTATGACGAGTACTAGTGCAGTCCTCTACAACAGCGCCATCGAGAACTGGTTCAGAACAACCATGGGCGTGCCTCAATGAAGCATACTCTCTCCAACACTCTTCCAACATCTTTCTAGAGCGCATCATATCAGATGCCCTTGCAGATTACGACGGTACAGTCTGCATAGGGGGTAGAGCTATCTCCATCCTCCATTTTGCGGATGACATTGATGGATTGGCTGGAGAGGACCAAGTACTTGAACAGCTGGTACCTAGGTAATAAGCGCAGAGAAGACAAAAATGGCGACCAACAACACCAATGGCATCAATAGGGACATCAAAGTCCAAGGCTAATCAAGCAACACGGTGCACAGCTTCAAATATTTATGAGCAGTTGTATCAGACAGTGGGTCCTGACAGGAAGTCCTCTCCAGGATAGCACAAACAACTGCTGCTCTGACAACATTGAAGCCCATTTGGAAAGACGGGACCGTCAGTCTACACTCCAAGGTAAGGTGTCTGCTCTCCCTTCTCATCTCCATTTTCCTATACGCTTGCGAAACACGGACGCTCAGAGCAAACCTACACCGAAGAATACAAAGCATGGAGATGAGGTGCTACAGTAGACTTCTGGGCATTTCCTATACCAAAGCACATCACCAATGACGAAGTCCGACAGACCATCACAAGCTATTGGACAACACGATGACTTGCTCACAGTGGCGAAGAAACGAAAATTCTGATGGTATGGTCACATCATCAGAGCATCAGGCCTTGCAAAGACCATCATGCAAGGTTCAGTGCAAGGAAGAGGGAGACAGAAAAGAGATGGGGGAGACAACATTCGAGAATGGACTGACTTGACACCGAGGGAAGACACGAAGTCTGCTGAGGACAGAAAAAGATGGAGTACCCTGGTTAAACGATCATCTGTGGTGCCCCAACGTTTTTCGTGTTACGGGATAGGATAGGATAGAATAAGATCCTCTTCACCATCCATCCAGCTGAAATAAGAACAATTCTCTGTACTTTACCATTCTCTGAATCTTGTATATCCACCCCAACGTGTTGCCAAGTTCGAAATATAATTGACAGTTGAAACATTTTGTTCACTGAGCGCCTGAAATACATCCTCCCAGTCCTCCTCAGACTTTGTGTTTGAGAAACAAGTGTACAAAATATAATTGTCGTAATTAAGGGATTGTATTTCTGCTGTTTACAGGGTGTTGTTGATGGCTGAAGGGCGTGTAGCGTTCTTGGGGCCATCCAATGAAGCTGTTGAATTTTTCAGAGGGTGAGTATTTGTATAATTACTTAGAAATTTAGTTAGTTAGACAGCTAGTTATACAAATGGTTAGCTAATTTGTTGGTTGGCTAGTTAGTTAGTTAGACTGTTATACTTAAACAGATAATTGATTGGTTAGTAATTAGTTACATGTAAGCCTACACGAAGTCCGACAGACCATCACACAAGCCATTGGACAACACGATGACCTGCTCACAGTGGTGAAAAAACGGAAACTCCGATGGTATGGCCACGTCACCAGATCATCAGGTCTTGCAAAGGCCATCCTGCAAGGCACAGGGCAAGGAGGTAGAAGAAGAGGGAGACCGAAAAAGAGGTGGGAGGACAATATTCGAGAATGGACTGGTTTGACACTGAGCGAAACCATCAGGGTTGCTGAGGACAAGGAAAGATGGAGTATGCTGGTTAAACGATCGTTTGTGGTGCCCCTACGACCTCCGAGTTACGGGATAGGATAGGATAGGTGTTACGTTGAAACGCGAAGGATAGTATGTCTGAAACGCGCACGATAGATCAAATCGTTTCGCTTTGCAAAGTATTCAATAATAGAGTTTATTTACCTTTGATTTGAGTTTGCGTTGTGGTTAGAGGAAGCTTTGTATAACGTTGATAATTTTTGTTAGTCGATATTATTGGAGAATTCTCTAGATTTGCGTGTTTACTGTCGATAGAAACTTCCCGATAAATGTCGAAGTTTGAGAACGTTCTTGGAACGTGAAGAAAGATGTATGACGCGTAGTCAGTGATGACGAACTTTATTTTGATTGGTGGTAAAGCGTCATCGGGAACATTCTGACGTTATCTCGATCGAGAGAAAAATTATAAAATGGATGCTCTGTGTGTGTGTAGTTAGTTCATAGTGGGTTGTGTTGTGTTGTTGTAAAAGTGAAAAGGCGATTGTATGCAGATGTTGATGTGTGCTGAATAAAAGTGGAAAACTTCATACGAAGACTCAGTGACTTGTATGCTGATTGGACGGGTTGCGTGGATAATCGAATCCGAACTTACACTCATCAGGAGAATTCACGCATTGGGGCTGAATCTACTACTGATAGAAAACACCACCATTAAACGGAGTGTAACAATAGGATAGGAAGCCAATATAGTTACTTAGACCGCTATTTACTGACAGCTTTTTAATTAGTTTGTTAGTTAGACAGTTAGTTCGATTTTAGTCCTTTTTTAAAATTTATTATAAACTTGCTTCTTGAATGTGACTGTAAAATGTGAATAATATGAATAAATTGAACGTTGGGGAAACACATACCGATATGTAAGCAGTTCCAAAATATAAACAAAAGAAAAAGGAATAACAAAACTGTAAATAAATTAATTAATCAAAAGTCTGTGCGGGCTATTTGTTTGATGTTTGCGTGTGTAATGATATTCCAATTTACACTTCTTTTTTTTTCAGTCAGAATTTTATGTGCCCGAACAACTTCAACCCAGCTGATTTCTACATCTTAACCTTGGCAATTGTGCCAGGAAGGGAAGAAGAGTGCAAAAACAAAGTGCATGTAAGATGCACTTATTTTACTAAACATGTTTTGATGAGGATGGTTTCGGTGCTGGCGGCAGTTTTGTGGGGTCTGGATGAAAAGAATTATATGTTTTATACACATTTTTTTTGTTTAGCCTAACTACCTATGTGCAATAATATACCTGTATATAATAATAATAATAATAATAATAATAATAATAATAATAATAATAATAATAATAATAATAATAATAATAATAATACAGGATGCTATGTACGCGCCTTTCCCCAAGGCTCAAAGCGCGGCGATCTATACCAACATACACGCTCACCTGTCTCATTTACCCTCACACACACCAAATACACATACATCACTCAAACAGTTGGTGTAAAGGCAGGGAGATTGCTATTAGAAGACGGAAGAAAATCGAATTTTTATTTTTGAAATTTTTATATTGACTGCATCCTGTACCATTATTGAATATATTTTACGTCTTTTTTGTATCTGTATATAATGGAACATTATTTACTTTTGATGGTGGGGCAGAAGTGGGCGGCGTTGGAGGGGGAGGGTGAAAGCAAAAACAAAGACAGTTATCATTAATCACACGTCGCACATTGTTTAGTTTAGTATGTACATTTATGCTTTGCCTACCTATTTGCTTCAGACGAGAGTCTAACCTGTGCACCCATGCATTCTATAGCAAAGCCTACACAGGCCTACATTTCATTTCATATATTTCATTTAAGTCTATACACGTTGTGATATAGGCCTACACAAGGCTAACGTATTTCTTGTTTTCTTTTACAAAAAGGCCATCTGTGATGCGTTTACGGGCACTCGCCATGCCGCGGAAATCAAGAACCACATCAAAGATGCACATCAATTGGACAATAATCTTGTATGAAACACTTTTGCGCCTTTGGCATTAACCTTTTGTTATTGAAGAATTTTACGCATGTGTTATTTCTTGTTCTTGAAATTCAGCGCATTTTTGGTATAGCTACTCTCGTTTTAATGTACTCTACTCTATTTGTATAAAGTTGTGTCCCTCCCCCTCCTCGATCCCAAACACACACACACACACACACACACACACAAACACACACACACCCACACACACAGAGCCCACATTCCATCTCCTTCCAAAACCAACCTCGTCCAAAGATCTATATGACGGAAGATGGAATGTATAGCAAATTGTATGATTTGCCTTTTTTGACTCGCATGCATAGCGATGTGAGTCTATGTACTCACACCCTCTACCAGCACCTCAATCCCCTCCCCCCATTCCCTCCTCCCCCCAAACAAAAAAAAATCTAGATTTGTACAAATCTGTGCTAGATACCCAGCACATCACGAGCAACGAAGTCCCACAGACCATCACACAAGGTATTGGACAACACGATGACATGCTCACAGTGGTGAAGAAACAAAAACTTCGATGGTATGGCCACGTCCCCAGAGCACCAGGCCTTGCAAAGACCATCCTGTAAGGCACGCAAGGAGGAAGAAGAAGAGGGAGACAGAAAAAGAGGTGGGAGGACAACATTCGAGAATGGACTCGCTTGACACTGAGCGAGGTCATGAGGGTTGCTGAGGACAGAAAAAGATGGAGTATGCTGGTTAAACGATCATCTGTGGTGCCCCAACGATCTTCGAGTTACGGGATAGGATAGATGAGTCCTAAAAAGTCCAAAAATTATATTTAAAAAAAAGTGTCCGTCGGTCCGTCTGTCTATTCGCCGTCCAGGGTCTGTCTGTGCAAAACTTGCAAGTGAATTAATATCTCAGCTATCACAATCAAACTTGGTAAGAAGGTGTATATCCATGAGACCTCATAAATGATCAGTAAATAAATAACTTCACTTCAAGGTCAAGGTCACAGGGTCAACAGATGTTAGTGAAAAAATTGCAACTTTTCATTCAATTTCCTTTTTTTTTTCTAAGTTATTAATATTGATCTATGATTTTTTGATACATAATAAGTATCAATGAGACACACATACTATACAAATTGGGTCAACCTCCATCCAAGGTCAAGGTCACTGGAGTTATCCAAAGTTGGTTAGGATAGTTACTTCGAAGCGACCATGACCTTAAACTATGAGAAGTATAAAGTCCAAACTTGTTGTATTTAGAAATAATATATTGATCTTTCATATATGTTTCCGATTTTGCATCGATCTTGAAGGTCAAGGTCATTTTAGGACTTGCAAAAACATCCAAAAAATTGGTCATTGTACAGTGGAATGGCTGTTTATTTAATCCATAATATGCAACATTGGGTTATTTGATCAGGAGAGGTCACGTGAGGGTCAAGGTCATTCCAAGGTGAAGTTCACTGAAGGTGAAAGTCATCCCAAGATCATCGGGTTTTTAAATTTTTGTTTTTTTGCATAATACAACTTTTTAAAAAATTTGATAGTACATGAGTATATTTGGAGCCAGAGGTCAAGGTCATATCATGGTCAAGAGCATAGAGAGATCAAAGTCGGTATTATTTTGCATTTTATGCGAGTTCCATAAGGAGCTTGTTGTTATGTTTGACAGCTGTTTGATAGCTGAATTGTTCTCGCCGTGCATGTTGTAGATAGTTGCGATAGTGCTGGGAACTCATTTCATGTTAAATATTGCGAGTTCCATAAGGAGCATGTGAGTCATATGGGCTTTGCCCTTTTTATTTAATTAATTATTGTCTTGTTCAGATTTAGTTTAAGAGCTACTGTAGTTTGATTGACTGACATTTATATGAAGTTTCCCCTGGCCGGAAGAAATATAGTTAAGGAAGTTTGCATATTATGGCCTGTTTGGTAATATAGGCCTACCTAAAATTTTTAGAGCTTCTTGGTTTCCGTTTTGATATATGTATAAAGTTATCCGTCCAAGTACATATCTTCAGAAGATGGGATGAGCCAAACCCAAGGATGACCTTTTTTAATTCAATATGAGCCTTGTTTCCCTAATGACTCTCTCTCGAAAGGGGAAAAAGTTAAGGCAAAACCCCGTTTATCTAACTTTCTGCTGATGTGTTTTTTTTTTTTGCTTTTGATTTCGTCAGATGGATGAAGCCTTCAGCCCTGATTCACGCTACGAGGCAAGCTGGGGGAGACAGTTCGTCACAGTGCTTTGGAGAAGCTGGATTTCCCTTATGCGGGATGTTTTCCTCTTTCGTGTTCGAGTCATGCAGACCCTGGTAAGTTGTTTCACCTCTTTTATTTATTTATTTATTTATGAAGGAAAGGATGGAAGAAGTGGAGTGCTATCTCTGGCAAGAGTACCACAACAGGCAATCCCAATGAAGGACAAACAACAACAACAAAACAAAACATACACACAAACAAACAACACACACTTCACAATTTGCCCCAAAAATATTATACAATTTTAATAAATATTACATACAATCTGGCCGCAAAAAGTCAAACGAACATTTACAGCAGTTAACAAGAGTAGTAACAATACAATAAAGTTGCAGTACAATAGACAGTAAGACATAATTTACTAAAGTAAGTTCATTCATACAAAGAGATGGCTATGCTTGGGTACTAACGTAACAATAAAGAACAGCTAATTGGTGAAGCAGCAATTCAACATAGGCTGATACAGAGGAATATATATATTACAATTATTAACAGATATTAACATAAATACTATATATACAAACAGATATAAAAGATATGTTGTTGCTTGTGATGTTTTTTGTTGAGGGGGCTAATAATATTACCACTTTCATTGCTGAAAACGGAACTGTTGTCTGCACAATCATCTAACCAGTCATCCTGAGAGCTTGTTGCTATGTTTGACAGCTATTTGATAGCTGAATTGTCCTTGCCATGCATGTCCTAGATAGTTGCGATAGTGCTGGGCCTGATCTACCTGCGGCTGGACGTTGACCAGATTGGAGTGATGAACGTCAACGGCGCCATTTTCCTTCTCATTACCAACGCCTCATTCACCAACCTCTTCGCCGTTGTCAATGTAAGTGCTAAATTAGATGTATCAACGATCAAGCAAGAAACCGCCTGTTCAACTTTGTGAGTGTTCTGCTGCCAGCACTTAGGTTAATGTTTTGGTTCTCCTTTTTTATATATATATATGTACATTGGGCATCCCAATTCTAATCAGCAATACAGAAAAAGACATTAGAATTGTGTATACTGCTTTTGGGGAGTGATGATTGATTCGGCTCATTCATTAGACCAAAGACAGTTACTTTCTCGTTATTATGGCTTATTTGCTGCTGTAAAGAAAATGGGTATTTCCGAATTTGTGTGCGTGTATGCGTGAATCTGCGTGTTCTCCCGCCTCACAACTTCTTTAACTGGTAACAATAAACTATGTTGTCACACCCTCTAGTAAACCATAAACCTAAATCAATACGATAGGACAAAAATACAGAATCGACAAGAATCAAATGGAATAAATACAATTGCTTCTACTCACGTCATTTCGCTGAATAAATCCGTTGAAAGAATAAATATACACAACACACAAATACACACAAACCTCCATCACCATCTCCAGAGAGAGACGAAAGTTATATATAGTCACACTATACTTATGATTGATTTCTAGTCTCTTCTCTGCCTACGCCATTTTCTTATTTTGCTCCTCAATCTCACTCTCCTTCTCCTCAGCCTCCCTTCTCTCCTCCTCGTCCTTCTCTTCTTTCTCCTCCTTGTCCCCGCCCCTTCTTTCTCCTCCTGGTCCGCTTCTCCTCAGTTTTCTTCTCTTCTCTTCTCTCCTCAGTCTTCTTCTCTCCTCCTCGTTCTCCCTTCCTTCGTCTTCTTCTTCTTCTGCGTCCCCCACTTCTTCTTCTTCTTCTTCTTCTTCTTCTTCTTCTTCTTCTTCTTCTTCTTCTTCTTCTTCTTCTTCTTATGCGTTCTCTGCTGCTGCTTCCTCTTCTTCTTCCTCGTTTCTTCTTCTTCTTCTTTCTTCTTCTCTCTTCTTCTCCTTCCTCTCTATTCTTCTTCTTCTTTATTCTTCTTCGTCTGTTTCTCCTTCTTCTTCTTCTTCTTCTTCTTCTTCTTCTTCTTCTTCTGCGCGTATTCTCGACGCCCCCGCAACAGCAAGAGACTTCTGCAGACAAAGGAGTTAACAACTAATTTTCTAGATACATAACCTTTCTTTGGACCATTACATATACCTCTCTTTCCAATCTGTGACGGGACCAGTGCGGCAATACAATGAATTTCATCCATATCGAATAGAGTTCACAACATAAACAAAAGGTCTACAACTAATTATAACAAATTATTAGTACGTCAGTGCACCAGTTAATTTCATTCATACAAATAAACTTAATACTTGACACTGCAGTTGTAGTTTCAACTTAAAATCAAATAATTATCCTAATTCAATTCGTTATTAAAAACATTACAGTGAACCACCATGTTTGTTTCCTCCCCACACCATCCTTCCGTGGGGTTGTTTGAAGTTTCAGTATAAATAGTATCCCCACTTTCTGGAAATTTAGTGCTTTAAATTCCTACTGTCGCTGTCGTTTTCCTTTGTTCTTTCTCTGTTCTATCAGTCTACTATACTATTTTCTTCTTTGCTAGACCAGTCACCTACCTTTTTTCTTGAAAACTCTTCCGGGATAAAACTTCTCTTTTGTGTTTGAGGTCTGTTGGATCAGCTTGGGAATTTTGGACGCTTTCTGCCAGGTGGTCATTGGAGCTTTCTATGATGTTATTATTTGGCAATGTAGGCATTTTATATGTATGTGTTTTGTTGATATTGTATAATGATGTTTATATTCTATTTTGTTTTTGTAAACGGGGGTTCGATAAATTAGAGTATAGCCACAGCGTACCCTGCGTGGGATGTCTTTATTGTAATTTGACCGGCTGGTGGAGTGCCTTCAGTGTTACCACTAGGGTTGTTTCGGCAGATCTTTTATGCGGATCAGGGGCGAGTTCTCTATCAGCGAAGTTGTGGTCTTGATTTTGTGTTCCTGATTTGGCTCTTTGCAGTCCGCTGGACCCTGTAAGCAATGAATAACTAATTAACTAACTCCATCCTTCACACTTATATAAAAAAAATTGTTTTATTAATTTTATTACATAACCAATATAATATCATCACTTCATAATACTATTACATTTATAATACAACAAAAAACAATATATACCTGCAGAAACAGCTGCGAGAAGTCCAGGACTAACAATCTCTAGTATAGTGAAGAAAGGAATAAATAGATTTTTGAATAAGCCTATACATTAGTGTGACCAGCTCAACCAATCAGAATTCAGCTCTCATAAAAAAAATTACCAATATCTTCTCAAAAGAAACAGACTAACAATAACATAAAGTAATCGAACCCAAAAAGCGGTCTGTGACAGCTGCCAACCGGTAGCCAGTTCTGTTAATGCTTTCAGTCATACAGTATTGCAGCCCAATGCTCTCAGTCATACAGTATTGCAGCCCGCATTGCTGTTTATACTGTAGACGTAATTCACAAATCGCTATCGTATTAGAACACGACACGAGGATGCATGACCCTAGAAGCTTAGTGTTTAATTGCAACTTAGTTCAACATCTTGTAGGAAACTCTCTGTGCAATCAAAATGTTGTTGTCATTGTCATATGGTGATTTGAGAAATACATGTAGCTTTAACTATTAGCAGATTCTTTGTATATTGGTTGATAAATACCTTATAAGTAGTATTAGTATTTCCATTATTATTATTGTACTTGTGTAAATAACTGTGATTATTTTAAACACGCTATATTTTTAATTTGGGTTTTGTTTTACAGTCTTTCCCGAACGAATTGCCAATATTCTTGAGAGAATATGGATCAGGAATGTACCGCTCTGACATTTACTTCATCGCCAAGAACATAGCAGAGGTGTGTACACCAAATGAAGTACAGTAAGCTTTCATCAAGTGCTGTCAGGCTGCAGGCAGTGTACCATAGTATGTAGTGCATGCAGTGCGTCTCCAGATAATGGCATGCATGTGCCGCTTGCCAACTGACACCACCCTCACCCCTCCACCATCTGCCATACCCATACCCACACCCCAACCTTTTGCATTGATACCCACACAAATACAAACTAAATTATTGTGTTAAAACAAACATAAACTTTAAACATATAACTGTATAAGACCCTTTCTGTTAATTTCATGATTTGTTTCAAATATTGCAAGATCGTGAAAAATGTGGGGGTTTTCAATGCCTGTTAATGTTGCATGACGAAAACACACCAAAATCAGCTGAGATGAGTAATGACAGTCTTAAATGTGCATTTATATTGGTAGGATCGGGGGTGGAGGCTGGGTGGAGGTGGGTGGGGGTCACCTTTAGCATTGGTATTACTTGTGATGTAGCATAAGGCGCAGAAGAAGCATTTGCACTTCTCGGAACAGGCAAATGGATGTAGTAATCAGTGTTTGTGTAATGTTCCAGATTCCCACGTTCATCGTGATGCCGTTCCTGTTCTTGACCATTGACTACTGGATGATAGGTATGTGATCAAGGAGGTTAGGTTCAAACAAATACGATTGACTAAAATTCCTCTCGAAGTCAAAGGTGAAGACTAAATATAACTTTACTTTTATACTTTTTGTATAAATAAAATTATCCAAATATGTATGCTTTTTCAGTTGTCATAGTGTTCTTGCCGTGTTATTTAGGACTGAATGTTTGCTATACTGCTGTCTACCTTATCATTTATCATAAAAAGGCAGTAACTAACGTTGTTTTTTTTCGTTATTTGTTTGCTTGTTAACTAGACTATTTATACTGTTGCAGTTGCGTTAACTTTTGTTAATTTTTATTATTTTATTACATTTATTTTAATTTACTATTATTTTGTTTATAATTGAATATTCTGCCTAATATTATTATGTGAATAGACGTTAAATAAAATAAATAAATAAATAAATAATTTAGCATTGTTCGTTTCTTTTTTCTCAGGGCTATACGATGACTGGCGAAACTTTCTTATAGCCACAGCTATTATTATCTTCGTATCCAACGTCGCAGTCTCTTTTGGTAAGTTGGCGCTTGTTAAAATTAGTTCGACTTCGCGATAATAGTAGCTTAATATTACAATCCATCTTTACCTACTACCCAACCCTCGCAAAAGGAAAAAGCCAATAAAAAGTCATGTATGTGAATATTTGCTTAACAACATTTCACTTTGTCAATATTAAAAGATCTCACAATATCTATGCCACATCTGAGTTTAGTCTGTTCCTAAACTAATTTAACCATAAAGTTTTAATTTTGTTTTATGTAATATTTCAGGTATGATCATGTCAACAATGGCGGGAGAAGTGAATATAGCCCTGGCAATAGCACCTCCAATCATGATCCCGTTCATGATGTTTGGCGGCTTCTTTCTCAATGACGGGTAGGTTCATGCATTCAAGCTTGATTTCCGTCATTTAATCTCATAAGGTCTCGTCTCAACCAGCAACTACGGAGCGAGCCTAGTTCGAGTAAAATGGTCAACAGTCAGTATGATCCCAAAGTAGCAGTACAGCATTCCACCGTATCAGCAAATCTTACCAGAGTTCCCACCAACAAGATTCTGTGAAGTGAGCATAATTTTGCTTACACAGTCAACGCAGCGGTTGATTATTTTGTGATCCAGGCAGGGTTTTACAATATTTGTTGTTATTTCACACATGCCTGCATGATCGTCAATGCAAATTATAGTATGAAAAGAAATACCCTCCTCGCCCCCTCCACCCCCACCACCCTCTCCTACCCACTCCCCCTATCCTCCCCCCCCTCCCTGCACTTTTCCAAACATAATTTTTTTTTAAATTGTCTCACTGGAAGCTGAGAAGTTTTGGTGCAGTCAGAGGTACAAACGACAGAAAAGTCGGTGGTTCTGTTCTAAACCAATGTAAGTGCGAGCTTATGGAGCGGTTATGACAAAACGGGAAAGACCTTTGCCCTGTTATGGTCGGTGTGGATGCCTAAGATGAAATACTGAATATTTAAGTTGTTAGTACAGTTGTTATTGTACAGAAGCATGCCGAAGTCGGTGTGGGTAGTTAAGATAAATAGTATTGAAAACCCTTTTAATTTTGAACCTTTATTTTCTGCGTCGAGATTTGATACTGATGTGAACTTTTCTTTCTTGCAGATCAGTGCCAGTCTACTTCATTTGGCTGCAGTATTTGTCCTGGTTCAAATATTCCAACGAACTCATGCTTGTCAACCAATGGGATGACTATGGTACAATACGTAAGTATATTTTCATTACTTTGAACGATTCGCTTTTATGTATGATGCCTGCGTGACCTCTGTTTCAGTTATGTTCATTTATTTAGCACACTATATATTTATGAACTGTGTCTGTGAACATGATGAAAGCATGCAAGGGCTTTTGAGTACTGCGTGGCTTTAAATACTATCTTTATAAATAGTAAATGCAATTTCCTTTTTTATCCTGTTTTAGATCTAAGTCAGTAAATTACCTGTGTAGAATCTATACGTTTCTACCTGTATTTGAACTTGTACAATTTATTAAGCGAATACAGTTTGAAGAAAAACTTACTAAACTTATTTGACATAAATCTAAATAGAAAGGCGCTTGTGTTTTTGTAAAGATCCGAACTGTTTATTATCCAGTCCAAATGTCACTTGTATAGCGTACAACTTCATGAAGAGATGTCATGCTCCAGGCGCTGATTGATGAAAATTAGTTATGGCTAATGTGTTAGAGCTGCACGCTTAGTCATATCTTATTGTTTGACTGATTGGCTCTGTGGCATGCACGTGAATTATCTTCAGTCGAGTGCAAACTCGGCATTTAAGGAGATCGCTATTAGTATTATATAAGGGAAACAACAAAATTGGCCTACATTTGTTTAAAATTTAAATTGATTACATCCAATACCATTTTAATAAGTCGAGATGGTTCTGATGGTCGTTGTAAGTCCAGTAAGGTATTATCTGTTTCATGTGCAGCGTGTAACAAGACTGTAACCAGTGGTGGAGCCGGCTGTGCGTACACAACAGGAAAAGATGTGCTCAATTACGTGAACTTTTCCGCAGTGAGTAACTTTAATAACACTGATCTTAACCATCTCAAACCATCCACCCACCCAAAATACCTACTTACCTTCCGTTCCTGACAGTTCAGTCTACCGCCCACACCCACCACTCACTCCCTCCCTGTCCCCCTCTATCTTGTGTTATTAATTTAATCGGGGAAGGGAAAATTATTGTCAGTAGTAAAATATAATTATTATATAATGCAGAAAGAGTAATAGAAAAAAACGACCAAAAAAAATTCGGAGTAAGCAAGAAAGAATTAATAATATTGAAAAAAACATGATGAATTTATGAATTGATTAATTAACTGATCGACAGTTCAAACAATTAAATTATCGGTGAAAAGTATTCATGAATTGAAATTATCTGTGTTTCGTTTGTGTGGTGTTACAGGACAATACGTTTTTGAACATCGGCTGCTTGTTTGCCCTGTTGATCGGCTTTAGACTCGTGTCCTTTATTTTCCTCTTAATCCGTGCTCGCCGCTCCAAGAACTGAACCAAGCCAACCATCTGGTCAACCAAACTATCGTTGAAACTTGCATTAAAACCGATTTTCACTCCAGTCAACAGTCTATTGGTCAACAGTGAGGACTTCGCTCATCATGGCAAAGGACGGCTTATTGTAATTGAGCATTCATAAGACTTCTCATTGTCTTTGTTTAGGTCACAACCGCTGTGTGATAAAAGTGTTTCCGATAACTAGCGGTTTTTTTTTTTCATCTTACAAGCGCTGCGCTCCTATCGGGATACGATAGCGTTCTCTCTGTAAATGGCTTCCCTGTAAGTACTTTTAAGTACTTTCATATCAAAGTTCTGAGATGGACACTTTAAAGCAAGAAAAATTGCAGTCCCTTGGACCAGTGCAAATGAAATTTCACTAGCTTACATTTATTGCATAATTTTCGCAGGTGGAACCGGATCGAAACAAATTTAAGATGAGATAATCAGGTTCTCCCCTCTCCTCCCTCCGCCCTTTCCCACACACACACACTGATGGGTACGGGTCTGATAGTCTTGCTTTCATTGAACAAAACGTCCACAAAACAGTATAGGTGATTTTGATAGCACACAGCGTAGCTAAGATTATCCGAGTGAAGAGGCGAACGTAAGCCTCGGATAGTCTTAGCTGCGCAGTATGCATGTAGAAATGAATGGAAATGAACGGCAGTGAAACATGTTACACCTAGAGCACGTTAAGCCTGACAAACGACAATGAAAACGTTTCGAGGTTAAGGTTAATTGTATATTATAGTCACACGACGCCGGAGCGTACAGGCGGCTATGGTCACATTATTCTGGCACCAGCGGACCAGTTGATGGTAAGGAGAAAATAATATGGTCACACGTTGGCCAATCCGTGATTCGAACCAAGGACCTTTCGGTTACTATTAAGCCGTCCTACCAACTGAGCTACCCAGCCCTACGTTTCGAGATTGATAACAGATTAAGCTTACACAATTAATGAAGATATCACATATAAGGAATCTGTCTCTTCTTTGGAATGGATAATCTTTCAGATATATATTTGCGACATCGCACATAATGGCAACCCTTAATGTATTCCCAGTTTGTGTATGATATGAAGATTTTTTGTTGACTTCTTCCACTTTACCTTTGAAGATTGTGTTTTAAGAGGAAACTGAAGAGTTCAGAGGCCAAATGTATGTTTGTATGACATGTTTATGTACCACGGTATGATTTTTGGAAAACATTGTGATTGGCGAATTATGCCTATCAATTACAACATTGGTCCAGTGGACTGAAAATTACGTTGTATACGCCATATACCAATGGACAGATACAGGTTCTCATTTTGTGTGTATGAATGTGTGTGTGTGACAGTGATCGCTGGAAGGTATAATTATGTATAGGCTATATGTATTGTCTTGTGAATAGTACGATATATTATACAATTTTTTTCGAATTAAATGATAAAGTGTATGACAGCATTTACATTGACTGTATATTTAATCCAGGGAACTGAATACTGCGTTATGTGCCAATGGAAAAGATGATTTTACTCATGTTGCTTGCCATTACTGATTATAACCGTTGATGTAAGTGCGTACATTTTGTAGTAACATGATTTGTGGGGGTGTATTGGTGTGTGAGTGTGTGTGTGTGTGTTGGTGGGTGTGTGTGGGTGGGGGGATGTGTGTGCCAAAGAAACAAGACTGTTGTGAACAAAGATTTCGCACAATGTAAATTTATATCTGAGACAGATACTGCTGTTTGCTTTTCGTCAATTCTATAACAAGGTTGATTTTTTGGTTTCTTTAAATGCTTGTGCATTGTTTATGGTATTAAAATATGTCCATTAGGCTACAATTTTTGGAAGTTTTATTTATTATTTATTAATTATTTTTACTTATTTATTTATTTATAATTCCATTTTATTTTGTGTCTTCTTAAATTTGATTGTTTAATAAATTACAGTACAATGCAAATCAGAACAAAGTGTTACAGTCATTTGCCATACATGGAAACAGCACTTACCCTGTCAATTATGCACGCATTCACAGAAGAAACGGTGAAGAGAAGGAGAGAAAGGAAACGGCACCAGACGATATTGAAGCGGGGGGTGGCCAGACATGCAATAAACATTAAAAAGCAAACGGACACAACAGAAAACAAGGAGTGTAAGCCAACGTAAAATCACTAAGGAGAAAAAAAAACTTCTTCAAAAGATTCCATTTAAAAAAAAAAGGTTTTACTGGCACCTATCATTGGAAAATGTATTGAAAATGCTATGTTTAAATGCAATGTGCTTCTCAATGATATTTGTTTTTCTTCTTCACATGTTTGCAGGATGTAGTTGTGTTTATTTTTGTATTTAAGTGAGTATTTTTTAAAATTACTATCGTATAAAGCGTTTTGCCACATTGGAAGAATTCGTAAATGTACATGAATATAAGCTTAAGTCTGTGATTTTCTCAGTTCCTGTCACTGAGAAGACGCAGATCTACACCTAATAAAATCTATGATTGTTGAAACCATCGTGTGTGTGTGGGTGTGTGGGTGTGTGCGTGTGTGTGTGTATATATATATTTCCAATCTCTCTCTCTCTCTCTCTCTCTCTCTCTCGTCAATAATGGTATGGGCTCCCCATTGCATTTAAGAATTAAATGTAATTGAGAGTGAAACAAAAAGACAGAGACAGAAAGAGACAGAGGCAGGAACAGAGCGAGGGACAAAGAGAGAAAGTTTTTAATTAAAATGTAAACATTTTAAACTTTTAAAAAATATTTACTTTACATGAGAGAGATATAGAGACAGAGAGAGATGGACAGAAAGAGCAAAGAGAGAGAGATTTTAAAATTTAAGTGTGTACATTTTTTTTAATATTTACTTTGCATGAGAGAGAGAGAGAGAAAGAAAAAGAGAGACAGACAGACAGAGAGACAGTGAAGAACAGAGAGAGAGAGAGAGAGAGAGAGAGAGAGAGAGAGAGAGATTTAAAATTGAAGTGTTTACATTTTAGACTTATTTTTAGTATTTACTAACTTCTATTTAACATGGTTTAATTGTGTGGATGTGTCCCTAGGCCCTGTGGGTGTGCGTATTGAAGTACAAGAACAACAAATGATTGTGTGGTCATTCATTTGTTAATGTTTACAACCAGTTGCTATTTAAATGCCGAATGACAGTTCAGTCAATTCGTGTATTGTTTTAGTCATTAAATGTATGGCCTAGTGGTCTCAGTCAAAACACGAATTGACTGATTTTTTTTTAAAGACAATACACGTATTAACTGAATACACAGATTGCCGGTAAGAGAAAGAGAGAGAGAGAGAGAGAGAGAGAGAGAGAGAGAGAGAGAGAGAGAGAGAGAGAGAGAGAGAGAGAGAGAGAGAGAGAGAGAGAACCAGCATACTCCATCTTTCCCTGTCCTCAGCATCCCTGATGGCTTCGCTCAATGTCTAGCCAGTCCATTCTCGAATGTTGTCCTCCCACCTCTTTTTCGGTCTCTCTCTTCTTCTACCTCCTTGCACTGTGCTTTGCAGGATGGTCTTTGCAAGGCCTGATGATTTGGTGACGTGGCCATACCATCGGAGTTTCCGTTTCTTCACCATTGTGAGCAGGTCATCGTGTTGTCCAATAGCTTGTGTGATGGTCTGTCGGATTTCGCCGTTGGTGATGTGCTGGGTATAGGAAATGCCCAGAAGTCTTCTGTAGCACCTCATCTCCATGCTTTGTATTCTTCGTTGTAGATCTGCTGTGAGGGTCCATGTTTCGCAAGCGTATAGAAAGCTGGAGATGATAAGGGAGCGCAGCAGCCTTACCTTGGAATGTAGACTGATGGTCTTGTCTTTCCACATGGGCTTCAACCTTGCCAGGGCAGCAGTTGTTTATGCGATCCTGGAGATGACTTCCTGTCGGGACCCATTGTCTGATACAATGGCTCCTAAATATTTGAAGCTATGCACTGTGTTGAGAGATTGGCATTGGACTTCGATGTCCGTTTTGATGCCATTGGTGTTGTTGATCATCATTTTAACACTTATTTCCATTCCATAGGCTCTGGAGGTAGTGTCAAGCCTCTGTACCAGCTGTTTAAGTTTTTGTTCCTCTCCAGCCAATCCATCAATGTCATCCGCAAAACGAAGGTTGGAGATTGCTCTACCCCCTTTGCTGACTGTGCCTTCGTGATCTGCAAGGGCATCTGACATGATGCGCTCTAGGAAGATGTTGAAGAGAGTTGAAGAGAGTAGGCATCCTTGACGCACACCGATTGTTGTTCTGAACCAGTTTTCGATGGCGCTGTTTTGGAGGACTGCACTGGTAGCCTTGTCATACAGGCTTTTGATGACTTCAATAATTTTAGGGCTGATGTTGTGCACTCTCATGGTTTCCCACAGAGCTGCATGTCAGACTCGATCAAACGCCTTCTTGAAGTCTACGAACACATGATATAGATGTTGTTGGTGCTGTAGGTATTTTGGCAGATTATTCTGAGGTTGAAAATCTGTTCAGTGGTCTTCGCCCTGCCCTGAATCCTGCTTGTTCTTCAGCTATAATTTGTTCAACTTGGGTTTTCAACGTGTTGAGTATTATTTTCAGGAGAAAAAAAAGAAACAAATAAAATATATAAATATACATGTGTGTATATATATATCGTATCATGGGAGAATGGGATCCTGGAGATTGAGGTCACTGAAAGACTGCGATCCTTCAAACAAACGCACCTCTTCGGCCCGGATTTCTCCTACACGAGAGGCTGGTGTGACCCACGTCAATCAAGCGGCTGGTCGTGTATTGCCCTAGCTCTGCTAGAAGGCAGCAGCTCATGGGTCAAACCTGAGCAAGACCTTAGTGTCAGTGCGGACTTGTTTGAGTGTATATCCCTCCTGTAACCAGAGTGCGTTTCCTTGATGGATTTTACCACTTGAACGCATACCCTTGTTGGGTTCCATGGTGGATGGGGGGCAGGGGCGACGAATAAACAATTAAAAACATGGCATCCACCCCCAAAAACGACAACACGAGGACGGAACGGACATGGACAGAGATATTGAAACTATAAAGAAGGTATTGTGACGCAGAAGTTGATGGGGCATTGCCCCGTTTCTTGGTTGTGGAGGAGGCAAATCTAGCTGGTAAGCTGTCCCCGTTTGCCATATGCAAAGGTTTTCAGGCCATCTCGACTGCGGGTTGTAAGGATGTGAAGAAACTGCGACCTGGGGCCTATCTGGTGGAGTGCTCGACAAAAGGGCGTCGGATTGTCTTCTAAAGAGGAATTTGACCTTGTCGATAGGCCAATAAAGGTTTTCGTGCATGTTCGGTTGAATTCCTCCAAGGGAGTCATCGGATGCCAAGACCTGTCTGACATGTCAGAAACAGAAATCGGCGACGAGCCCTCCAGCAAGGGGTCACAGCAGTGCAGAGAGTGTTTGTCACCATGAACCATAGGACCCAAGCTTACCCCTACAAACACACTTTTAAAAAAGAAAATCTTTTGCCATGGCCAAGTTGCCGGAATCACTCAAGGTGGTAAGTATACAGAGTGAAAAGAACTGGGCAATGTACAGAGACTTGAAGAACACCACAGGTAAGTAGGAGAAGAATTGGCACTGTTCACGGAGACTGTCTGTGTGACGACACGAGTTTCAGCATTAACAGAGAGAGCTATATTTTGTGCGAAGTTGCACCTCTCTACTGTGTAGTGTACATAGATAGCTTGACCGTTTTCTTTATTGCTGCGAAAGAGTGCAGTAGCTGTAAGTCCACGTGCGTAACGTAGGGGGAGGGATATGTTGAATTAGCAGAGAGGGGTACTGAACGAGAACTCGACCGGTTTACCTGTGGCCTGGGTTGCGTTTGGTAAGGCAGAGTCGATTTGGTGCTTTTTGCGAGAGGTCAGCTTTAGTCGGGAGAAGTAACCTTGTGACTGTGTGTCAAACGAGTAGTAGGTTTGTCTTTTCCGAAAGGGTGTTGTAATCGAGTGTTCGAACCACCCAAGGTCTTACGCCCTTGTCGGGGTAAGAATGCCTAAAGACTGTAAAGGAGGAAATGTAATTGCCATTTATTGGAGATAAATGTAGGATTCTTTCCTAAGGTTGTGTAGTCTTCTATTGGGCACCTGCCAAGGCTCAAGGTCTTTTGAAGAATTGAGATGTCCTTATTGTGAGAATAACTAGCAAATAGCCAGAAACGAAATTAACTCTCAGGACTAACCAGTGTGTGTGTACTGTGTTGTGTTGTTCTGTGTTGGGGAGGTGTGTCACAGGCCGAGACCTAAACGGTGAGTAAAACCCTGTAATTCATTTTCCTAGTGGCACGCACTTCGAGACTGCGTACGCGAATGAATGATGGTGAATGAGGGGGAAATGGATGTATTTTGATGAATAATGATTTATTGATTTTTGTATGATTTTCATATGATTTTCTTGGTTTATACATAAACGGGAAATGTCGTTGCTGTTGTGGCTAAAGTGGGTCAAAGGTGACGATGAAGAATGCATGTTAGAGAGAGAGAGAGAGAGAGAGAGAGAGAGAGAGAGAGGATGTAAGTAAGGAGAGAGAGATAATTTTACTAGGCTGGGGAGAGTGGAGAAGGTGATGGATATGAGGAGAGCATGTTTATATTATAGTACGATAAGATAGTATGGATGAAGGGAGATAATCATGATGTATTATAACAGTTGAGAGGGGTGATGAAGATGAAGATGAAAATAGAATGAATTAGGACTGCGTGATTGAAGTGTGGTCGTAATGATTATGTATATTTATATAAATGACTGTGCTTATGAAGAGATTAATTATTAGTATCAAGAGTTGCATTATATTATTGAACGTATGCATAGCATCATGTATTATTATCATTGTTGTTATGCATAACCAGGTCAAGATGGCGGACGGCGGAAGGCGTATTATGTTATGTAGTATTTGAGTTTTGTAGGCAGACTGTTAAGACTATATATTTGTTTACAGGTTTGGGCTGTATTTTGCCATTTTGATACTTTGCTGATATAGCTAATTCTCCGCTACACCTGTACCATTGTGCTGGTTGTACATCCGCTTTGGAACTTCTGCCTCTGCAGCTGAGACGTGTAGACTTCGACGAGTTACTTCGCCGTCACCGCCTCGTCTTGCCTTGGGCTTGTGGGCGTCGCCATTTACCACAGGAACTTCACGCACCACACCCATGCACACACAGATTTGCACTACACGCACATAAAAACATACTCATTTAGTTAGTGTAAATCATCCATCATATTGAGTGAATAACTGCTTTGGCTCCTACTGAGCTCTGACTATATGACATTTTGAACAGTGCTTCTGACCTGCAAGCTAACTTGAATGTTAGTGTGAATTTATAATTTATTTATCTGCAGCTCCATTTCTTCAATTGAAATTGTATATTATTGAATTGATTGTTTACTATTATTTGCTGTACATTATTGTGGGAGAACCTGTTGATGTTTAGTTCTGTTTCAGTTGAACAAGGGAGGTAATTGCTAGTTAATATTTGGGTGGGGTCTTGCTAGGGGTGGAGGGTGGTTTAGTGCCCCATTGTCCTGTATGTGTGTTTGATTGTTGAATAAAAGAGTGTGTTTGTTATTCTGGCATTTTTGTGTTAGTTTATTTTGTTGAGTTTTATTCCCATCCACTCGTTGTATGTGCTGACGTCGCGGAGAATAATCCGCCCTTGTATAAAAGTACCAAGAGGGGAGCGTTAATACAGAGGGCGCTGTCTTATACAGATAGAGCGCCTGTAAGTTGAAAGATCTCCCATCATCAAAATCCTTGGGAAATAACAAAAAAAAAAAAAAAACAAAAAAAAAAAACGGTAAGACGTCCTTCGTCAGTTTTTGTTTGGTTTCGAGTTTTATCGTTTTCGTCCGTAATTAATTATTTGGTCGGCAATTTTCGTCAGACAACGGGTCTATACTTTTCGGCTATTTCCGTATTTTATCAATACTTTTTTTTTTATGTCGATGTTTCTGCCGCGTTCTAATTGGAGATAAATAAAATATTTTATTGTATTGTGTTACTGATTTTTTCATTCTTGGTAATATTAATGGGAGGTAGGTAATACAGTTTTTAAACCCAAATTTTTTTATATAATTGTCTCCCCTTATTGTGATTTCCCCCCTCTCTCTCTCCCCTCCCCCCCCCCCCACCCTGTCACAACTTCTGGCACGGTTATGTGCCCAAGAAAAGATGACTCCCGCTCCCTCACGCAACATGGCGGCAATGTATGAAAATGACCACAGCGGCTGAACTTTATTTACATCCATTAATATTGCTGTTGATAGAGCTTATCAATGGAGTACAGGTAAGTCAGAAATAAATCAGAAAGAAAATTTTTATCGTACTGATCCAAAAGTCTGAACAGATCTAGATCTATGTCTAGCCCACTGTCTCTGTCTCTGCAATACACCAAAACGGCAATAGTGTCTCCATCACTATGTAGAAATAGATGTAGGCAGCAGGCACTCATTGATCTTGATTAGTACTTCGCTGGAGCCATAACTGGCTATTATGCAAAGGTCTTACGACGTGGGAAAGCGCAATGCACTAGGGCTTGGTTAAAAACTTGGGTCTGTACAGTTCAAAATAAAGCACTGAGCACATATTGATGATATTCGCTATGTCAGTCCTACCAGCAGGATATATCCGAATGAGTTTTAATTAGCTGGCTAAAATTGGTGCTTTCGCCATTTAGATCATGGAAGCTGCAGGCTTTGTTGGTGTCTCGCTCTGCGCTAATAATAATGCTGCGCACGCAGTTCCTACTGCAATTTCTTCATCTGTGAACTGATTCCACTCGACCACTGTTCTCACGAAGAACGAGTTTTTGTACTGCTGAAACTTGCTGCTTGGGACACTGAAGCCCTTGGAGTTGTTGACAACCTGTCTCTCAAGGATGTTGTCTGTGGAGCCGTCAGCGTATCTGGTCGGGCGGATTCGACGTCGGCCTGCTGTAGCTGAAGTGAGAAAATCGCCGGGCGGGAGTGCTGGGATCCGGTCCACACAAATTTTGTAAAGGAGGCTGAGGCGTTGTTCTCTGCGACGGTCTTCCAGTGTAGGTGGTTCAGGTGCACAAGTATCTCGGAGACACAGTCTGAGTTCCTAGATTTGTAGTATTTTGTAATGAACCTGGCTGCCTGGCGCTGTACCCTGTCCAGTCTATCAATGTCTTGCTTGTGGTAAGGATTCCGTACTGTAGCAGCGTATTCCATCTATGATTGCACCAGGGCAAAAAAAAAAAAAAAGCCAAGCGCCTGCAGTTTGGTGGGCAGTTTCGTAGATTTCGGCGCAGGAACCCTACAGTAGAGCTGGCCTTCTTGCTTAAGCTGGTGATGTGGGTGGTCTATTTCAGGTCATTTGACAGCAGTATGCCAATATATGTGCTTTGTTGTACATGTTGGAGGGGGGTACCATCAAGTTTGTAGATGAAGTGGGACTTGCTTTTGATGGACAGGACTGAGCATTTACAAGCGTTGAAACGCATGCCCCAAGCGTTGGCCCACTCCTCGAGGTGATGAAGGTCCTGCTGTAATATGAGATGATCCTGGTGGTAGTTGATCTCACGGTAGAGTAAGCAGTCACCTGCGAATAGGCGAACTGTTGATCTAACGGATTTTGCCATGTCGTTTATAAGACGCAAAAAGAGCAGAGGTCCCAGAACTGTGTCAGAACAGTTGATCACCCTCCATATCTGACCCAAATACAATCCTAGATGCAACACTAAAATAGAATTCAGTGGCCTAACCATAATGATTGATTGATAGCATGATTTTTCATGGGGTGCTGATCCTAATCTAATGATTGCTTAAAAACATATGAGAAACCAAAATGGAACAAATATTACTGAGGACGAGATTAGCAAATGCAAAGAATTTCTCTGAGGACGAGATAAGACATTACAAAATAATTTCCAAGGCAATTTTTCAAGCTACGATCTGGGAGCTGGTACGCAACCAGCGATTCAAAAACAGAGGTATAGGTCGTAAAAATAAAATGACCGCAGACTGCTCTCTCTCTCTCTCTCTCTCTCTCTCTGACTGCTCTCTCTCTCTCTCTCTCTCTCTCTCTCTCTCTCTCTCTCTCTCTCTCTCTCTCTCTCTCTCTCTCTCTCTCTCTCTCTCTCGTTGTAAAAAAAATATATAAATTTTGGGGGAAAATATATACTGCTACAGAATATTAATTGTGGTTGATGCATACCTGGCCCATGACTTAATTACCGTCTGATTTTGCAGCTGCAGAGGAACGTTGAATGAAAACCTATGAATTTAAGGTGCCGGTGAAACATGCCCCTGCTCCCACCTGAAACCGCAGTGGACCCAGAGAACAACGGCGGCAAATCAGTAGTTGTCGCAGAACCGCAAGAAATGCAGAAACAAATACAAATAAAAGAACCGACACTGCAAAAATCCCACAGTATAGACGTAGACGGGCGGGGAACTGCCCGTAGAGGTTTCCGTAACTCCGTTTTGGGGCGAGAACATATGGCAATAACTGTAACATGGCAGAATATCAGTGTTAATATTGCAGAAGGGAAGAAAAACAACACGGAAGAAAGCTTTGAGAACGGAGATTTAAATCCATCAATGCACATTTTGAAAGGAGGTAAGCTGTATTTCAATCGCGAATCTGAATTCATAATATGAATATTTTATGTATATTATTACATTTACGAGTGGGATAAACAGGAAAGGCTGAAAAGATTGAACGAAGTCGGTGAAAGGATTATTATCTGATACCTTATATTTTTGTCTGATACCTTAAATTTGCTTATCTATAATAATAATAATAATAAGAAGAAGAAGAAGAAGAAGAAGAAGAAGAAGAAGAAGAAGAAGAAGAAGAAGAAGAAGAAGAAGAATTTTATTGAATTACGGAGATAGGGTACATGTGCCTTTATGGAATGTGGGATGTTTTTGATAATGCCATTGATGTCAATGATGGTGGTGGTCGAACATTGGTTGTGAATGAACTACATTGCTTATCTTCTATTTTGTTTTCACCGTTTCAGTATCTGGCATAGTTGAGCCTGGAAATCTACTGGCAATATTGGGAGCCAGGTTTGTTTAGGAAGCCATATATTTCGATTTTATATAATTCGTTTCATTCGGCTGCTGGGCCATAGAACCTCACGCCTCACGCCACACGCCTCACGTCTCACGTCTCACGCCTCACGCGTGAAGACAAAAATGAACAGACATGGTATCTCTTGGCGTGGGCCATACAACTTCACACACGCCACACGCCTCACGCCTCACGCTACACGTGTGAAGAGAAAAGTGAGCATACCCACTTTTTTCGATGCGTGTAGTCACTTTTCAAAGTGGTCAGACACAAGAAATTAGATCTAACTGGATGGTAAAATGGATGACTTTAGAGTAAATTTAATCGAGTTGGTCAGGGCAAGGCCTCTTCTCTGGGACCCACATGTTTCGGATTACAAAGATGAAGACCAGAGAGCACAAGTTTGGGAGGAGTTGAAAAAACTTGTGAATACACCCAAAGGTAACTTTTATACGATTTATTTATTTATTTACTGTAATTCATAGCACAGTCAACCAAAAGGTGGCAGACTTATCTCAAGGCTTGTACACATGTATCCAATTTTCAAGATCTAATTTCAAAAGCACAAAATTCAATACAACTTGTATTTTCCATTTCTTTTAATCTTATTTCTCAATCTCAATTAATGAACACAAAACTGACGCATTGAACGTGAAGCGTGTAGCGTGTGGCATGAAGTCCTATGGCCCAGAGCATGAAACGTGAGGCGTGTGGCGTGAGGCGTGAGGTTCTATGGCCCAGCAGCCTTCTATATTTCCAAGATTTGCTGTGCAATGATATTATGTTGTTTGTTTGGTTTTCTATTCAGAAAGGCTTTTGATCATCAGAAAACATTCTGCAGTAGCATAATAATGATGATGATGATGATGATGATGATGATGATGATGATGATGATGATGATGATTTATATATAGTGCACGTATCTCACGATGAAGAGCATTAGCAGATCATATACTAACTTTGTCATTATGGTGGCTATTGTTAGAGGGCATCATCTTTACCTATCTTACCTTAAATATATTATATACACTCACGCACACAACACCATCATAATCTATGTGCACCAAAGACAATAAATATTAAGAATTATTCACAGCCTTTGTTTGCACATTCACCACTGCTTCCATTTTTCCAACACTTCCCTAAGGATCAAATATGATACTGTGTAAACAGCTTTAACAGTGTGACACACGGTTTTATTTTAGTTTGTTTGTGAATGAACACATGCAGTGGTGCTGGTAAAACAACATTGTTGAACGTGCTGAGCGGCAATTTTCTGAAGGGCTATGTCGTTGAGGGCCAGATCATGGTGAACGGTACTGCCATAGGTCACAACATCAGCAACGTCTCGGCCTACGTGCGGCAGGATGACCTTTTTTTTGACAGTCTCACTGTCCGGGAGACTCTCACTTACAGGGTGAGCTGCAATCTGATTAATGCATGATGATGATGGATAACGATGATGATAATGTTCAATGATGATGAGGAGGAAGAGGAGGATAGGAAGGATGAGCTGCGTGATGCAGAGTGGTTTAGGGTTTGACGATGGGGATGATGAATCTCCTTTCAATTTTATCATGACAGTTAAATCAATAGACGTCTAAAATGAAAAAAAAAACTGTAATATTGCAGAATGGAAAATATATGCAAATATTGATTTGCTTTCGTTAGTATTTATTTTCTTGAATGCGAATAGTCAAATTGGAATTACCGTAGCAGGACGCTGAACAAAAAGAGCATGCATGTATTAATTGTAAGTATATGTGTCGTACGGTTTTTCAGGCTATTCTTAGGATGGACAAGGATATAGCCAAAGAGGACAGGCTAGAGGCGGTGGAAGAGCTGATAAAGGAGGTTTGCTTTCTTCTAGAGCAATAAACCCGGACCCGGGAAAAAAACAAGCATATGATGTCTCGACTCTCACTATTAGTTATGATTAGTTATTAGGTGTGATGTTATGAGGTGAAATTTACTGTGACTTGTTAATACGTAGACTTGTGTGTGCAAGTTGGCTTCGATCGAAAGTGTTGTTGATTTTGTTGTTAAATATTTTAAGAAAAAATACTGGAAGAGATGAAGTCACCGTTTCATATTACATAAGGTGGCATACATCGATTGAATGCGCCGTTCTTTCCTTTGTGTGGTTGTTCTTTGTTCTGTTTAACTACAAAATACTCTTACATAAAATGTTCTGTCCTAGATGGGCTTGAGTAAATGTGCGGACAGCCAGATCGGAATGTCAGGCAGCAGGAAAGGCATTTCAGGAGGCGAAGCCAAAAGACTGGCAGTTGCCTGTGAGGTAGGCAATATTCATCAGCTTTAGTGATCTACAATTGTTGAACTCCGTGGGTTATTGAACTCCTGTTTTGATGCAGCAATAAGCGCTGATGTATTCCGATTTGGACAATGCATACAACCTTCTCCTAAAGGCATAAATTATCAGTTGCCACCCGGACAGTATAGCTAAAAATTCATCAGAGGATTTTTTAAGTCCTCTGCCAGATTGATGTGATGACGGTGGTATGTCTAGTTCGAGTGGTGTAATGACATGATTTTTGATACCTTGTGGCAGTCAGTTCGTTGCATTGCCTTCACTTGAAAGCATATATTGCCATTTTAAATTTAGTTGTGGTACACCTTGAATTAATTATTACAATATTAGTCTTTCCATAAAAGAACTATTACTTCTACACTTTTTACATTTGCCTCACTACAAAAAAAGCCTAATGTAGGCTTATATTGATAAATTTCATTTGTTGTTATGTTCTTATTAATAGTACCAAGGTTAATTATAAAAATAGCACTGCAATGAACAGTGCCCAGCACAGCACAATTGCTTGTTTCAGGGATCAGTTTACTAGCGCGCCCTGCGCCATTGACGCATAAAAATTAAAAATGACCCATCTACAATTCTTGCCAGGGGCCGAATGGCGCTTCGATTTTTGGTACCAGTGCGCCACCACAATAACAGTGCACTGTATTGGAGGCGACAAACGTGCTTTTGCTAAGGCAAGTTCAGCGATTGGCTATGAGGGCCCGGATGTTGATCTTTCAGCCAATAAGAAGTGTTGTACGATTCTTCCAAATCAGAATTTGCTATCGTCTGCGCGTATGCGCTGTGTCCGTGCAAGGAGGATTTTGTGTTTTTCTTTGTGCCGCTTTGAAAATGCCCCCCCCCCCTCCCCTCCAAAAAAAACAACAACAACCTAAACTTGAGGTAGGACAGTCTAGACTGTCGTTTGCTGCTGTTAAACTAGTCTACCGCCGCTAATCCTACGCAGACCATGCGCCCAAAGGCTGCGGGTGGGCGTCTCGGGCGGCTTGAGTTAGATCCTGTATCGGCCAGCGCCTTGAGCAGCTCTTGAGCTGGAAAAGCGCTATATAAGAACGATAAAATAAATAATAAAATAAGATGATTGTGTGAGCCCCGAGTCAAGTCAAAATACTGATCCCTGTTCTGGTTAGTGTTTTGTTGGTAAACATGCTTCACAACACATGCACACTCACAATAATCTATTTTGTTTTAATTTCTGTAATAATAATCTCCAGGTTATCTTTTACATGTACGTAAATTACTGCTGAAATCATGGCCCATTGAAATTTGATCTGAGGGGCCCAATGGCCCATAGCTTTTTTGTGTCAGGCTGAACCCTGTTGTTTACATACCAAAGAAGAAAAGGCGAAAAATTCTAAGCTTATGGATTGGTTTGAGCAACGAGTGCCCATTATGCCGTCCTTTAATGTGACGACAATGCAAATTTCCAGGTTAACTCTTTGTCACGCAAATGAAAACTAACGGGGCAGGGTATCAAGAATGTTTTGTTTTTTTGGTTTGTTCGTTTTTTTGTTTGTTTGTGTGTTGTTGTTTTTTTGTGACCATGAATTTACTTGCTAAATCAAATGTGTCATCTTGAGGCCCATTTATACAAGACACAAGTACATTTTGTCTTTGTTTACAGATGCTGACTAATCCTCCGCTGTTATTTTGCGACGAACCTACGTCGGGCCTGGACACCTTCATGGCTCAAAACATCATTAGCATTCTGCAGGCCAGGGCCCAGGAACACAGAACCATCATTTGCACCATCCATCAGCCCTCCTCGGAGATCTTCGCCATGTTTGACACGTCAGTGTATATTATAGCCTATTTGGTGATCCTTTTTTTTTTAATTGGTTTGTAAAAAAACGTCATAGGTACATCTAACTATTTTTGTACTGACCAGGAAAATCGAGTGGTATCCTTTGCCGGGACCACAAACTAGAACATTCGAAATACAAACACCACTTTGCGACCTTTAACATTTGGCAGACTGGACTTGATGACATGGGAGGCTGGCCACTGACTCTGATGATGTTCCTATGAAGTTTGAACAAAATCTGTCCAGAGGTTCTTGAGATATGGCGTGCGAAGTACAGACAGATTGATATTTGACTTGTTCCGATTGGAGACTAGTATTTTCAGGTATGTTTGGAATTGCAAAAATGAATAAGCTGCTCATAGCACAACAATCAGTTTTTTTTCTTTCTATACAGGTTGTTACTCATGGGAGAAGGGCGAGTTTTGTACATGGGACCATCCGAACAAGCTTTGGATTTCTTTAGCAGGTAGGCTTATGTGTTTATATGGGCCAAATACATATACAGTTGTGCTAGGTGTGAATTTGAATACTATTTGTATTATACTCACGAAATTCAATGATTAGTTTGTATAGTATCTGGCTGCTACGAATGAGACAACAAATGATAAGGATATTCTGTAGGCTTACTTTGTTTTGAGACCAAAGAACCAATTGAATTCGGACATTGAGAAACTACTTTTACTTAACCCGAGGCTATCGTGTAGGCCATACAAAAATATGAAATGTTGGATTGTGATGAGAAAATCATTTTAAAGTTGCTCGTTTCATACATCATGTATGAAACAAGCAACTTTAAAATGATTTTCTTGGCGTTCCCCTATGCTTGTGTGTTATACACTTATGCCAATTATTTTCGACGTAATTAGTACAGATGCGGCATGTTGGATTGTTTGTGAGATTAATACATAGACGTTACAGGTTCATAGCAAATCAAATTCCGAATCTTCATACACCTCATGTTCTAATATGCATTAATAATTTAAACAAATTTAACATGCAAGAAACAAATTCTGCTTGTTTTCAGTTTAAATTACGTGTGCCCGACCAACTTCAACCCAGCTGACTTCTTTGTCTTGACTGCAGCAATTGTACCTGGGAAAGAAAATGCGTGCCGTGAAAGAGTTAATGTAAGTAATAGAGAAATCTATCTCTCTAGTCCCTTAAGTGTTGTTGTTGTTGGTTTTTTTTCGAGCGTAATATTGTTTATGTCGCAAACGCTTGTATGGTTTATGTGTTACCATGGTAAAACGTTAGCTTTTTCTTCCCCAGGCCATCTGTGACGCTTTCGAAAAGACACCAGAAGCCGAAGGTATCAAAGCAAGCATCATTGCCATCACAGTTGGAAAGTCAGACAGTTCAATGCCCGTAAGTTTCTCAGCAGCTGGCAATGGCCGATTCTTCTTCTCTGTTTAGGGCAACCAATTATATTCTGTGGAGAAAAAACAATTGCTGCATTAAGATGGGTTTGTGGGCGAGGTAGGATTGAGATGATGAGGGGGAAGGCGGTTTATGAAAGGGAGGGAGGAAGGGGTAGGATGGGTGACAGGCGCTGCTATTCCATTGTTCCAGACAAACTTTTGTTAGTGTTGTAGGCCTACATGCACTGTATTGTCAAGAATGAACCAGGGCTCACGTTACATTTTGATATTTACTGTTGTGCTTCTTGACGATTTTGAACATTATTACTGAGCGTCATATGAATATGGTTGGAAAGCATTGTATCAATAGGAAATCAAATATATGTTTACAGTTGTCGTTTGATTCATTTCTAGGTGACGACGGCGGCCATCGTGAATAAATCAAGGTAAATAATTGTGTTTGTTTAATTTGGAGAACAATTTATAATTTCATTCAAATTTGAACTTAAAGTAAACCCTCAGCTTGTTTAATACAGCAATTAATGATACTTGGGGTGTCGGATAGCGCAGTGATTGGAGCACTCGCTACTGTGTCGCAAGTTAAGCACCGTCCAGTGCGGTTAGCACTTGGATGGGTGACCGCAAAACGTGAAGCGACAAATAACAACGCCCCCAGCTGAATCAACTGTGACTGATGGGCATCATCCTCATTACGCTGGCCCAAGATAAGTGTGATCTCCAACATCACGCTCCCCTACGGCCACAAGGCTATGGGACTACCTTTACCTTTACCTTACCTTGTTTAATACTCAATTAATGATTCTCAGGTTTAAAATAAAACTGCACTATTACTGTAAATATTTAATGAGCATTTGATCAGAGTATGTATAGCTCTTTAGAAATCTTATAATCGGTGCTTAAAGGGTCCAGCAGATTACAATGAACCGGATCAGGACCATTTTAGAAATCTGATGTTTATTATCCCTAAAATACTGTTGCCGAAAGCACTGCCTGACTTAAAATTTTAACCTACGATCTCCGAGTTACGGGATATGATAGGATAGGATAGGAAAGCAATCAGTCTGCAAAACAATAAGCTGCAAGTCAACGTCATAAAAAATAAGATATTATTATAGTCCATTTAAACAAAAATGCAGCGAATTCTGGGTCCAAGTGTTTGACATGCGTAGAATAAGGTTGCTTACTATTCTTATGAATACCCAATCTAGTACCACTACCAAAAACATTGCGCTGCCTGATTTGAGATAATATAGCGAATCTGCGCCTTTGAGACCTAAATAAGGAATTGGCCATAAAACCTCAGCTACGCTGCATGATTTCAGATACGAAGCCAGTTGGTGCCAGCAGTTTTCCATCCTGCTGTGGCGAAGCTGGCTCTCTCTCATTCGAGATTTCTTGCTCTTCCGTGTGCGACTGGGCCATACCATCGTAAGATATTTACATTTAATTATGATTTATCTACCTTTACTTACTTAATTTGTCCTGCATAGTGAACCCTTTCGCTACAGGAGGTGTCAGTCAGCCTTTAAGATATGTCTGATATGAGTCACCTCACCTCACGTCTGTGGTGATATTCTGGAGGAGATACGAATATCTTAAAAGGGGCTTAAGATTTATGAATAGATGAGGCGTTTAGCTATCTCTACCCGTCGTTCTTTACTACCAAGATTCCTAAGCGATGTGAGAGACTAAATCACGGTGCTTGGATCACATAAGAATTTATATTTGTTCTCGGGTTTCAAAGTATCAATGGCTCAAATAAGAATGGATTTTTTTGCTAGCCAGTTGACTAGCTTAATTGTTCTTAAGAGAAGAAGAGCTAGTGGTCACACAACAATACAAATAGAATGACTCCAGAGCACCAGGCCTTGCAAAGGGCATCCTGCAAGTTACTGTGCCAGGAGGCAGAGGAAGAGGGAGACAGAAAAAGAGGTGGGAGGACAACATTCGAGAATGGACTGACTTGACACTGAGCGAAGCCATGAGGGTTGCTGAGAACAGAGAAAGATGGAGTACGCTAGTTAAACGATCATCTGCGGTGCCCCAACGACTTTTGAGTTACGGGATAGGATAATATAGGGTAGAAAGGATGACTCGCGTGGCTACTTAGCGGTCTGGGATATCCGAAAAGGACTCCCCCTTGTGAAAACAGGGGCCATACTAAAAAAATTGGGATATCCCAGAAGTCAGAGATGAGAATCCTAAAATGACAAAAAGGAGGAAAATTTCCAAAGTCTGTCGAGTGGCGAAGCCACGAGTGCGCGTACCTGTTTCGCAGGTACGCGATGCTAGGGGGGTCCGGGGGCATGCCCCCCCCCCCGGAAAATGTTTGAAAAGATGGTTAAAATCTATGCATTCTGAGCCTTATTTTATGGGGTCAGATCAGTTGTTTTTGTGGTACTAAAATACTGTTGTTAGCTCTCCACAGTTCAACACATAGGCCTAATGAATTTATTTCAAACATCAGTTAAGCCTTGTATTAAACAAACATTCCTTTTGACTGCAGACAAGAATGGTTTAAATACCAATGACAAGACAAGGCATTACCAATGCACATAATTACTGTCCAAAACAGAGTTGTACATTTATACATAGAATCAGTATGAAGCCTCACTGACACTCTTACGGTCACACCAAACAATAAAATCATAAATACCTCGATTGACTGTTCAAACAAGGTTTACAATTTCAAGATAATGTCTTGGAAAAACCACAACAAGGAAAGCAGAAATACGGATGGTTTCAGGCAGTACTGTAGTTCCTAAAACAGTTCTGATGCTATAATCTATATATATAAATTGCTTAGCGGGAAGTCCTTCTTGGCCTCTACTATAAAGTTTGTCCGGTATGGACGCTTATCTGGGCAGGTGCTGGGCGCTACGGATCGGCCTGCTGTGTGCTCAAAACCAGCGAAATCGTTATAGCCGACATACATTTCCTTACCGAACGTTTAACCGTTTCTGAGATAAATAAATAAACAAAATGTCCACAAACTGCAATAGCCTCATTCCGCTCGCTTCCATTAAAAATCAAATTGAGGTTTCAGCATGTTTTCCCATATAGACCAAAAAATTGATAATCTTTTGAAGGAATCCTTGGTAGCTTACTGCGTAAAACATTCGCCTACCGTACAGGGCGACCCAAGTTCAAATCTCACGCGGTCCATATTTTTTTTTTTTTACAATACAATATGGATATTTTTCTTTTTGATTTAGGCTTTTTACCTTTAATTTATTATTATTATTATTATTATTATTATTATTATTATTATTATTATTATTTATAAACTAATAATAATAATAAATTATTATTATAATTATTATTATATCTTATATCAAATTTTCTTTTAAAACCTTGGTGTTTTTTTATTATTTCTATTTGTATTATTCTATATTCAATATTATTATTATTATTATTATTATTATTATTATTATTATTATTATTATTATTATTATTTATAAACTAATAATAATAATAATTATTATTATAATAACAATTATAATATCTTATATCAAATTTTATTTTAAAACCTTGGTGTTTTTTTTTAAATTTCTATTTGTATTATTCTATTATTCAATATTATTATTATTATTATTATTATTATTATTATTATTATTATTATTACTACTACTACTACTACTACTACCAAGGATCGGGATGGGGTGGTACGTGTAGGTAAAAGGGGGCTACAGGTAGGTTTAAAGGGGTATGGGTAGGCATATCGGGGATACGGGTATATATAAGGGGGTATGGTGATGGTCGATTCATTTCATCCATACCTGCGAAACGATCAACGGGGAAGTATCAAGGAGGGTACAGTTAGGAACCAAGGGGGTATGGAAGGTATCAAGGGGGTATGGGGAGGTATCAAGTGGGTTCGGGGACTTATCAAGGGGGTATGATGAGGCATCATGGGGGGGGGGGACGGGGAGATATCAGGGGGGGGGGTATGGTGAGGTATCAAGGGGGATATGGGGAGGTATCATCGTCCAAATGAAACTCGCAGACAAAAGTTCTCTCTGTCTACATTTTAAACAGCATCATGTGTACCCTGGCTTGCCAGGGTACAAAAACCACTAGTCATATATACATTATGAACAACTTCAGCCTTGAAGTCGTAGACAGGCACTGAAGTCAGGCTGAAGTTTACAATTACGTCATGCACTAGGATTACAGTTCTTTGTGTATACAACATTCTTATGTTTTTTTGAAGAATTGTTAAAACTGGCAGGTACCAACATGCTATACAGTCTGCACACACACAATTATTGAATGAACTATGTACGCATGTATTTTATAACTGAAGCCAGGCAACTATCCAGTTCTTGCTTTCTTGGCTGGTGGCTTTTGACTTCTAATCTCACTTCTCTTCCTCACCAACACCTGAAGTCGGGCAGTCAGAGCTTTCTTATGAGCCAGTCTGGCTTGTTTCTCTGCCTCTGCATTCAACTCCACATTTCTTTCGATCTTTTTGTCCTTCAAACGAATTAAGACTGTTGTGTTCAACTTTTCTTCTAACCACTTAAAAAAGTTCTACTTGTTTTTTACACCACTGTAGATGTGGGTAGCAAGAGCCTTTTCTCCAGGATTTAGTTTTCGAAGCATTTTACAAGTCGCGCTTTGTTCTAGACAATGGCTGATCAACCAGTGATGTTTTGGCTGTTCCATCGTTCGCACTACAACTCAGCGCATGAGAAAGGGCTTCAAGCGCCTATTTGAGTGACGTCACTGTCAGCGGGAGTGTCTGGGAACAGCCGGAATCTTATGCGCAGAAAAACGGGAGGGCTAAACTGCACGTTACACACGGTAGAAAGAGAAATCGGGTTATCTCGGTTTTTTACGGCAGCTTGGTGGATCGACGAAAACGACGTGAGAGCGAACCAAATGACAACAATCCGCATGGGAATAACGAGTGGGAATAAGCTGCGAGATCGAAAATCAACAACTCACCCTAATCATATACACTAAAATTTTCTCACGGGATTTAAACCGATCTAAAAAATGACCCTGGGACCTTCCGAAAGAGCGGATTTCCGCTAAAAGGCGGAAGATTCTCATCTCTGCAGAAGTACTTCCCCTTCCCTCGCTTTAGGGAGGGAGGAGTATTTCTGGGATATCCCAAAAGTACTTCCCTTTGTGAAAACACGGAAGCATACACAAACATTTAAGAGGGAGTGGGGGGTGGGTGAGTACTTCTGGGAAATAGGCGTTTGGGTGGGGAGCAGTTCCATGATATCCCAAAAGTACTCCCCGGGGGGAGTACTTCTGGAACGCTACACGGCAGTAGACAGGGTTTAAACCCAGTTTTGGAATACGAGAAAGGATGTGTAGAAAAAACTTACAGTATTAGATCATTTCCGCAACTCCTGATCTAAAGGATCTAAAAAAGATGCTGACGGGTAAACAGTTTAGCATGCAGAGTTTACCTACAAATATTTTTATTTCTTTTAAATAAATATTCCCTTCATTTTGTTTTGGCGCGATCGCGGTCAGCAGAAGGGTCGAAACTTTAGCTGACAATTATAGGTTCGTGCCTTCAAGTTCGTGTGGAGGGGAGGGAGTACGCTAGTAGCCCTTTTTGGGAGCTGTACTGTGATTGAAGTCGTTGTTAACTTGAAGGCACACCTTGTTTTCTTGTGTGGGTGTAGGTGTTTTCGCTTTTGCTGGGCCTGATATTCCTGCAGCGGGAGGTGAATCAGCACGGCGTGATGGACATCAACGGTGCCATGTTTATCCTGCTTACCAATTGCTCCTTCGTCAACCTCCTTTCTGTCGTCAACGTTAGTTTCTTAGCGTAACCGACGTCGTCGTCTTTGTTGTTATTGTCGTCGTCGTAGATGTGTGTGTCGTCTTTTTGTGACAGTCGTTGCTGTTGTTGTTATTCATCGTTTGTTTCTCAGCGAAGCAGCAGTTGTTATTGTTCAGATTCAGAAAACTTTGTCTCACAAGGGAAATTTTAACATTCAACTGCTGTCAGTAAAAAGTAATAAAAGGGTAACAATAATATAAAACATTTATAAAGATACATCATGCACTAACTGACGCTTATGTATCCTATCTATTAACATGAACATTCCAGACACACTGCATACCTAAAATGCATGTAACACCACATTTTGGAAACAAAACCACCTCATTGCACTTCAGCGTCCTAATCACACGTGTACACATTGTTACACGGCAATGGTCGATTCACCCCCGATGCTTGAATCTTGTTGTTACTCGAATTCGTTATACACGTAACCCGTTCACTCATTAATAACGCAGGAGTCGTCGTTTTGAGGTTTTACCACTTTATTCAGCAATCAGGATCAACAAATGCATACTAAATATATTTCCAAAAACCTCTTTCGCGCAGACCGCGCTACTTATATAATATAGTCTATCAAGAAACTAGAAAAATACAAAACGTTCCAAAATGACGCAATCAACCATTAAAAAAAATTAAAATAAATAAAACTTGTCACCGGAGTTACGCACTGTCTTACGTCATAGAACATTTTACAGAATCATCTCGAATCTTCGATCAATAACCACAATATTTTGACCAACGGAAACAATTAAACATTACATAAGGCCCCTCCAGCAACGGCATATATTAAAGATAAGTCAACACTATCATCCGCCACACGCCTCGTACATGAACAAATATTTATTTCAAATGAAAGTGCGCGTCTCAATCGTAACACACATTTCGATAACTTTATTACAACCCAAACCGTTAACTTTAACAATGTTGTAATGAACTCGGCACAGTTCGCCGATTACGCCACCTGCACCATGAATCTTCTCCGCTTCCACATCTTCTAGAGCCGATCAGGACACAGGTTGATAGGAATCGAGCGAGGCTTTTACTCTGCTGCCATGATAGTCCAATGAGCTGCAGTCACATTTTCATAACTTAATTACAACCCAAACCCGTAAACTTTACTACGTTGTAATAAACTCAGAACCGTTCGGCAATTATGCCACCCCAAACCTGAATCTTCTCCTATCCCACACTCTTCTAGAGACGATCATGAAACTGGTTGATAGGTACCGAGCGAGACTTTTTACTCTGCCGCAGTGATAGTCCAATGAGCTGCAGTCCAGACACAAACTATCCCTTGGGGTCATGAGCAATCTTGCCACTGTAGATTGTTCTAACCTATAAAGGGAAAAGTGAAAGCCCCAGTTGAAAACCTGTCTTGCCTTTGTAGGCATGACTGATTCACTGCGGCAACAATACCCCCGTTGGAGTGCCGGGGGTTTCAGTATAAATAGTATCCCCACTTTCTGGAAATTTGGTGCTTTAAATTCCCACTGTCGCTGTCTTCCTCATTTGCTCTTTCCCATTCCTGATCTGTCCTATCACTCTGCTATACTATCTTCTTCTTCGCTAGATCAATGACCTACCTTTTTTCTTGAAAACTCTTCCTGGACAGGGCTCCATGTTTGTGTATGAGGTCTGTTGGATCAGCTTGGGAGTGTTGGACGCTTTCTGCCGGGTGGTCACTAGGGCTTCCTATGATGTTATTATTTAGCACTATAGGCATTTTATATGTATGTGTTTTGTTGATGATTTATAATGATTTTTGTATTCTATTTTGTTTTTGTAACCGGGGGTTCGAGTAGTTGGGGTAAAGCCTCAGCCGTCCCCTGAGTGGGATGTCTTTATTGTAAAGTGACTGGCCGGTGGAGGGCATTCAATTTTCCCACTAGGGTTGTTTCGGCAGATCTTTAATGCGGATTGGGGGTTGTCCGGTCCTGATTTGGCTCGGAAGAGTCCGCTGGACCTAAAGCAACAATCAATCAATCAATCAATCCATCCAGACACAAACTTCAAGTGCACTAGCCCTAAAAAGCCAATCACCAAAACTAGGATTTTTGTTAGGAATCCTGCATCGTTTAGTGCATTACACAAAGTCATGTACTTAAGACAGTTCTGGTTATAACAGGTGTTTATAAAAGAATCATACGGTGTGGACACTTCGACAATAAATGATAGGCTTTTCGCATGATAGACAATACAAATGTCAGGTTTGTTGCCGGCTAGACTGTCACTAGTGAAGTCCTGAAACTGCACACCTTTGTCACAGAACACGCTACAATAATCGGTGACTATAGCTTTCTCCACCTCCTTAAACACCAAGTCTACCCTATCGTGCCTATCAATATAGAGTTCCTTTAGCTATTTACATCCGCTCAATGCGTGTGAGTTTGAATCTGTATGAGAATTATAGAGCGGGCACCTGTCTGGGTTGTCTGGGTAGTAAGTGTAAATAATTCTATTGGTTCCTAGCAGTTGTAGCCTCCACTTACAAACAAACCTAACCAAGTTATCATTGACGTTTTTGTTGGCCAAATGTCCGATGGAAAAAGTCATGTCGGCGCGGACGGCACGGCCTGGCGCTGAAAGCCTCCCTGTCGCTGGAGCTGCTGCCAATGGTAAAGGTCCTTCTCCATCTCCATCCTCTTGACGGTACTATACACCCGCCGTGGGTCAGTCAAGCGCAGATATATATGGCGTCCCCTGACGCTGAGATTAAGATAGTGTACAAGTCACTGGCCTAGTCGTGCTTCAGCTGAATGTGGAGCCTCATGCACAGCTCGCTCTGCTCCACGAACGTCGATCTGGGCCAGTACACCTTACTCGCCTCATGCAGTTGCTGGTTGTCCCTGTAACCATCAAAACTGTCGTCGCCAGGTATGGTTGCTGGTACTTTGCGCTTTGATCTCACGTGATGATCGTCGCTGTTCAGCACAGACCGAAGGAAGTAAACACGTTTGGCGTGGTAGACAGTGCTGGGTTTGATGATGCCCAACCCTCCCTTCCTTCTCGACGTGAAGACTTGGGCGCGCGTAGATAAATAGTTCAGTTTAAGCTGTTCCCGCACGAAGCTGACATTGTAGTCTTCCAGCTCTTTGAGGACCTTCTCTGTAAAGTGAATGTTGCAAAAGAAAAAGTTTAACTTTGAAGACGCCATGGTGTTAATAGCGCCGAGCTTGGCACTGACAGGGAGTGGAGCGATGGTCAGTTTGCTCAGCGTGGTGTGAAACTCCTCCACAAAGTCTGCCAGCTGCTTCTTAGCCCCATCCCCGCTGAGGTCCATGCTGAAACCGAGGTAAGGGGCTTGTCCTTTCCCGAGTTAGGAATGCTGTCACCCTGGACGGCTAGTTATAGGTCCGTTGTCCTGTCTCGCTTTGCCCAGCTGTACCCCGATCGCTGGCCGTGAAGGGGGGCACACTTCTTGTGCTGTATCCCCATGCCGACGTATTTCAGGAAGGCGCCTGTTTTACTGGCCTTGTCATGAATGTCTTCTTCGTGGTGTGAACTGACGCACACGTCGTCCATATAGGCCTGGCAGGGGGTGGGCACCGACATGGCGGTGTAGGGCTCTTCCATCCAGCGGATCCAGGGATCCAAAGATGAAGGCTATGGCGGACAAGGGGCAACCTTGGACAATACCTCGGTGCCGGGGGATCTTCGACGTCAGCGATCCTCTGATTTGTATTTGAAAATTGGAGTTGGTGTAGAGATCAGTGGTAGTGTCGACAACCTGCTGTGGATAGCCCGCTCTCTCCATGGCTTCGATCATCACACGGTGGTCAACATTGCCATAGGCATCTTTAATGTCAACAATGGTAGTGATCGAAGAACTTGGTGGAGAGATGATTAAAGTTGTTCAAAGCTGTCTTGAGACAAAACAGGTGCTCTTGAAGCCCGTTATGTGGCAAGGACCCTTTTGCTTCTCGGACAACCTTCCCGTAGACACAATCCACGGTAGTACCCTAGCCTGGATCAGTATCATTTACACTTTATACAGGGAGGTAAGGAGAGAAATGGGACGCCAGTCACCGGGTTCGTTCGGATTGCATCCATTATTTTGGTAGCAATGAAATGGTTGCATGCTTCTATTCACACTTTTCTGCTATCCTATGCACCAACGGGAATCCCCTCTATGAAAAATACTTCCGGTTGTTTTTCTCCGCGTGTTTTAGTGAGTTATTTCCAAATATTCAAGAATAATAACATGTGTCACTGGCCACCTGTATCGTACCCTCACATATTTTTATTTTTTTTTTGCTGCAGTTTATTATCCCTTTCTATCGCCAGTGGCGCGCCTAAACCCTACCTACCTAACATTATTTGTGAATTTTTGAAAAATATTCGGAAAAAACATAACGCCCAGATGCTGGCTCGAACCCACACCTGTCAGGCGCCATTGGTTTCTGGCTTGTGGACAAGGCAAGTTAGTCCCGCCTTAGCCCACTTGGCCACAACGCTAGCCTAACATATTCAGTTACTTTGTGTTTTGTGAAGGTTGCGACGGCGAAGCTATGGAAAATTACAAGAGTTTTCAGGTCCCGTTTCACTTTCTGTCGATGATCGACGCACCTCCGAAATCGCCACAAATACAGGCCTCTACGATTGTTTTTTGCATTCTTTCACTGAGCATGTACTTCCTCCACCGTTTTTATACTTATCCCACTCGTTTTCTGGCTCTAACAATCGTCGTTTTCGGCAATTTGCCATATTTAAAAGTCACGCATCAAGCTTTGATAAAAGCAAAACAAGCAAAACCGGAACTTGGTTTCATATAACCTCGTTTTAATTTATAATGGCGATACCCACGAGTTTTTATGAGAGGTGCCGGAAAGTTGTGAATCCGTCCGGAATTCTTCTGTAGAGCCAGAAAACCTTGAAAATGGAGTCGGCGCGTCGATGATCTTCTGCAGGTTCGCTTCAAGTACTATATTCCATTCAGTCGTAGCCAGGCACATTATTATTCTTCAACCACCTCTTCCGTCAAGCCTCAAAGGAGACGGGAGACTGCAGGGATGGGGGATTAACAGTGCTAGGCCAAGGTGGCTGAGGCAGGGGATACTGCAGACATCGGTCACTCTTGTCTTGGTAAAACTCGGTCAGTGTGTCCAAAGGAATGTTACATTTTACACTTGATCCGCTGTACTATAATTTCGTATGATTTCTATTGCACGCTTTTGATTTCGCTGCCATAACTGGTTCAACTCTTGTTTGTCAACGCGCATGGCTGTTAGTGTTAAAGTGTTATAGATCTATTCAGAGACTTTGCACGCTATTGTTTCAATATAGCTATTATTTCATGTTCAATGAAGAGTAACCCCTCCTCTGTTCTGTCAAAAAACCATTCCTCACCCGCAGCGATCGCTTCCTCTGCTTCACTCCTCTGGATAGGAAATTTGCGTGGTACACAATAAAAGTATTTATGTTGGTAATGAGAACGCGTGTCTATTCTTTTCTCTTTATTTCGTTTTCATCAATCAACACAACCTTCACCTTCTTGTACATTCGCTGCCAAGGGCGATAGTCATCATGCACTTATTTCACTTTAGATCTAGTTTTCTGAAACACTGTTCGAACGTACTCGCGGAAATAGCTTTCGGTCTGTTGACATTTCGACCACTTATCGTCAGAATGTTTCCTGTTGTATTCACGCCATGCTTAAAGCTTCAGTTTTCGGGGACAGTTACCGCGGGTGGTCCGTCATTCAGAGCAAAAGGAAGGCACAAGGATAACAGCACACTTGTGCTTGCCGCCATGTAACTGTTTGATGTCACTATACACACACACACACACACACACACTTGTGCTTGCCGCCATGTAACTGTTTGATGTCACTATACACACACACACACACACACACTTGTGCTTGCCGCCATGTAACTGTTTGATGTCACTATACACACACACACACACACACACTTGTGCTTGCCGCCATGTAACTGTTTGATGTCACTATACACACACACACACACACACACTTGTGCTTGCCGCCATGTAACTGTTTGATGTCACTATACACACACACACACCGGTCAAATTATTGTACACTAAATAGTATGTAACGTATTTAAAATACTATAAAAATCATCATTTCACTGTACATCCTTTAAAACTTCATGCCAAATTACAGGTTTGCTATTACACATTATGCTTCTTGAGAATAAAACCCAGGCAGAACAGCTTCACAAAGAGTAACACTTTTCATAATATAGTTTTTCAGATGTGTGTGGGTGTCTGGTAAAACATTTTGATGGCTTTTCATCTTGCTGTTTTTGTTGGTAGTTGTGATGATGGTGGCGTTTCTTGTTGATGAGGATGTCTATAGAGCATCAATTGCCTACAAGTATCACTGTTGTTATCTTCTGTTGACAATGATTTTTGAACATTTAAGGCATAATAACAAAATACTTTTTTTTTCAAATCCTGAATTCCTGTCAGTACGTTTCCGGCATTATTTTTCAACTGCTTTCATACGAAATACTTTGCTGGACGTCGACCTTATACTGTTCTTGTTCCTTTCATGTGCAGAGTTTCCCACTTGAAATCGAAATATTCCTAAGGGAATATAACACGGGATTGTATAGGACGGACACTTACTTCATTGCCAAGAACTTGGCTGAGGTACGATTGGAAACGATGATTTGTATAATTGATTAATGAAAGAAAAGGATGAGGATTGGAATATTAATTCCAAAACGGATTTATTGGTGTCTTCAAAACTGCCGTTCCTTCCATGATGTCATGATCTTGATACTCGGTACTCGTAGTCCATTGGAAATAAGCACGTTAAACATACTACAGTTTCAGGAAATAGCAATAACTTTAGGAAACTTTCAAAACATACATGTACTTCTGTTTCAGAAAAACAGCAATAACATTACTCTGTTGTGTTCATATTTCCAGACTTATCTGGAAATACTTTGATCATTTGGGAATAAAATAAAGCAAAATTTCGGTCCGTCGGTCGGTCCATTGCACATCATATCTCAAGAGCAACTGAATGGATTTTGTTCAATTTTCATAGGAACATTATCAGTGTTAATGGTCAGTTCCCATGCCATCGTATTTGAGCTACCTTAAAGGTCAAGATCGCTGGGATCAATTATTAGTTAAACACATTCTGCTCTATTTCTCAACAAACAAACAAAAACAAACAACCACTGTTGGACCGATTTTAATATTTGGTATAACGATACTTCACCTCATTCTGTGGCAGTCCTTTGAACGGTCAGTCGGTTGATATGTCGATCGGCATTTCATTGTTTTTTATTATAAACAAATAAATTATATCTATATATTAACATTATCTCAAATATGACTCGATCGTTTCGATTATATTTTACTATGCAGCAGATCCTACTCATTTACTTTATGGCATTAATGTTTGCAAGTTTTTAAATGATCGAGGTCACCGTGTTCTGTCATTTTCTAAAATAACCACACACAAAAAAACATTGTTGTGCACTTTATCTTAAGAATTGGCTAAATAGATTTAGGTAATGTTAAACTCAGATATATATTGGCTCATCATTCCGTGGTTTCATTTTGCTCTTTTAGAATGAACACTTTGCAAAATGCGTTTTTAAAAGATTTGTAAATGAGCGGGTATGCGAATTTCTCCCTGTTGAGATAATAAAGTTTTCGTATTCGTATTCGTATTCGGTACCTGTGTCTGGGAATACAGTTCAGTGACTTGCCATCTTGTTTTCTTTTAGCTTCCGACGTTCCTCGCTCTCCCAGCAATTTTCGCTACGTTGACGTACTGGATGATAGGTGTGCACAGAATTATTCCAGGTGGCTCTGTTAATTAAGTTGCTAACTGCGTGACATTTGATATACACTCAACTGGATTTATGCTTGAATATTTGATCACAGGGTAATCATAGGTTTTCGCTTCAATATGCCAGTTTCATTTCATTTCGTTCTTCCTAGTTAACCTATATTATCTTATGTTTGACTGATTGGTTAAGCCTTTGGACCATATTTACTGTTAATGTTTTCGCTTGCTGACTTTACATTTATTGAATGAATAATGAAAATGTACATAAACATGCCCACACAAAAAGCATGATCACAGCATTGGGGTAAACAAATTGCATTGCATGCAAAGTCTTTTTGCCTGTTCTTTTGGCTTGTTCCAGCCTACATTACTTTCTAGACCGCACATGTATATTGTTAGTCATATGATGTATATTGTTAGTTATATATTGTATATTGTGTAGTATTACAATGTAAATTGTGTGATCGTCAACAAATGTGTTAATGTTCTACTTTGTAATTTATTATGATGCAAAATTACTAAGGTATGTTTGTACAATTCATATAAAAGACCCAACATTTCTGTTGGACTAACGTTGTAAAGTCCAGAGTCCTTACCGCTGTCGTAATAATCATGCAACCCCTTTTATCCCCACAGGCCTAAGAAATAGTGCCGAGGCTTACTTCATAGCTGCCGCTATCCTCATCATCGTCTGCAATGTTGCTGTATCATTTGGTTAGTTAATCTAATCTGTTCAGTAGTTGAAGTTAAAATTACTTAATAGATACCCAGCAATTTCTCCATTTAGAAGTGAATATTGTGTAATGCAATGAGCGTTAGGCCTACATCGACTGACGCTACTGTTGTTGCTGCAGCTGATTGCAACATTGATAGCAAGATGATGATGATATGATGGTGATAAAAAAAAGATATTGATGGTGATCAATGCAAGGTGTTTATGTTAAGTAAGCAGGCTTATTTTGATTTTAGATCTAAATGCGTACTGTAGTGAAGATCCACAATTCATTTCAAGGTCAAGGTCACAGGGTCATCAAATGTTAGTTTTTTAAAAATTACAATAATTTCACTTTTTTAAAAATCTAGTTAATTAATATTGAACTTATGATTCTTTGATGCATAATAAATATCAATGAGACACACATAATATGCAAATTTGATCAACCTCACCCCAAGGTTTAGGTTACTGGAGCTGTCTAAAGGCGGTTAGTATAGGTTCTTTGAAGTGACCTTGACCCTAAATTATGAGATATAAATGCCAACTTGTTGTATTTAGAGATGATAGATTGATCTTTCATATGCGTTCCGTTTTTGCGTTGGTCTTGAAGGTCAATGTCATTTTAGGCCTGGCAAAAACATACAAAAAATATATCATCGTACAGTGGAATGACTGTTTATTTAACCCATAGTATGCAACAACATTAGGCTATTTGATCAGACATGCATGAGAGATCATGTGAGAATCAAGGTCATCCCAGGGTTAAGGTCACTGAAGGCCAAGGTCATCCCAAGATCACCGTTTTTTGGATAGTACATGAGTGTATTTAGAGCCGTAGGTCATGGTACTCTCCAGGTCAAGAGCATAGAAAGATCAAATCGGTATTACTTTGCATTTTAATGCCACCATTTCATTTTGTTTTTTTTTCTTCTGGACACTCATTTTCATGTTAAATATTGCGAGTTCCATAAGGAGCATGCGAGTTATAAAGGTTTTACCCTTCTAGTTCTAAATAGGATTGTTCAAGTCTTTTCCATACTCTTGAGAATGTTAGATTTTCCCTGAATGATATAAAACTTATGAATTTTGCTATACACGGTCTTGATAGAATTTTAAGATAGAACTTTGAATGACCGCGTTATCACTGTCTTTGTGCAGGTCTGATGATTTCTACGATAGCAAGCAGTACACAGGTTGCTAATGCGCTTGCCGGACCATGCGTCATTCCCTTCATTATATTCGGTGGTTTCTTCTTACACAAAGAGTAATGTTAAGTTATTTTATTTACAATGCTTCTTGTCCAAGTCAATGTTTGTTTGTGCGGCATTTTGTTTTTTGGTTCCGTCACCTTTCTCTGCGCGGTTAGGTTATATTACACTGTAATGAGATTGTTTATCATAACTTTCATCCCAAAGCACGTGACAGTTGTTTAAGGTCAGACCTTTAGAAAGGGATTGCGAGATGAGTATTGCACAAATAGACTATTATTCAGTTTTCGTATTGATTTCAAAGACCGTGGTACGGCTTCAGTGACCTATAAAAGAATAACTGTATAGATTGAAATAGATATCGTAAATACACAATCACTTCTATATGAAGTCCTCGCCAGGATCGCACAAACAACTGCTGCCCGGGCGTGGTTGAAGCCAATTTAGAAAGACAGGACCATTAGTCTACATTCCAAGGTAAGACTGATGCGCTCCCTTGTCATCTCCATCTTTCTATATGTTTGCGAAACATGGACCCTCACAGCAGATCTACAACGAAGCACGGAGATGAGGTGCTACAGAAGACTTCTGGGCATTTCCTATACCCAGCACATCACCAACTACGAAGTCTGACAGACCATCACACAGGTCATTGGACAACAAGATGACCTGCTCACAGTGGTGAAAAAACGGCAACTTCGATGGTATGGCCACGTCACCAGATAATCAGGTCTTGCAAAGATTATCCTGCAAGGCACAGTGCAATGAGGTAGAAGAAGAGGGAGACCGAAAAAGAGGTGGGAAGACAACATTCGAGAATGGACTGGTTTGACACTGAGCGAAACAATCAGGGTTGCTGAGGACAGGGAAAGATGGAGTACACTGGTTAAACGATCATCTGTGGTGCCCCTACGACCTCCGAGTTACGGGACAGGATAGGATAGGATAGATACTATATGACTTAAAAATTACATAATTATTCAGTAACGGGGTACTTGTCTAGATATACATTTATATTTTGCTTGCCTTAGATCCATACATGAGCCTTTATCATTGGGGAACCGGACTGCACAAGAGCTAAGCATTGTTGGTAGTACTGTATAATATTGCATGTTCTGTTATGCACCTGTCGGTCGCTTCCAGTAATGTGCCAATCTACTTCTCTTGGATGAAGTACCTATCTTGGTTCAAGTACGCCAACGAACTACTGTCTGTCAACCAATGGAGTGACATTGACTCTATTGGTAAGTCTAGCTTATGGCTCCGTAGTAATTTAGCAGACACAGCAACCTGCTCTAGGTCGTAATTCATTAGTCGTAGAACTTTAGCCTATGCTGTACTGTAATCTAGGTTGCAGTTAATTCGATGTACAGAATATTACCAGGTAGAAACAGCAAAGAACGCATTATGAATCTAATGGTTTTACAGGGTTATTTAGCTTTATAAATTTAGTATATCATGTTACGACCGTTAAAGTAGTATGTCTGCAATAATGAAACTGCTAGATTTTTTTCAGATATTAGCCTGTTCTGATGAAAAGAGTTAGGGGTTGCATTAAGAAGAACAAATAAATGAAAGTTCACATGATGGATTTTTTTAAAATAATATTAGTGTTAACTGTTGCCCGAGTTCTGCATTCCGTCTCAGAAAACACATTATGTTTACGTAGCCTATTTATTTAATTATTTATTCTTCGTGTATTTGCTCATGCCACTAAAATTATTATGTTTAGACTGCAATCAGAAGGGCACTGGTGCAGGTGCCAACATCAGCAGAAAAATGTGCCGCTTCACAAAGGGGCAGGATGTCCTTGATTCTTTCGGATTTTCTGCGGTGAGATATTATTATGACTGTCATGATGATGATCATGATCATAATGATGATCATGATGATGATGATCATGATCATGTTGATGATCATGATGATGATGATCATGATCATGTATTATTCAATGGATTCAAAATACATAGGATTTTGGGTTTTTTTGGTGGTGCAGTAAAACATTCAGTCACTCTACAACAACACTGGACATTAAAACATTGAATGATCTAAGATAAAAAGTTGTTTTCAGAAATAAAGCACGCACGCGCGCTCACACACACCCATACTCACAAACGCACGCGCACACACACATACACACCCTCATTCGTACGCAATTCTACATGGATATATAAATCGAAGCATAAACATCATGTAATGTGCATTAAACCGTCAAGAAATTGTGCAAAACTCATGCTCTGTGAACAGCTGAGTCCACTGTTACTGAGAGGGCAGCCACGGGATAGAAGCTTTGTCTAAACCGAATGGTTATAACTTTTAATGCTCTGAAGCATTTGCCTTACGGGAGTAGTTCGAACAGGTGGTTGGCTGGATGAGATGGATCGCCAGTGATGTTGCTGGCCCTTCAATCTATCCAAACGCGTACTGTATATAGACGCGAGGGATGGTATATCGGAGCCAATGATTTTAGCCGCGCGTTTTACAATTCTTTCAAGTTGAAACTTCTGGCCCGAAGTGGCGCCTCCAAACCAGCCCGTGATGACGAAACACAGGATACTTTCAATCAGGCGCGATAGAAGTGCGCGAGTATCGTCTGTTGAGCCTCTTGAGCTGTCTCAAGAAGTGGAGGCGCTGCTGGCACTTTTTGATGATGGACATGCAGTTTTCCCACGACAGGTGGCTAGAAATGATCGTGCCAAGAAATAACTGAATCAACATGTTCTACGCATTCACCATTGATAGTAAGTGGTGAAATTGGACTTTTATTCCTGCGGACGTCAATGACCATTTGTTTTGTTTTAGAGAAATTGAGCTAAAGGTTGTTATCCGGGCACCAGCCAACCAGCCGCCCGACCCCCTCGCGATATGCACTTTCAGTTTTACTGGAAATAAGGCCCACAATTGTAGTGAGGTCGGAGAACTTGACAACTAGCACAGGCGGATCTGACGATCAACAGTTGTTTGTGAAGAACGTAAATAAAACGGTGACAGAACACACCTTGCGGGGCCTCAGTATTGAGGACTCGAGAGCATGATGTAGCTTTACTGACTCTCACCATCTGTGGTCGGGTCGGTCCAATAGAAAATAAAGGACCCAATTCAAATGGAGAGATGGACGTTCAAAGACGCCTGTTTATCAAACAGTATATGAGGGATGATTGTATTAAAAAGCAGAACTAAAATCAACAAAGAGTACTCTAATGTACGAACGCGAGTTCTCCAGATGTTGGAGGATGTGATGGCCCAAAGCGACAGCGTCCCCAACTGACCTGTTTGTCTGGTGTGCGAAATGGAGTGGGTCCCGAAGGTGACCCGTGCATGCCTTCAAGTAGGTGAGGAGGAGTCGCTCAAAGACTTTCATGACCACAGAAGTGAGCGTAACAGGCCGGTAATCATTGAGCTGGGTGACCTTTGACTTCTTGGAGTCGGAAACAATGCCAGGTGATTTAAAACACTGAGGGACAACATGCTGCTGAAATGACCAGTTAAAAATTTCGGTAGGGGAAAGTTGGTAAGCGCATGACCAATGGCAGAAGTGGACACATCATTGTTGTATTTCATAATTATACAACTATTACTATTAATAATTATTATAATTATAATACCAATAATGACAATACTAATTTAAAAATAAAAAATTGTGGTTTTTATTTTATTTTGCAGGACAACAACACCATTAATTTTGCCATGCTGTTCGTGCTGCTAGTGGTTTTCCGGATCTTTTCATTTGTCTTCCTCTTCTGCCGCGCTCGCAGATCACTGCATTGAGAGATATATATATATATCGAGAGAGAGAGAGAGAGAGAGAGAGAGAGAGAGAGAGAGAGAGAGAGAGAGAGAGAGAGAGAGAGAGAGAGAGAGAGAGAGAGAGATATGGGGAAAGGTGGTATCTTGAACCCCTTCGGGAACATCTTCGATATTTTGATGGAAAGTACACAAAAGCCAAAAATACAAACATGAACGTCATTTTAAAAGTAACCATTAAACCAATATGGCCTTAAACGTTGAAAGCTTTAGTGTCAACTGTTCCTGTCTGAGACAGATTTTAAAGAAAATTTGTGAAAGTCCAATTTAGATACCATTGTACCATTGAACTTAAACGAGTGGTAAATTGGACCTAGGTTCAATTTTTACGCACGTAGTGTAAACACCTACTAAAATATAAAATTATGGAATAAATTGTACTTGGGTCTCTCTCTATCACACACACACACACACACACACACACACACACACGCACACACACACACACACACACACACACATGTTTAAACCACGTTGTTGTGACACTCATCAAACGCCACATACGTTGTGTTGACAATGGGTCATCTTTCGTCCCCTTTTTAAGTACTTTTAAGTGATCTAACGCTAACCCTAACCCTACCCTATCTCTAACGGATCATTGGTTTGACGTCGATCAGTATAACGGGGTGTGTCCAAAAAACGTATGTAGATTCTCAAATGTATGTCACAAGAACGCCGTCTAAACATAATCACACCCACACACACACACCCACACACGCACACACACACTTACGCACACACAATCACCTAAGCAAATAAACTCACCTTCGCACTCGCAAGCAAAAGCAATACACTCACTTTGCTTGAGGTTAAAAAATGAAAATGTTATTCTTTCAACTACTGCCATCAAAAACGGCAAACAAATTCAATCAAAACAAATTTATATTAAAAAAGAAAAAAGACGACCGAAAGCAAATAAAGGAAAAGTAAAGAGTTTATTTACTTGAAAACGATCGTTTATAAAACTTCAGCAATATGTTTATTTACTAGTAAACCGCTCTGCTTTAGAAATAACACTTCTGGAATATTGAACCATTGGTGCAAGTTAGCCTTCCTATTCTATCCTATCCTATCCTATCCAGTAACTCGAAGGTCGAAGGGGCACCACAGATGATCGTTTAACCAGCGTACCCCATCTTTCTCTGTTCTTAGCAACCCTCATGGCTTCGCTCAGTGTCAAGCCAGTCCATTCTCGAATGTTGTCTTCCCACCTCTTTTTTCTGTCTCCCTCTTCTTCTGCCTCCTTGCACCATGCCTTGATACCTTGGTCAGAGGTCAGTGGTCAGAGCGCACGACTTGTGTGAGTGCGTTTTGGGCGACGTGGGTTCGAATCCTGACTTTAGCAAACTATTGTGTAATTGCTGGATATTACGGGCCAGCGCCTTGAGAAGCTCTCTGGGCTTGTAAGTGCGCTATATAAGAGAAATCTTTGCAGGATGGTCTTTGCAAGGCCTGATGCTCTGGTGATGTGGCCATAACATCGGAGTTTCCGTTTATTCACCCCTGTGAGCATGTCATTGCGTTGTCCAGTTAACTTGCAAGTTAGCCGCCAAAGTTCAAATTGCACTCGCATCATTTCGTTATATATGACCCATATATAAGGAATGATCACAACTATCACAATTAAACTTGGTAAGATGGTGTATACCCATTAGACCTCGAAAATGATCAGTGAATGAATGACTTCGCTTCAAGATCAAGGTCACAGAGTCATCAAATGTTAGTCAATAAATGACTTTTTCCACAAAAGTTCACTTTTTTTTCTTCTAGGTTATTAAATATTGAACTTATGATTCTTTGATGCATGATAAATATGAATGAGACACACATACATGTACTATGCAAATTTGGTCAACCTCACTCCAAGGTCAAAGTCACTGGAGCTGACCAAAGTCGGTTTGTATAGGTACTTTGAAGTGACCGTGACTCTAAACTATGAGAAATATAAAGTCCAAACTTTTTGATTTTTAGAGGTGATAAATCGATCTTTCGTATTTGGTCCGTTTTTGCATTGATCTTGAAGGTCAAGATCATTTTAAGCCTTGCAAAAACATACAAGTCATTGTACAGTGGAATGGCTGTTTATTTAACCTATAGTATGCAACAACATTGGGTTATTTGATCAGAAATGCATGAGAGATCACGTGAGGATCAAGGTCATCCCAAAGGCAAGGTCTCTAAATGTAAAGGTCATCTCAAGGTCACCGGTTTTTTTTATAGACATAATACATCGTTTGCTGTACTTTATTTGATAGTATATGAGTGTATTTAGAGCCCTAGGTCAGGGTCATCTCACAGTCAACAGTAAAGATCAAAGTCGGCATTACTTTGCATTTTGATGCCACTATTTCATTTTGTTATTCTGGGCACTCATTTTCGAGTTCCAAAAAGAGCATGTGAGTCATATGGCTTTGCACATCTAGATTTAATGTTTGTTTGTTTGTTTTTAAAAAAAAAAAGAAATTTACTGTGATTGATTTTTTTATGCCGCTTATGATGGCAAAATTGCTTAGGCCTACTTAAAACCCCGTGAATGCATTACATTACATTATTATTGCTTTAGGTCCAGCGGACTCTTCCGAGCCAAATCAGGACCGGACAACCCTTGATCCGCATAAAAGATCTGCTGAAACAACCCTAGTGGTAAAACCGAAAGCTCTCCACCAGCCAGTCACTTTACAATAAAGACATCCCACGCAGGGGACGGCTGAGGCTTCACCCCAACTTATCGAACCCCCGTTTACAAAAACAAAATAGAATACAAACATCATTATAAATTATCAACAAAACACATACATATAAAATGCCTACATTGCTAAATAATAACATCATAGGAAGCCCTAGTTACCACCTGGCAGAAAGCGTCCAATATTCCCAAGCTGATCCAACAGACCTCATACACAAATAAGGAGTCTTGTCCCGGAAGAGTTTTCAAGAAAAAAGGTAGGAGACTGGTCTAGCGAAGAAGACGATAGAATAGCAGATTGATAGAACAGAGCAGGAATGAGAAAGACAGCGACAGTGGGAATTTAGAGCACTAAATTTCCAGAAAGTGGGGATACTATTTATACTGAAACCCCCGGCACCCCAACGGGGGTTACCGTGAATGCATTGTTTACGCACACACATATGTGAACACACAGACAAACCTACACATACACACTAATGCACGAATCTAAACCAAATAGCAATCATTCCCTATATTACAAAATGATGCGAATTTAATTTGAACCTTGGCGCCTAACTTTCACCACTGGTTCAATACACCAGAAGAAAAGGGACTCAATTTAACCGTACTCTAGTACTTGGGAATTTGCAGCTAATGCAAGATGCTCGAAGAGCACCAACAGTTTTTTCTTATTAATAAAAATACTGCAGAATGACTGGGTTCACAACATCATCCACATAAATTACATTCCTTAAAAATAAAAAGTTTACTAAAGACTGTCAAAAAGTGTTTAAGAAAACAATGAAAGAAAACAAGCTGAGCTCCCTGTCCACGTGTCTTCTTTTGTAAATGTGGGCAAGTGAAGTAATTCATAATACGACTCTGAAGGCTTACCTTTTACGGCTTATGCATTGGGTCGGAGGTAGTGGCGCCATATTTATCACGGCCCGGTTGCAAACTTGTTTTTTCCAACCTAGTTCCAGTCATTCGCCCAAAAAGGCAATCACCGAAGTCGAACGAAGCTCTCCGATGTGTTACGAAATGATGCTTGCATGACTACGACTAGTTGACATTAAAAATGATCGCTGTTGCTTCTAATTCTGTTCGATTTACACAGATTTAGAATTTCGCAACGGTATACTTTGTTAATATGAGCATAATTATTATCGACATATTTAATAGTTGCGTTTCTTGATTAGCATTTTGTTAGTTCTCAGCAGTAGGCTAATAGTAATAATAGCATTCCCCATTTCCTGCCTAGAACCAAGTAGAACACTGTTATACAGTATACATAGGCTTAATCTACATTATATATTATAAGTCAGTCTACGCGAAGCGAAGAAGCTCACTAGCTGAATATAATTATTAGACCTGTATTGTTTGTTTTATACGTAAATAAATGTATAAACTATATCTGTTCTAATTAATAATATTTAGGCCTATACTTTATAATATTCGAATCTTTAAATTTCCGGAGAAGGACGATTAGGCTAAGCAAATTTTTTTTTTTTATAACTCGAGATCAGAGTTAAATTAACAGTTAGTTAGTTATTTATAGCTTACAGGGTCCAGCGGACTGCAAAGAGCCGAATCAGGACCACAAAATCAAGACAACTCGAGATCAGAGTTAAATTAATAGCTAATTAGTTATTCATTGCTTCCAGCGGACTGCAAAGAGCCGAATCAGGACCACAAAATCAAGACCACAACTTCGCTAGTAGTAGTAGTAGTAGTAGTAGTAGTAGTAGTAGTAGTATAGTTATTTAGTTAAATCTTTATTTATTTGTTTTGTTTGTTATTATTAGTAGTAGTTTGTTATTATTATTATTATTATTATTATTATTATTATTATTTTATTATTATTATTATTCCTACTTAAAAAAAAAAAAAAAAAAAAAAAGAATAGTGTGCTGCTGTGCGTGCTCAATGGTGTAAATATGATCAGTGACGTTTTGTTTGTTTTTGCTGAAGTTGGGTGTAATCCGAAATATTCAGATGGTGTTACTGGTTATTTTTTCTTATAGATTTACCCAAGTTTTCAGATGATTTATGTAAATTTCCGCCTGCCACGCAAAATTGTTTTAATACGTGTTTCTCATTCAAATACATATAATTGAAATACATATAACAAATTTACTGTATCAGTTAAAAAGAATAATATTAGTTAAATAAATAATTGCGTTGGCGCTTGCAATAAAAATGTCACTGTTTTTTGAGACCATTATAAACTTGCTTTGCCTTGTTGTGCTGAAGGGACATCAACGTATCCATAGCGCTTTGAAGTTTTGTCATGGTTTTATTGTTGATATAGATGTGAAATCGTTGTATGTGTGCATTATGTGTTATGTATTACTTTTACTTTTTATTACTAATTGTGTCAGTATATTAATCATCATAAAATAATAATAATACTCACTGCTTCAAAATGCGAATCTCGACTTGACTTACAGCTTGAAGCTGTGCAGATCAAAACAGAATTAGATCTAGAAGCAACAGCGGCTATTTTTATGGGCTTACGAAAGACGAGATTTCCCAGCCTGTGGTTTCACGTAGTCCTGCCAGCATTCGTTCGTAAAACAAAGGATAGCTTCGCTCGAATCGGAGAGCTTCGTTCGACTTCGGTAATTGCCTTTTCCGGCGAATGACTGAAACTTGGCTGGAAAAAACAAGTTCGCGGCCCGGTTCGAATTTATAAACCTGTGTAGCTGTGTAATTTCACTACAACGAGGCATTTTTTCATGACGATGTAATGTACTCTTTCACGATTTCCCTATAATATGAAAAAACATTACTTGGATCGACATGCAACAAGTGAATTCAAGCCAAGTCGTTTGTAGCAGTAGCAGACAATCTTTGTTGGGTGTAATCATGTGGAAGGAGTTTAGGTTGACGTCGACGTCACACCCTCGCTTCTGATTTGCAGAAGAAATCAAATATGCGCTATCCTGGTGAAATTTTACGTTAGCCAGTGCGCGAGGAAATACATAAGGAATTCATAAGCGTAACACAAGTGTGGCCGGGTGCTACAGGTCAGTGTGGCCGGGCCTTAAAGAAAACAAAATCAGGAGCGATTTCCATTTAGTTTCAGATATAATGCAGTGGTCCAATTTACCTCCAGGTTCAAGTTATCCTCATATAATATCTCTCTCTATATATATATTCTCCATAGTGAAAACACAAATAATTATCTACTATTATCAAAGACATGGAATACGTTTCACTTTGAATACTTGCATGCGATTCTAGCTGTCAATGAAGATTTGTGTGAAGACCTCTAAGCTATTATTTTATTATTTTATTTCATAATTATTTATTACATTGTTACAGAAACTGCAATTCATTATGGAAAATTAGTGTAGATCGATATCAAGAAAACAATAGACACGTTCAGTATGGATACTGAATCAACTGTTGAATTTCCTGTCAAGTGTTTTTGTCTGCCTCTTAATGCATGAAGTAAGCCTACCTTCCTGTCGCATCTTTGCTTGTAAGTCTTTTGAAGACTGGATTAAATAAAACGTGCACTAAATTAACGTTGTACCAAGAGCCTATTACAGGTCAACAGATTAATTTATTAATAATTTGCCAAAATCACACTCAATTGTCAGCTCAATGATGAAATCATACCAAAGAGCTTAATGATAGAAAGAGGGGGAACTTGGTACAGAACCGCGAGACGAAAGGTACGAGTTATGCGCCCTTGTCAGCATGCTAAAAATGGCTCGTGGCAGAAAGTCAAAAGGCGACCGAGTGAAACAGGGCGGTGACTTTTGCACAGCCATCAATTGCCATAATGCCAGATACAAGAAAAGTGTTGGCAAGTCCTTTTTCAAATTTCCAAGAGACAAAGAAAGGTAAATTGCAATTGAAAAACTTCATTTTTTTGTGTTTATTTAGGCCGAAACTAAGACCGCTGCGGTGCTGTTAGTGTTAAAACAATCGGAGAGCGGCTTGAATGATTCATATTATACCTATGTGCTAAATCCAAAACAGTTTGCTTGCTGACAGTTTACGTTCAACAGGTCGCTCACTGTTTACGTTATTGCTAGGCTGTTTGACTATATTTGTGCTTATATTTCAAAAGTAGATGCCAGATTGGCAGTTTGGCTTCTTCAAACTGCTTATGTTAACAAGTTAAATTAGACTAAGTCTGTTTTCTCCTGGTGATCAAATACTATGCAAGATAACCCCTTACCTAGGCACAAAAATGGTCCTTGATCTGTTGTAATCTCTTTTCGTTTGAGTGTAAACGGAAAAAAACATGTAGAAACTCAGTCCTTGTTCTGATCTGTGAATTTCTGCGCATTAGATCTATATTGCGTGGAATGTTGTAGTCTAGGTTCTGATTGTTCTGTCTGATTAATTAAATATTTTCCATGAAGTGACTGATGTTATTAAGCCAGTGATGTGGGAGGTGAGGGGGGGGGGGGGTAGGGGGACACCTGATATAAATTAAATTCACACTATTAGTGAAACATTTTGTTATTGTGCTTTATTGTGATTAATTGATTGAATGACAGAGCTCTCTTCCCCCAACCTCTCTCTCTCTCTCTCTCTTTCTCTCTCTCTCTTTCTCTCTCTCTCTCACGATTACGGATTTACACAGTTTCGGATAAATAAAACAGTCTGTCATGCATATTTTAATTTTAAAATATCTGTCGTTGATTAAAAAATAATAAATTCCAGGGCAGAAAACGAACTTATGACATACACACATAAGCAGCATAAAAGCACCTAATAAATGTCAATAAGTAAACATAAACAAAACAAACAAACACAAAAAAAGACAGCAGTAGCGGAATGTTAATAATAATGATGGTTAAAAGTTTGGTTTTTGCAAACGTTGCCATAAAAATGTTCTTTTGCAATGGCATAGGCTCAATAAGTTACCACGCACAGATCATTCATATAGCAGATGATGAAATACAGACAGCCCGAGCAAAGGGAAATAATCCGTGAGAGCGTCTCGCATTTTTGTATATGACATAATGGAAGTTCCACCTCTTTCCGTAATAAGCTCTTTGATCATACTGCACCTCTGAACTCGCATGTTTAGGACAGTTGAACGAACAGTCCCATGACTCGGACGTCTAATGTAATAGTATCCAACTCAAGCCAGTTGTCCGGTGTTACAGTTATACCTTCTAACTCACACACATTCACACACACACGCGCGCACACACACACACACACATTTGTGTAGAAACGACGTTGTAATGACTGTTGTGAAAAAAACATACATTATTTTGACACACTTTCCATTTCTTTGACATTATTTTGACATTTTCAATTTTTTGAAGCTATCCCTAAACCTAACCCTTAACCTAACCCTAATCCTAAAACAGCTGTAACTCTACGGAGCACTATTTTGACGTCAAAATAACGGGGGCCGTCAAAAAAGTCAAAAGAAACCATGTAGAGTTTCATGTGTGTGTCAGACCAATGTCGTTTCTACATGCCCACACATACACACACATACACACAACCGTGTATAAACGCCGTTGTGATGACTTTCATGAAACTCTACATACGTTACTATGACATTTTTTCAAATTTGTCCAATTTTTGAAGCTAACCCTAACCCTTAACCTAAGACTAAGCCACAGCCCTAACCCTAACGGAACACTGTTTTGACGTCAAAATAACGGGATCCGTCAAAAGGAAGTACGTATAGAGGTTCAAGTGTATGTCAGAATAAAGGCGTTTCTACCTAGCCACATACACACACACACACACACACACACACACCATCATCATCATCATCATCCACTCCCGTTGGGATGCCGGTTTTTTTGTATAAATAGTATCCCCACTTTGTGGAAATTTAGTGCTTTAAATTACGGTACCACTGTTTCTGTCATTCTCATTTGTTCTTTCTCGCTCCTAATCTGTTTTATCAGTCTACTATCTCCTTTGCTTAACCAATTACCTACCTTTTTAGTTGAAAACTGTCTCAATACTTCTCTTTTGTGTTTGGGTTCTGTTGGGTCAGCTTGGGGATATTGGATGCTTTCTGCCAAATGGTCACTAGAGCTTTCTATGGTATTATTATTTTAGCTATGTAGGCATTTTATATGTATGTGTTGTGTTAATATGTTATAATGATGTTTATAATATTGTTTTGTTTTGTGAACGAGGGTTCGAAAAATTGGAGCACAGTTTCAGGTCCCCTCCATGGGGTGCTTTTATTATTGTAAAGTGACCGGCTGGTGGAGTGCCTTCAGTGTTACCATTAGGGTTGTTTCAGCAAATCTTTTAGACGGATCAAGAGTGGGCCCTCTTTGAACCAAGTTGTGGTCCTGATTCGGCTCTTTGCAGTCCGCTGGACCCTATAAACAGTGATAAGCATCATCATCATCATCATCATCATCATCATCATCATCATCATCATCATCTCTTAAGCTTACATGTTACTTAAAAACAAACTTGACAACACCGTCGTTTCAGTGATCAGTAGGAGCTATGAGAGCGCTGCTTGGAAGACGGCAAGATCACTGATTGAACAAGATGGCAAACCGTGCATTAAAATATATTTCCAGCCAATCACACACATAGCTGAAAATCGTCAGTTTAAAAAGTTTTAATTTCGTGGCCGTGTTGTAACTTGACGCTATCTTAAACAAGCAAAATGGAATGACAGGCCACCATAACCTCAACTATCTGCAGGCAAAACAATTATAAAAATCGGTTCAGCCAATGTTAAGATACAGCGCAACACGTATTATAAAATAATGAGCGCAAGTAATGAATAATATAAAATGTTAAAAGTCTGAACAGTTAGTTTATGTACTTAAATAATCAAAATCGGTCTATTGATTTGGAGACAATGCACAAAAATGTATTTGAAACAGAAAACCAAAATACACAAATGCAAACAAAAAATGTGTTTGAAACAGAAAACCAAAATACCGACTGCCAACGAACTGCCACAGAATGACTGGCCATGAGATTAAGTAGGCTTTTTGTATATCAAAAATCAAAATTCATTCAGCCGTTGTTGAGAGCATAAAACGTGTTCAGCAAAGAATTGACCCCACGACCCCGGCTTTTGATCGAGGTAGAGTAGTTAAGATGGCACTGGAGGCTTCAGCTGAACACACCCAGCGTAGCCGAGACTCGCCTTGTATCTCTCACCAATTGGGAGTCTAACGTAAGCATCGGCTAGTGTCAGATACGCAGTGTGATCTGGACACTAACCCTGGTTCAGCACGAAATATAGGCCTAGCATGCAACGTACTGACTGACTGACGGATGGACATTTAATTGGCTCATGTTTTATTCTCGCCATCAGAATCTGGTTCAGAACAACAATCGGTGTGCATCAAGTATGCCTACTCTCTCCAACACTCTTATCTTCCTAGAGCGCATCATGTCAGATGCCCTTGCAGATCTCGAAGGCACAGTCAGCATAGGGGGTAGAGAAATTTCCAACCTCCGTTTTGCGGATGACATTGATGGATTGGCTGGAGAGGAACAAGAACTTGAACAGCTGCAGAGTACAGAGGCTTGACACCACCTCCATAGCCGATTGAATGGAAATAAGTGCTGAGAAAATTAAATGATGACCAACAACACCAATGGCATCAACATGGACATGAAAGTCCAAGGCCAATCCCTCAACACAGTGCATAGCTTCAAAATAATATTTAGGAGCCATTGTATCAGACAATGGGTCCCGACAGGAAGTCCTCTCCAGGATCGCACAAACAACTGCCACCCTGACAAGGTTGAAGCCCATTTGGAAAGACAGGACCCATCAGTCTACATTCCGAGGTAAGGCTGCTGCGCTCCATTGTCATCTCCATCTTCCTATACACTTGCCAAACATGGACCCTCAGCAGATCTACAACGAAAAACACAAAGCATGGAAATGATGTGCTACAGAACACTTCTGGGGATTTCCTATACCCAGCACATCACCAACAATGAAATCCGACAGACCATCACACAAGCCATTGGACAACACGATGACATGCTCAGAATGGTGAAGAAACGCGACTCCGATGTATGGCCACGTCACCAGAGCACCAGGCCTTGCAAAGACCATCCTGCAAGGCACGGTGCAAGAAGGAATTGAAGAAGAGGGAGACATAAAAAGAGGTGGAAGGACAACATTCGAGAATGGCCTGGCTTGACACTGAGCGAAGCCATGAGGGTTGCTGAGGACATAGAAAGATGGAGTACATTGGTTAAACGATCATCGTGTGGTGCCCCTACGACTTTCGAGTTACGGGATAGGATTATTCCCGACTATACCAAAGTAAGCTTATTTCCAGACTTACGTACACAAATAAAGCGTCAGTAGACTTTCAGTTTGTCAAACAGGTCAATAGTTTTTTGTTTTGTTTTTTACATAAATTATACGTGCTTCTTGACAGACAGACTCTCGCAGTGATTATGGTAGTTTGTTCCACAGCTGTGGTGCTCCGCCAAATTCAAATGATATGGTACTTGTTCTGACATCTGTCAGATGCTCTTGCAGATCACGAAGGGACAGCCCCACGCGGGGTACCGGCGGTTTCAGTATAAATAGTATCCCCACTTTCTGAAAATGTATTTGTCCCATATACGTCCGGGGACGTAAATCTATCCACTGAACTGAACTGAACTGAAAATGTAGTGCTTTAAATTCCCACTGTCGCTGTCTTTTTCCTTTTTTATTTTTCATTCCTACTCTGTTCTATCAATCTACTATATTATCTTCTTCTTTGCTGGACCAGTCACCTACCTTTTTTTTTTTTTTTTATAAACTCTTCCAGGACAAAACTCCATTTGTATGTCAGCTCTGTTGGATCAGCTAGGGAATATTGGACGCTTTCTGCCAAATGGTCACTGGGGCTTCCTATGATGTTATTATTTGGCAATGTAGGCATTTTATATGTATTTGTTTTGTTGATATTTTATAATGATGTTTGTATTCTATTTTGTTTTTGTAAACGGGAGTTCGATAAATTAGAGTGTAGCCTCAGCGTCCCTTGCGTGAGATGTCTTTATTGTAAAGTGACCGGCTAGTGGAGTGCATTCAGTGTTACCACTAGGGTTGTTTCGGCAGATCTTTTATGCGGATCAGGGGTGAGTCCTCTTCAGCGAAGTTGTGGTCTTGATTTTGTGGTCCTGATTCGGCCCTTTGCAGTCTGCTGGACTCTGTAAGCAATGAATAACTAACTAACGAAGGGACAGTCAACATAGGGGGTAGAGCACTCTCCATCCTCCGTTTTGAGGGTGACATTGATGGATTGGCTGGAAAGGAACAAGAACTTGGACAGCTGATACAGAGGCTTGACACCACCTCCAGAGCATTTCGAATGAAAATAAGTGCAGATTCAAGAGATTCAAGATTCTTTATTGTCCAAACACATGGCATGGATATTTGTTTAGCAGTGCAAGAAGGAAGGAGATAACAACATCAAAACTATTAAAAACATAGACATACAATATTAATACATTTGATATACTATCAAACAACTTCCATACCAAAATACAAATCTATGAACACTAGCACACATGCATAAACAGATATCCAGTCACATACCCATGTGTACACATTTAACACACAGATAATTATTCCACAATACATGTATACACAAAACTACTAACACTCACCCATTCTTCCATGCCTTAGATCCATCCTAGATCATAATAATAATAATAATAATAATAATAATAATAATAATAATAATAATACAAAATAATCATCATAATATTAATAATAATCGTAATCATAAGAGTAATTATAAAAATAATAATAATAACAATGCAACTACTAAAAAAATAATACAACAGCAGCACCAACAGAAAAATAATAATTAATATATGGTAACAATGATAATAATAATAACAATAGTACTACAACTAATAATAATAACAACAGGAAGGGTACAAAACCAGGCTTCGTGGTGATCTAGGGGAACAAAATTACTCATTAGTAAGAATAATGATAATAACAAGAACAACAATACAACCAAATTAACTAATTGATAAAATCTCTGGTCAAAGTTGAGTAAGAAAAGAACACCACATTCTCATATAATTGTTTGCAGCAGATATAACGCACGAAAACAAATTGCCTCCTTTATTACAAGGGTTAGCATTCTTATCGCTGGAGCGTGTCGTTTGCCAGTCGGATGGCTGTTGGAAGGTATGAATTCTCGAAGCGCGTCGTGCGACACTTCATAGAGAGGAAGCGCCCCTCGCTGCGCCGGGAGACACAGGCAGCGACTGCGACATGCAGGGGGTGCGCCTCGTTGTTGCGGATGCGACGCAGCTTGGTGATGGAAGCGCGTTCGTGGACGCCAGCCAGCGACTGCACATCCCTCCCCATCAGCCGGGAGGCCTGGATGGCGATTTTCTCCAGACGATCCGTGTCGCCCTCATTGGCGGAGCTGAAATAGGACAGCTGGTTATAGAGGGCGACACTCTCGATGACTGACTGGTAGAAGAGGAACATGATGGTGTTGTTCACTCTGAACTGCCTCAGCTTCCGGAGGAAGAATAGTCGCTGGCTGGCCTTCTTGCATCTATGATGTCGACGTTGGGTGACCAGTCCAGCTTGTCGTCGATGACGGTCCCCAGGTACTTGTAACTGTGGACACGTCGCACAGGTTCGCCCTTGATGGTCAGTGGCTCGTGGTCACGTGATTGTCGGCGGAAGTCGATGATCATTTCCTCTGTCTTAGTGACGTTGAGGCGCAGGAAGTTGCGGTCGCACCAGTACACCAGCTCGCCGACCGCGCTCCTGTAGCACTGCTCGTCGCCGTCGGGGTTCACCAGCCCAGAGAGGGACGTATCATCGGCGAACTTCACCTGGATGTTGCGGCGTGGGTCAGTGGAGCGGCAGTCGGCAATGTAGGTAGTGAAGAGAACTGGTGACAACACGCAGCCCTGCGGAGCACCGGTGTTGGTCACCAAGACAGAGGAGAGAGAGCTGCCAACCCTCACCCTTTGCGGACGCTCGGTCATAAAGGACTGGATCCATGTGATGAGGGTGGGGTTGACGTCCATGGTCAGGAGCTTGTCTGTGAGGAGGTGGGGCTGCAGGGTGTTGAATGCGCTGGAGAAATCCACAAACAAAACCCGCGCGTACGTGCCGAGCTTGTCGAGGTGGCGCTGGAGGTGATGAAGCAGCGTCAGCACGGCGTCTTCTGTGCTGCGGCCATTGCAGTAGGCGAACTGCAGCGAGTCTTGATGAATTGCCGTCTCGACTCTCAGCTGCTGAAGTGCCACTCGCTCTAAGCACTTCATGGGCACAGATGTGAGTGCCACAGGCCGGTAATCGTTCATCTCCTTCGGGGATTTCTTCTTTGGCACTGGGACGAGGGTCGACGTGCGCCACAGGAGTGGAACGTAGCCCTCATCGAAGGAGCGTTGGAAGAGAGTGGTGAAGACGGGGGAGAGAGAGTCATGGCACTTTTTGAGGAGATTGCTGCTGATGTGGTCAGGCCCCGGGGCGCTACGGGCATTCAGCCTTTTGAAGAGACCCCGGACCTCTTCCTCTTTGACATTGATAGGGATGGCCTCACTGACTTAAATGATGACCAACAACACCAATGGCATCAACACGGACATCAAAGTCCAAGGCCAATCCCTCAACAGTGCATAGCTTCAAATATTTAGGAGCCATTGTATCAGACAATGGGTCCAGACAGGAAGTCCTCTCCAGAATCGCACAAACAACTGCTGCCCTGTCAAGGTTAAAGCCCATTTGGACAGGACCATCAGTCTACACTCCAAGGTAAGGCTGCTGCGCTCCATTGTCATCTCCATCTTCCTATACGCTTGCAAAACATGGACCCTCACAGCAGACCAACAATGAAGAATACAAAGCATGGAGATGAGATGTTACAGAAGACTCCTGGGCATTTCCTATACCCAGCACATCACCAACAACGAAGTCTAACAGACCATCACACAAGTCATTGGGCAACACGATGACATGCTCACAGTGGTGAAGAAACGAAAACTCCGATGGTATGGCCACAACACCAGAGCATCAGGCCTTGCAAAGACCATTTCTGCAACGCACGATGCAGGGAGACAGAAAAAGAGGTGGGAGGACAACATTCGAGCATGGACTGGTTTTACACTGAGCGAATCCATGAGGGTTGCTGAAGACAGAGAAAGATGTAGTACACTGGTTAAAGGATCATTTGTGGTGCCCCAACAACTTTCGAGTTACGGTATATGAGAGGATAGATAATACTTGTGCATCACTGGCGCTTGTATCTGGACACGCGAGCGCCTATGCCTGTGACGCGTCTCCCTTTGGTAGATAACCAATGGGAGACGCGCCACAGGCAAAGGCGCTCGCTGGACAGTATCTGGACACGCGAGCGCCTATGCCTGTGACGCGTCTCCCTTTGGTTATCTATGTATAGACGCTCGCGTGTCCAGATACAAGCGCCTGTGTTGTGCATAGTCGTTCTCTGATGCCTGTCGATATGAGGCGCCATTTGTAAATTAAATGGTTATTGTCATTATATCTATAGAACATACATTTTACCTGTATAAAAGATATGGTATAATTATAAAATGAATTATATACCTATAAAATACATTCTATAGCAATACAACATTTTTTATAGCTATAAAGCAACATTTTTATAGCTACAGACTACATTTTACGATATACAAGAGATCATACACGAATCGTCACGCCGTTTGTAAATATTAAACACAAAAAAACTATTTTATTTATAAACAAAACATTTTATAAGTAACCAATTCATTTTATCTATAAACAAAACATTTTATAAGTAACCAATTCATTTTACCTATAAACAAGTCATTGTATCTATAAACAAGTCATTGTATAGCAAAAACGATCTATAAAACTTCCTTTTATCTGTAAACACTTCATTTTATAGCAACAACGAGCACTTATATCTATAGAATACATTTTATAACACGTACAATGAATTGTACCTGTAGAATGATTCGCGACAATTATTTTCCAGTCGGCGCCTTACAATAATTTTATAATAACTTTCTCATTGTATAACTGCTTCTCTCCCTTCGATTATTGCTGATCCCAGGGAAGCAACTCCATCCTCGTGTAGACTACTTGTAAACTTCTAAGCGACTCAACATGGTAAAGACCATTAAAGTCTACTACAAAAAATGGCAAGGACCATACTAGTGTATTACGGAGCCGGTCCCCCTTCCTCGTCCTCCCTGGAAGCCGCTTCCTTGTGTCTCTATGGCAGGTGGTGGAGCTCTCACCCGTAGTCATGATTTGGCCTTACTTACTACAGTGTCATGTGAACTCATTGACTCTCTTTCCGATACTATATGCGTCTACACGGACGGCTCGGTACTGGAGAGTGGAGCCGCTGGGTACGGTTTCTGTGTGGAGGGGGGTAGTGTTGGTTGTGGAGGTCTTCCCCCCGGGTCTGCCACTTTAACCTGCGAGCTGGTTGCTATCAGGGAGGCTTTGCGGGGTGTTTTGGTTGGTGATATCCCCCGAGTTAGTCATACACCCATTTCTATTCTGACTGATTCCTTGGGTTCTCTCCAATGTATTGGGGGAGGACTGTGTCAGTCTCGCCCGGTCATTTTGAACTCTATTTTAGACTCCGTTCATAAATTAACTGATTCTGGTAATCCAGTTTATTTTTACTGGATTCCGTCGCATGTAGGCCTTGCGGGAAATGAGAGGGCCGATCGGGCGGCCGCTTTGGCTTCCGCCGGTAAGGCCGATATTTCATCTCTTGTACTCCCCTCCTGTTCTGAGGTATATTCACGGGTAAAAAGGAGACTCCTTGATAGTTGGGATGAGTATTTTACCTCCTGGTGTGGATTTAGATGGGAGTGTCTACTCCTTGAGAGACGTCATCCTACTTTACTCAGTCTTCCCTGTTCCCCACACCTGAAGAGCATTGCTTTAAGAATTTGCTCTGGTCTTACCATTGCCTCTTACGTTCCCAGATTTTGTATTTGCGGGGATGACCTTAACTTTGAGCATTGTATATTAGAGTGTCCCCTACTCGCAAATGAGTTTTTGGAGGTTAGAGATGCCTGCAACCTGGCTGGTTTGGGAGCATCGCTTCCGGACTTGGTTGTATATGCCTTGTCAACTGATATCGGCCTTCTCGTTAAGGCAGCCAAGGGTGCTTATAACTCGTGTCTTGCCGCACATTTTTGAGGAGATTGGGAAATTGTGTGGTAAACTATCACACCGGGGAGTCTTTTAAGGTTGGGGTATATTGATTGTTATAAAATTATTTACATCATTATGTCTGAGTCCTGTTATGTATCCATGTGAGTTCTTGCCCATAATGGGTGGGGTCACTACTAATTATTTATTCTGGATATATGATCCTTTTTAAAATACGCCAGTAGCAGGCATCCTAAACTCTAGTTATGTTGCCAATTTTGTTTATATAAAATATTGGTGACAATGATATATAGTTTAAATTCTATTTACAATGTATTTAGCAAAAAATTTTAGTGTGTGGATGCGTGTATGAGTGTTTATTTGTTTCTTTTTATTTTTTATTTTTTAAACTATTTTATGTACATTTTACCATTCTAGCCATTTATAGGCTTTTTAAAGATTTATTTTGGTCCTGAGGGGATTTTTACCCTTTTTTAACATTTAACGTTTTAAAGTTACTATTCCCCATACAAGCCTATTATATGATGCTGCTGGGTGTTGACACCTTTTTGCTGTAGTGCCCTTGTCTGATTTTTGGCCAGTAAATTACGCCCCCTCTTCCTCTTGGATTGCCGAGCTTACCTAGTTACTGACCCATATATGCTTACTTAAAAGTAGATTAGATACATTATTTACAGATTACATCTTTTTTTTTTATTCTCTCAGAAAGTCGCAGCTGCGCTGCGCGCTCCTTAGCAATATGGATATTCCTAAAGTGAAATCTTATTACATCTAAATTTGTCCCTTCCTTGTCCCTTATACGCTTTAGTGTCCGGGGACGTTAATTTAACAAATTGAAAAAAAAAACTAGTGTATTATATAAATTGGCGAGGACCATACTAGTGAAATGCTGATAAAACCTCAGCGACATCATTGTCAGTCTCGACTGTTCCAATTATTTTTTGGTCGTCTTGAAAAACTATCGATAAGCACGAAGGCAAACCAGCTTCCATCGTAACTGTTACCTTGGAGATTGTGGACATCGCGGTGTCACATCCTTCAAGTTCCGAGTCTCCTAGTTTATCCGAGCGCATTTGCGCATGCGCTAGGTCATGTCGGGCCGGCTTTTTCACGAAGTTCTTAGGCGTCATAACCCTAACCCTAACCCAAACCCTAACCCTAACCCTAAACTCTTAACTCTAACCCAAACCCTAACCCTAACCCTTACGAAGACTATGATAGCACTGTGCGCATGCGTCGAATTTTGTAATGCGTCGACCAATCAGAATGCTCCTATTCGCTCCCAGCCCAGCTAAGATACTAGGAACTGTGAGGATGTCACAGCGGAAAGTCGATATAGGCCTAGCGGGAATTCCCTACACGCGCCGTAGCTATCTAAACTTAGCTTATACAACGTCACTTCCACATGAAAATGCGAGAGCCCAGCGCAGAGGGGGAGAGGGGGGGGGGGGGGCCTTTTTTCGTTGAATTGGTTGAATGTACCTATTAACCAATCGTCCCCTATAAGCTTAATGAGTCCGGGGACGTAAATTTTAATTTAAAAAAAAAAACGAAAAAAAACCACGTTAGCCATCTTTGCGCACCGCATAGCAACTTTGGGTCGCTTAGAACGTTACAAAATAAAAATAATAGAAGGGAGAGAAGCAGTTATACAATGAGAAAGTTAGTATAAAATTATTGTAAGGCGCCGACTGGAAAATAATTGTCGCGAATTCATTCTACAGGTACAATTCATTGTACGTATTATAAAATGTATTCTATAGATATAAGTGCTCGTTGTTGCTATAAAATGAAGTGTTTACAGATAAAAGGAAGTTTTATAGGTCGTTTTTGCTATACAATGACTTGTTTATAGATACAATGACTTGTTTATAGGTAAAATGAATTGGTTACTTATAAAATGTTTTGTTTATAGATAAAATGAATTGGTTACTTATAAAATGTTTTGTTTATAAATAAAATAGTTTTTTTGTGTTTAATATTTACAAACGGCGTGACAATTCGTGTATGATCTCTTGTATATCGTAAAATGTAGTCTGTAGCTATAAAAGTGTTGCTTTATAGCTATAAAAAGTGTTGTATTGCTATAGAATGTATTTTATAGGTATATAATTCATTTTATAATTATACCATATCTTTTATACAGGTAAAATGTATGTTCTATAGATATAATGACAATAACCATTTAATTTACAAATGGCGCCTCATATGTCGAAGCTAGCAACTTGAAGGAGTGACTTGGAACATCAATGAGATGTTCGATATGGGCACGATGATGAATGAAAAATTGATGGTGATGAGATAGGTAAATACCAGTTTCATCAACTTGTGATCAATACGTAGTTGGCCCACAAGCTACTGCATTCTGGACTCGAAATGCTATTTAATTTGTTGCTACGTAAGTGTTGCACATTATAACATTTTGTAAGCATGGATTTATATTATAAGATTTGTCACTGACGGCTAAACCAGCAAATTCAACAAGAGTAAAAAGTCCCTTTTCACCGTCATGAAAACATTGCGAAATCGAAGATGCGCAATCAACACGCTGGAGACGATGCTTGCAGTGCGATTGCATGTCAAAACGCCCGCTACAAACAAGAATGCGAGAAACTTTCGATTTCCGAGAGATGAGTATATTAAGAATGCACACTTATTATTTCTGTTTATTCTGCATGTAAAATAGCAACGATACATAGCGACATGTGAAATTGCCTTAGTTATTTGGTTTGCGTTGATGGTTTGTAGGCCGTAATCTTGCACACACAGCGCAGACTCTGTATAACTATATGAGTACAAAGTCCATTACATTCTGAAACATTATACACACAACTTTAGTCACTTTATCAAACAAACATGGATTTCAAAGAAGAAACAAGCATCCCGAATGGCAATCTGTCGTCTGCAGCATTCAAATCTCAAACGTTGCAAGGCGTCGTGACATCACAAATAAATACAGTGCAGAGAATAGGCTTACTACTACTAATAATAAGGGTATTTATATAGCGCTTTTTCCTAATGATATCAGTTCAAAGCGCAGTTCTCACGAATATATAATTAACGTTAACATCGAAATACAACCGAAAAGAATTGAAACAAAAACGATACACCAATAAATTATGCCATGACATAATACAAACATGAAAGTAAGCTATAAAAGACGGGGGAGGGAGGGGGAGGAGGAGAGCAGCTAAGGAGTGAAGGGGCGGTGGGCGTGCGGTGTTACGGCGGTGGTCTGAATCAGAAAAGAAGGAATGGTGATGGGAGGCGAGATCAAACATTTTTAAGGAAGAGATGAGTTTTCAAGTTGGACTTGAAATTAAGTGGCTCTGTTCGGAGAGCTGCGAAGAGAGAGAGAAAGAGAGTTCCAAGTTGAAGGACCAAGCACTGAAAAGGATCGAGAGCCTGCATTGGAGAGTTTATAGCGGGGTATTTGTACATGAGGGTGTCAGAGAAAGATTTCTAGATGGCTTGTAGAAGTGAATGTTCTGGGTGAGGTAGGAAGGGGCTAATCCATGGACGCACTTGTAACAGAAAGTACAGATTTTGTAGGTAATCTTCTGAGATACAGGAAGCCAGCGGGGAGAATGTAGGAGGGGTGTGATATGATCAGATTTTTTTTTTCATTTTGACAACCATGCAGACGAGTAGTTGAGTTATGAACACGTTGGAGCAGATGAACAGAAAGGAAGGGAGTCCAGCCAGAAGAGTTACAGTAGTCTAAGCGTGACAGGACAAGAGAGGAAATGAGTTAATTGGCAGTAGCGTCAGTGGTCAGGTGCTTGCGGACAAGACCTATTCTACGGACCTGAAAGCTGCATGTTTGACAGGTTTTCGTGGATGAATTCTGACATGGAGAGGGTGTTGTCAAGGATAACGTCAAGGTTTTTAACAGAATATGAAATAGGAATAATGGTTTGGCCAAGATCCAGTGTCTACAGGGAAAGAAGACAAGTTGTGTTTGGTACCCGTGGCATAACTTGCTGGAGCTTGTTGGCAGTCATCCAGTTAGAAATGTTTTCAAAGCAGTCAGAAGTTTTGGTCAGAATAGATGGGAGGTTTTGAGGAATGTCACTGGGTTTTATTTTAGCTGTGTATTGTCTGCGTAGAAATGGTGGAAAGTGTTACGGTTTTGGATGATCTGAGACAGAGGAGACGTGTAAAGTGTTAATAGAACAGGGCCTATAACTGACCCGTGAGGAACACAGAAGACAGGTCTGGACGGTTCAGAAAGGTAGTTGTCGATGCAGACAGATTGGAAACGATCAGAGAGGTAAGAATGGAACCAACTTAGGGCACAGTCCTTTATTCCAAAAGAGTTCTCAAGGCGCTGAAGGAGGATGGAGTGATCGGTAGTGTGAAAAGCTGCTGAGAGATCGAGAAGGATCAACAAAGAGTTACCAGAGTCAGTGGCAGAGAAGAGGTCATTCACGATGTGAAGCAGTAGAGTGATCAGGACGAAAGGCAGACTAGAATGGACAGAACAAGTTGTTGGATGAGAGTTGATGGTTGAGCTGTTTGAGGGACAACCTTCTCCAGGAGTTTGGATAGGATAGGGAGATTAGAAACAGGGCGATAGTTCTTCAAGTCTTCTGGATCAAGGTTTGATTTCTTTAGTAGTGGCCGCACGATGGCAGACTTGAAACAGGCGGGAACAGAACCAGATTGCAAGGAAAAGTTGACTATGCTGGTGATTGCTGGGAGGAGGTCAATGATACAATCTTTGAAAATTGGGGTAGGGATGGGATCAAGCTCGCATGTTTTAAAGGACTTGGTGCTGAGAATTTCAGCCACTTCAGTTTCTGAGACAGTATGAAAGGAGAAAATTGGCCTGCCGGTGAAAGGTGGATCAGGACGGTTGACAAGGCGTGTCATCAAGAGATTTGCGAATAGCTTCAATTTTCGAGGTAAAGAAGTTTGAAAAGGATGAAGGTAGCTCAGAAAGTTCAATTTTTGTTGGAAGAGGAGAAAGTGTTGGTGTTCCCCAGGAGATCATTGATAGTAGAAAATAGTTTTTTGGAAGAAGTGGAGTTCTAAATCTTTGCGTTGTAGTAATGTATTTTAGTTGCAGAGATAGCTTTTCGGAGGTCACACTTGCGCTTCTGATAGGTCTGTTTGTGAACTGTAAGTTTGGCGGACCGTCACATGCGCTTGGTTATACGCCGCTCCCGTTTGACCTTGCAGATCTCGGGAGAGATCTACGGCGCAGGTGGAGGGTCAGAGATCAGGCGGAAGTTAGAAGGTGCATGTTTGTTAAGGAGATGACTTAGAGTAGTGTGGAAAAAAAAAGTAGGTTCAGATGAGTCAGGAGAAGCAGAAGAAAGTAAGTGAACAGCTTCAGAAGAGAAGGTTTTCTGGTCAATGTTTTTCAAGTTGCGGCGGGTGATTGTGCGTTTTTTTTTCTTTTGAGGAGGAGAGAGACAGAGAGAGCAGAGAACAGCGTACGTAGTGGTCAGACTCAAGATTACTGACATGAGAGAGAAAGTTGTCGGACTGTCTAGCGATTGCACAGTCGATGATGTGTTCAGATCGAGGGTATGTATAGGTTCAGAAACAAATTGTGTAAGGCTGTGGATATGAAGGTTGTGGCAGATGCGTTTAGTTTCTCAGTGATCAGGTTGATCAAATTGAATGTTGAGGTCGCCGAGAATGATGAGTTTGCCAGGTTTGGAGGATTATAGGTTACTAGATCAGTAGGTTAGATCTAGATCTTTAAGTTTTGTAATTGTCAGAAACAATTCTGCATGTCCTATTAAAATCAAAAGGGTCTTTAATTATACAGCCGTATATTCGCAATTATAAAATTTCATCTGTTTTACCGTCTCTCGGTATCTGTCTGTTTGTCTCTCTATTTCTGTCTGTCTGTCTGTCTGTCTGTCTGTCTGTCTGTCTCTCTCTCTCTCTCTCTCTCTCTCTCTCTCCACTTTGTACTACTCCCTAATGTCTTTACCTCCCCCCTCCTCTCTCTCTCTAGCTCTCTCTCTCTTTTTCTCTCTCTCTCTCTTTCTCTCTCTTTCTCTCTCTTTCTCTCTCTTTCTCTCTCTCTCCCTCCCCCTTTATCTCTCTTTGTGCAAAAGATCATCCCTGCTCTCACTTCCTCCGTACAATTAAAAAAATCAACAACGCACACACAAATACGGAGAGCACAACAACACTCACCCCTAAAACAAACACCCAACAAAACCACCAAAAAGCATCCCGATCCATGGCAGACCAGACAAAATTAAAAGTGTATTCATTTCAATATGAGTTGAAAATATATCACATTAATAACATTTTTAATAGGCATCAATATAAATTTACGGCTACATGTAGTAATAAATCTTTCAAATACTCCCTATGATTTTCCTTACAATGGATGAATCCAGACTTCCCGAGGCAGTAAAATAAACAGATTACAAGCCCCCCAAAACATACAACATTTTTTGGTAACCTGTAAGCGACCTATTGTCATATAAATGCACTGTATAAACTTTAAAAAATACGGTTTGATGATGTTTAAATGGAGCCCGAAAGACGTGATTTTGATGTAACTATGTATATTACAAACGCGGTTTTCATGACATATAAATAAGTGAACTATATTTTATTTTCCAACCGATAAAACTGAAACCAGGAATATTCTTTTTTTCGCTTTCTTTAAATTTTTTTTAACATCTTTGTTTACCAACCCCCCCGTATTCACAGAGAAAGACACGGTATATAGTTCATTCTTAAAGCTCTACGGTATATAGTTCATTCTTAAAGCTCTATGTTAATGCAAAAGTGTGACTATCCAGTAAGCACCGTCTTCCAATAAATAAAGGGACGCAACAATGTACGAAAACTGTATTCTTTTCCGACGCGGTTATCGTGTTACACGATTTCATAATTTTTCTTTACATTGCAATATATAGAGATTTCTCTTATATAGCGCACTTACAAGCTCAGAGAGCTCCTCAAGGCGCTAGCCCGTAATATCCAGCAATTATACTGTATACAATAGTTTTCTGAAGTCAGGATTCGAACTCACGTCGCCCAAGACGCACTCACACAAGTCGTGCACTCTGACCACTAGCGGATCCTCTGTTTAAAATTTCTTCTTATGTACATCTGTATTATTATTATTATTGTTTAAAAACAATTTCATTTTGGCCTACATAGAATTTCTTTTTTTTATTGGTATATTATTACCTATGCTATTCTCGATTAAATATTTTTTGTTAACCTCATGCATCCGGTGATTAAAACTTGCAATTCTGAAATGAAAAAAAAAAATCGTCCAATTTGATCAAAAAATGTAGTTTACTAGTGAATACGTGCCGACTACAAGCATCTGCAGAAACGGAAACCGACTGTTGGAATGTTTTGGCAAGAGACATAGAAAATCACACACAGGCCTATTTCGCAGGTGCTTTACCTTGATCAACCAATGAACTGTTGCGTTACAATCGCCTTTTGTCGTCATTATTTTTTGGTATGCAAGACTCGAATGGAGTTTTGAAAATAAACAAATTTTGAATCAAAGCAATATATGTCATGCAAAAGTAATGAGGTTTCTCTTTTCTAGACTGAATTTACTACTTTTATCTTTCAGTTTGCCGTTCTTTGGCACTGATCCAGTTATTTAGCAAAACATACATTGACCAGAATTTACTTTTCAAAACTGACCCGAACAGGTCCCTTATGGAAGTCAACATCTAAAGATTCTGTGAAAATTGGTTCATGAAATAGGTTAATGAGTGCTTGGTAAATCACCTAAGCTGGATATTTACATCGTGTACAACACAAACATTCGTTTTCGTGATTACTATGTGATGATCTGATGTCTGCGGACTCCAGGAAAGTGCTTATGGCGGCCGTTCCAGCATCAGTCAGGAAGCTAATATGGCGCAGACATCTCAGTTCCAGGACTTCATAGAAAAAGATATGCCTCCCGTTTCACAGGTAACAGAACGTGTATTTTAAAAATAGAATGCCGCATCATGTCTGTACACTCATTTAAGTATCTGAGCGAGTTGAAGTGGATGATAATTTGCAATCTAAATGCTTCAAGGGCAGTGTCGGTGTTCCAGATTTTCAGCCGGAAGCTGGTCTTGGAGCCAACAATTAAGCTTCCAAAAATCAGAAGCGGAGGGGCTTTGGGATTATCACAGTTGTTTTTATTGGTTTGTTGTTTATTTTAACAGTTTATCCCAGTACTTTTTGTGGCTAAGACGTCACTGTGATCAACTGATGCACTGACTGTGACTAGGCCTACATTGTGTTTCAGTTCTTCTTTGACCACATTGGTCATAATGGAAGTTCTGTACTTAACAGTTTTAAACTCAAGCCGCAAGGGAATGTGTTTTTAGAGTATCTAATTGTGTGTGGCTTCAAGTTTAATTGGATGGTGTTCTTGATTAGCAGTGTGCATTAATAATAGCCATTATACTGTTTTGCACAAGCAATAAAATAGTGCACTGCAGGAGTGAGAGAATGGTCAGGCATACGCCGCATAGGGCTAGGCTTGAAACATTACATGCAATCCCTGAAGACATGTCTTGAAGGAGGATCATTAATACACACCATCTTAATATGGAAACTACCTCATGCACCATATTGTTTATTGCTGTGTTTTCTGTATTTGCTCTTGAGTACAATCTCTTGCATTCACTTTGAGTTTGAGCAATGGCTGTAAGGGCTACTTTCTTCTGTTTCGATAAAAAACAAAAACGTCCGGCAAAGCATATGGGCAATTGATTGATTGATTGATTTATTGTTGCTTTAGGTCCAGCGGACTCTTCCGAGCCAAATCAGGAACACAAATCCGCATAAAAGATCTGCCGAAACAACCCTAGTGGGAAAATTGAATGCCCTCCACCGGCCAGTCACTTTACAATAAAGACATCCCACGCACGGCTGAGAGTTGACCTCAACTACGCGAACACCCGGTTACAAAAACAAAATAGAATACAACCATCATTATAAATCATCAACAAAACACATACATATAAAATGCCTATAGTGCGAAATAATACAATCATAGGAAGCCCTAGTGACCACCCGGCAGAAAGCGTCCAACACTCCCAAGCTGATCCAACAGACCTCATACACAAACAAGGAGTCTTGTCCAGGAAGAGTTTTCAAGAAAAAAGGTAGGTAATTGATCTAGCGAAGAAGAAGAAAGTATAGCAGAGTGATAGGACAGATCAGGAATGGGAAAGAGCAAATGATGAAGACAGCGACAGTGGGAATTTAAAGCACTAAATTTCCAGAAAGTGGGGATACTATTTATACTGAAACCCCCGGCACTCCAACGGGGGGAACTGTTGCCGCAGTGAATTAGTCATGCCTACAAAGGCAAGACAGGTTTTCAACTGGGGCTTTCACTGTTCCCTTTATAAATTATAGGTTAGAACAATCTACAGCCAGTGACAAGATTGCTCATGACCCCAAGGGGTAAGCATATGGGCAAGGCTCTGAAATGGCGTCGGATTCGATTTTCGCCGGTACTGTTACTTTGCGAGGAAGTCATCTCATAGCACATCATCATTTGAAACAAAATAAAATGTGAATCTGGCAGAGAAAAGGTTGTTCTTCGTTTTGATGTCAATGACAGATCGATAAACCACGTTAAAGAATAGACGATGAATGGCGTAACGATCAGCGGTTTCCGTTATAATATTTTTGTGACATCATAAACAGTGTGTTCGATATTTGATGACCAGCATAAAACTGCTTCATAGAATATAAATAAAAATTTAATTTCCAATAGTAAAAATGTATAAGGCAGGGTCTGTCTACAAAGTTAATTCACTTTTTGTGACATGGGTGCCCCCCCCCCAAAAGTTGTCAAATACATACATTTTGTGGTTTATTTGAAAGATATACACATACATTGTGTGATCATGCCATGCAGGTTAGAAGATAAGTTTTGACCTTATATGCATGTAGTCAGACCTTTAGTGTACACACTCAACGGAATGTCCAATGTAACACGGAAACCAAATAGTACTTCAAAACCAACAATTGATATATATAAAGTTGGCAAAGAATCTTTATTTATAAAGAGATTTGCTATCAAATAGATATAAGATTAAAAAGAAATGTTTACATTAGTAAAGAAGCTTATCTATTGATACATTATCAAGTCAGTCAATTTTCGACAAATTTTAATCGTTAAAAGTTCTTTTATACTTAAAATGAAACAACCTGAAACAGCTACTGCACATACAAATTGTGTATAATATTATAACATAATCACAAAATAAAAGTGAGATCTTACAGGTCTCTATTAAAAAAAACTGGTTCTTATTTTAAAAAATAATGTCCACTCCAATGTAACACGGAAACCAAATTAAGCTTGACGATAAATTATATTCTGCTAAATAATATTTATCAAACTTAGCGTATCCAAATCAAGTCAAATAATAAATTTAAATAAGTTTACTTGTCACTGCTGTTTCAAAGAGCATTTTTATTTATTCATTAACAAATTTTGAATGGATCTCATCATCCATCGTAACAAGAACGACAAAAAATAATGGTTTCTTGGCTTCTAATTACTTTGGACTAGCCGGAGATCTATTTTCGTTAAAATAGGCACCACAGTCGAATTAAACTTATTCTAACAACTAAATTCCATATAATGGAATGGAATTAAGTGCAGAGAAGACCAAAAGATGACCAACAACACCAATGGCATCAACATGGACATCAAAGTCCAAGGCCAATCCCTCAACACAGTGCATAGCTTCAAATATTTAGGAGCCATTATTTATATCAGACAATGCGTCCCGACAGGAAGTCCTCTCCAGGATCGCACAAACAACTGCTGTCCTGACAAGGTTGAAGCCCATTTGGAAAGACAGGACCATCAGTCTACATTCCCAGTGATGGAGATCACGTACAATCGTACGTGTTTCACGTACTGAGTTGGGAAATCACGTAACGAAAATGTAATGAAAGGGTATAAACACGCACAAAGTCAGTGCCAAAGGGGTATGAAAACGTAAAGCTAAGTTGCTTGGAGGTATCATCAGGTACAACTACTTCGGTCGTGCGTACAGCTATCGCTCGATTTAGAATTAGATTGTGTGCCTGTGCGTCCTGCGCGACCGCCTACCACCCTCTCTCCACCTCCTATTCATTCTGTCGCTTCCGAGAAACAGCCAATCATATGCACGATAATATTCACTATTTTTTCTCGACGCTTTTGATTGGCTATATAAGACTGAAAACAACCCAACATTAAACATGGCCGACAAGCAGCGATCTGAGGGAAAGCCAAAGAAAGGGAAAAATAAAGCAGACAAAACTAATTGCTAAAAAACATTAATAAAACAAGATGAAGGAAAAGAAAAACAAACTTTTTTATCAGCCTTTGGCTTTGAGTGCTCGGTAAGAGAAGAAAAAGGTGAGCCGCAACCCAGCCCGGCTGAAGAAACTCAAACTGATGAAAAGACTTTCCAGGAGAAATGGCTGTACCCCCTAAAAAACTAAAAGGGGTATAAAAACCCCCTTATGTTTGCAATGAGGGTATGAAAACCCCCACATGCTTTGGTTGAGGGTATAAATACCCCTAGCTTAAAAACTTTCTCCATCACTGATTCCAAAGTAAGACTGCTGCGCTCCCTTGTCATCTCCATCTTCCTTTATGCTTGCGAAGCATGGACCCTCACAGCAGATCTCCAACGAAGAATACAAAGCATGGAGATGAGGTGCTACAGAAGACTTCTGGGCATTTCCTATACACAACACATCACCAACGACGAAGTCCGACAGACCATCACACAAGCCATTGGACAACATGATGACCTGCTTACAGTGGTGAAGAAACGGAAACTCCGATGGTATGGCCATGTCACCAGATCATCAGGCCTTGCAAAGACTATTCTGCAAGGCACAGTGCAAGGAGGTAGAAGAAGAGGGAGACCGAAAAAGAGGTGGGAGGACAACATTCGAGAATGGACTGGTTTGACACTGAGCGAAGCCATCAGGGCTGCTGAGGACAGAGAAAGATGGCGTATGCTGGTTAAACGATCATCTGTGGTGCCCCTACGACCTCCGGGTTACGGGACAGGATAGGATAGGATAGGAACAACTAAATAAACATAAAATATTATAATAAACATGAAGAATCTTTCCGTAAAGAGTCAGTTTACTTGGTGACACTGCGTGCGATGTCCAACGTAACAACTACGTGATACTCTGAAACCACACACAATGAAAAAGATTCCCCGCTTAAAATGAAACCACGCGAGAAGGGACGAGTGTATATATATCAATCCGCTAATGAGGCCTACTTTACGTCATTAAAATAGTTCTACTAGGTATGCTTTGAAATAAGCAAAATAAATTTGTGTGTAGTCCAACGTAACACGAAAATCCGGAAACGATGTCAACCGATGCTTTTCAGACCATCAAAGCATAATTACATAACGACTAAATTGTTATTTGTAAACATTGGAATTCATTCATAACATACCACCAAGAAAGACAACTCTAAAAAAAAACATGTATTCTTGCGCTTAAGACAAAGATAAATTTTTGAAAACATTCTGCCTATTTCGGAAACCATGCGTTACGTTGGACATCCAAATTTACTCCGGCTATAATAGTTTTTACACAAAATACCAAACAAATTGTTTTTGTAAGTATTGTGCAAGTTTAAACTATTACTAATGAGTTAGATTATAATAATTTTACGTGTTCTATGACATCTTTCTTTATGTAAACACTTAAAAGAAAACCCGGTCATTCTCATGTCACAAAATTAGGTCAAATTTTAGGCCACTTTCAGACATTTACAAAGCAAAGCCAAATACAAAGGTTCTATAGACATTTTCGTCTTGAAATTATTAATAATACTATCTCTCCGATCATTTTAAAATAAGATAATAGCTAAAGGAAAGGCAAATAACTTTTTTAACCCATATAATACCAAAAAAAATTTTTGTACATTTTTTTTTTAAATCTTAAAAATTTCTTTTGCAAATGCATTGAAATTAACAATCATGATCAAATTTTGGGAGAAAAATATGTTTTAGAGTGGTTTCCCCTGTGTGCGCCTGACGCGCACATGGTACTGAACGGGGGCATGGACAATTAAAGGATAGTGCTTTGACATGGCTACTTTTTTACTTTCCTTGTGGCTTTCTTTGTGATAATTTGATTTATTTTTAATTATTTTTTTTATCCATCTGATAACTATATTATTATATGAACGAACACAATTTATTAAAAAAATCAACATGAAACTTAAAAAAAAATATTTAACGTGTTTATTTACTAAAAGCAAGAAAGTAGTAAACATTACATAGCAATATATATAAACACAAGATATGTTAAAATATGTTTTATCTTTTATCAAAGTAATTATAAATGAAATGTTAATATGTCTTTTTTCAGTAGCTAATATAGTATTGCAACTTTTTAACTCTCTCTCTCTCTAGCTCTCTTTAGCAGAGGGTCCCTCAATGTTCATCAGATTTATTTTGATTATTTATTTTCCTGAATCACGTTATGCTTTAGGAAACGCCATGAAATTCGTTAAAGCACTGATTATGAAGCCCTACGTCGCACTTGAGACACATCTTCTGTGTGCTCTTCTTGCAGAGAGAGCACACCTCCTGTTTTTTGAAGATGAACCGGCAAAGTGACCTAAGCCATCAAAGCGAACTTCGTCTGGTACTTTGAGTGTGCCTTGAAGCGTTGGTTTGGCAGTGGGTGTTGGTGCTGCATTTAGCATGAGGTAGACTTTCACCAGTTGACGCCTGAAAGCCAGCAGATCCAGATGGTCAGCGTCAGTACGTCGGTAAAGCAGCCAGGCGTTTTGGACAGCAATTTCAATGGCTTGCACGAAAAATGGAAACCACCAGTTTTTCATTCGAATGGATGTGCGGTATGTGCCAATATTCTGATCCGCTCGGTCCACCCCGCCCATTGTTGAATTGTAGACTTTTACAATGTTGGGCTGGTTGATGTACACGAAACGTTTATGTGCCTTGGACCATCTCTTTGCCTGACCAAAAGGAAGCACAGGATCACAGTTGGTGGCAAGTGTGACAACGTTATTGTCATTCCATTCCACAACAAGGAGCTTGTTTTCTCTGTCATGTCGATAGTTCAGGGCGCCGCGTTCTTTCTTTGCAAGCAGATTTGCATTTTCCAAAGGGCACTGCTCTATTCTGTTTTTTCTTAGTGTGCCCGTAGCCCCAATGCCAGACGCAGCCAGGTCGGTGAGAAGATGGAGAGAGGTGAAGTAGTTGTCGAAGACGACATGATATGGGCGCTTTGGCAGTTCTGATAGAAGTAAGAAGGTCCTTTACTACAGTTCCACCCAGGCCGAGTGGTCCATAGGTGCCGTTTGCTCGAGCACCAGCGTAAGGCTCGAACTGGACAACATAACCCAGCGGGTCGGCCAATGCCCACAGTTTGAAGCCAAACCTTATGGGCTTTCCTTTGATGAACTGTTTAGAAGAGTGATGACCAAAATAGGGAATCATACTTTCATCTACTGCCAGCTCTCTCCCAGTTGGGAAGTAGAGGAGACACTTTTCATTGAGCATGCAATAGAAATTTCGGATCTTTGTTAGCTTGTCATTGGGGTCAAGGTTGGCATTATCAGTAAGGTGCAGATTCTGCATCATGCTGTAGAAGCGATTTCTGCTCATGGCAGAGGAGATGGCAGCATTATGGCAGTCTGAACTTCGAGACCAGTACAGGTGGCGGCGAGGAAGCTGGTTGTACCCAGACAGCAACAATATGGCCAGAAATGTCCGGAACTCCTTCCGAGTGGTATTGAAGCTGTGATCAGCTTTGTCCCTTGAAGCATACAAGTTAGTTTGCTCAACAAGGTAATCAATCACCTCGTCATCGAAAAACAGCTCGAAAAACGCAACAGGGCCATGGTTTTGCTGCAGAAACGGTGGTGGCTGGAAGTTTGGCCATTGCTCTGGAAAATTCTCCAAGAGGTCCTCTTTTCTCCACTGACGTCTAGGCCGCTGTTGGCGTTGCTGCTTGGGTCGGTTTGCACCAGCCTCTCTCACTGAAGTTGACGGTGCTATAGATGGTCCTTCTTGTGAATCAATTTGTTCTTCTTCTCCTCCTGCTTCTTCTCTACCGTCGTTGTTGGTATCCGAGTCCTCATCTTCTGGTCCACCAATTCTGTACTCATTGCCATCAGCAGCGAGAATCCTCCCTTCGCCTTCGGCAAGTAGCTGTCGGTGATTCAAATTGTTTGTCTCTCCTCCTTCTTCCTCATCACCACTATCTTCATCAGACAGCTACCCATCTCCTGGCGGAGTCAAATAGATGTCAGCCTCAAAAAACCCCTCTTCTTCAAGTCTATTTATCACATCATGAACTGTTATGTTCCTTCGAGCGTTTCTGAAATACAATAAAAATACAAATTACAAAATGTGCTGAGATCAAAAGTCAACTTAAAATATATATAAACCATTGGTCAATTACTTATTTCAATATAAAAATAATTATTTAGCTACAGACAAAGACGAGTATGAATTAATAATTAAAAGATAACAAGAATGCTTAACATATGACTTGTAATTTCTATAATTAGGTACTCCAAGCCCTTCATTGGCTCTTGTCCGGTCGGCAGTTTTGACTCAGTTTTCACTTCACTTTCAACACTTATTATTAATGTAAAACTGCATCAAAACGAACAGTGGCTGTATTCAAATAAAAATTGAAAGCTTTATCTTTACATCTGTGTTGTTTTTAATGCATGTTTATGCGAAAGATTCCGAGAAAACAGCTTTTGAATACGCCCCTATCCGAGCGCTGAATGGCGGTGCGGAAAAAGTTGTCAGCATCGTTTGCTGAGAGGGGCTCGTTTCAAAGTCTAAGCGCTTTGCGATACTTCATTGGATGGCCTAAAAATAAGAACCAATGAGAAGTTCGGATACTTAGCTTCATTTACATATATAGGTATTGTGGGGCTCTCGTGTGTAAAAGTTTTGTTACGAGCCGAACAAAGTGGATAAAGCGGTTTTGATGTAAGTTTGATTTTAACTAGAAGTTTAAAACTTAGCAAGAAATAAAGAGCAGACTTTCCTTTATAAAACTAGGGTATTTATTAATTTGTGCATTACTGTATCGCGGAGCGCTTTGCCGTAGAAAAGTGTACCCAAACGGTGTTCGGGTTTTTTTCCGGCCAAGGCCGACTCGTAGGCCTATTCTGCGACACGAGTGCTGAGCGTAGTAGCACACCAGTAGGCCTATACTTTGCCGGCACGCACTGCGAATTTGATGATTTCCCAACTTTGAAGCACCAAAACGGCTGAACATTACATGGGATAGGCCTGAAGAAAATTGGGCTTGGAGTATAACATATGAAGGGGTTACCTGTCAAAAATCAGCTTTCTGGTATCAATATTGGCTTCACTTTGAGACTCCAAAGTTGTCAATTTCTTCAATTCCAAAACGTTGCCAAAAAAACACCAACATTCGGCATTTTCAAACATTAATAACTTTTTACCTATTTGTCCTATGGGGGAAAAAATATACCACTGTGTTCAGAATGAAAAGCTCTTTAAATCTATGTCAGTTTTGTGATGAGGAAATCATTTTTTTTAAATGGCTTTTGACTACCTACTATAATTATTTTTACATAATATACAATTTGCACAAAAAAAACAATGCTCTCTTTCAGTACCATGTGCGCCTGAAGCGCACTTGTTAAAAAGCAAACACTGGCCCCGTTCGTTACCATGTGCGCTTCACGCGCACAGAGAGGTGACCATAGTAAAATCGAAAAAGTTCAAGGGGAATTTCAGAATTTTGATAAAAGTAAAAAAACATAGTTTAGTTAGCATAATAAAGAAATGCATTCAACAATTCGGTTTTCAAAATATCGTAACATAATAAAATGCTACTCACTGCAATTGAGATGACGAGTTTGAAGCCATAATTTTGTTTTCTTTTCAAACATGCCTACGAGACTTCACGATTGATGACAGCAAACGGCGGAAGTCAGTGACACAAGGGAAGCTAATCATCAAACTATTATAAAACAATAGTTTCAACAGTTTTCTCCCATAGGGTATTTTTTTAGATAACAAAACGTGAATGTGCGCGTGAAGCGCACAAAGTATTAAATGGGTTAATAAGCAGCTTGTTGTGATAAATATTATCTAGAAAAGCAGCACCACTCGCGGTGCTCAGCTTTGTAGACAGACCCATAAACTAAACTAAAGGGTACGAAAAAATGTTACATTTTAAAATCGGTTCATACTCTTTAGATGCGTCGAAATTGGCGACTCCTGAGTACGTCGCGTAATTTCATGATTCAGCTTCAGGGCGTAATTAATCCACGCCGGTGTTGTAATTAACTTTATTTCTTATGCCAATAAATTATAAAAAATGAGTCTAAAAGTAAAACTTAATTTAACTTTTTAAAAGCAATACAATAATCAGAATAATTATATAATTAATTGAATGAATAATACACGCAAACAAATAATGGGCATTGGCTGTCAACTTTTGGGTCATGAAAACAAAACGTGACTTTTTTTGAGGCTCCACATTTTCTGAATAATTTTTTTGTTTTAGATCTTTTTGTTTTTATCCCAAGACAAAAGAACTTATATGATTACATCTAACTGTATTGCTTCATTTCTGTATAAATTGTTTGTTATGGCTGTGTTCACATTTTTATTTTACACTTGTTTAATTTTTTTTTTATGTTTGACTAGTCTCGAAGTTAACTGCAAAGTATTAATGTCCATAGTGTAAGACACATTGTACTCTGCACTACTTTCATTTATGTGTACTTGTATAAATCCATGCAATTTATACTTTAGATCAGCATTTTTTTTTTACTGTTTGTCTTCTCTTAAGGAATCACTTTGTGAGTTGATGTCCACAATTATTTGGCCTAACATTATCAACCATTCTATTTCTATAGACGACATGTTGCTCATTGGCAATTGTAGATCATGTTATGTCAACTTTTGACATCGTGGATAGTTTTGGGCAGCATAACTAATTTTATTCAATGCAAAACTGTCACTTAACTAAGTTAACAACATTCACCACTCCATTTGTGTAATGAAGTTATGTACTCCACCACTAAAATGTTTTTATAAACCAGTTAACACCGTGGTTGATTCAAATTTGTCAGAGTGTCTAGCCTTGTTAGCTGTGTTAATCTGACAAGTCAACTACTGTTTTTCGTAAACAATTAAGTGTTTATCCATACAAAAATTCTATGTTGACATCCTGGCATGAATTTATGACCTCTTCAGGCTCTTGAATCCTTGACAAGCATTGACATTGTATGCTTTAAAATGTTGTTGTTTTGATCTTTTTGTGTTTACCCATTGAAGACAAATGAACTTAAATGATAGTATCTAACTAACTGTATTGCTTCATTTCTGTATAAATTATGTTTGTTATGGCTGTGTAAGTGTGTTAACTTTTCTTCTTCTTTAAAAAAAAATTAAATAGATGTTTGACTAATTTTGAAGTTAACTGCAAAATAGTCATGTACAGGTCTGGAAGACTATTGTGATGTTTTGATGTCAGAAATTTCCCTCAGAACTGTAGTGTAGCTACAGAAGTAGTTTGTTGCATTTCAGGTTAAATGTTAGGTGACTTAACTGTCTGACAAGATGTAACCCAACATCCCATTCTGTTGTGTAATGTACACTTTTTTTTCCAGCTCTTCTAATAGTAATACACTGATTTGAAATGCAAATTTGCTTCCAAGTGTTTGTAGATTTATAATGATGTTTGTATTCTATTTTGTTTTTGTAACCGGGGCTTCGCGTAGTTGAGGTAAACCCTCAGCCGTCCCCTGCGTGGGATGTCTTTATTGTAAAGTGACTGGCCGGTGGAGGGCATTCAATTTTCCCACTAGGGTTGTTTCAGCAGATTTTTTATGCGGATCGGGGGTTGTCCGGTCCTGATTTGGCTCGGAAGAGTCCGCTGGACCTAAAGCAACAATAAATAAATCAATCAATCATTGTTTCCATGCATTTAGGTTTTAAATTTCAGTATTTGTGCTGCTATGGCAGTTTATTTAGTTTGTGACACGAGATGATGTTATGCAAACAAGTTCAGATCAACTTAACAAAATTTTGGTGCTTTAAAAATGTCTTGTTTGCTCAAATACCCTTTGCGCTGTTGTGTTTATGTGTTATTTTCATACTCTGCATTCTTTTCTTTAGACCAAGTTTTTCAACTCCCTTTTCTGAACCTTGCCCATAATTATATTTATCGATGGACTGCTAGACTGTAGCGTAGTACTAGTAGACAACAGGCTTTCAGCGGATAGTCCCTGGCTAAGTGGCTTTTGCTGATGTTTGTTTTTGATTTTCTACCGGGCAAAACTTAACTAATTCCAAATCCAAAATAATTGTCTACAAATGTGTGAAAATTTGTTTCAAATGAGTGTAAAATCTACATTTGAGTAGGTAAAGCTTCTGAAGTCATACTACTAATTTCTACAGATTGACCAATGTTTTAGTTTCTATAAATAATGAAATAGGTCGAACAAAATAAAACTTTACTTTATCGGTTAAAGCATGCATGTTGTTATCCTTAAAACTACTAGTAAAACCTCCCATATTTCATACACTCCACTCAAAATCTCAAACTTTTAAGGGCTGCGCCATGAAAGTTGCTAACAGATTTATGAGAAATACTGCAGGCAAGTAGATTTTGAGTCACTAGTAGTAGTAGGAGTAATACTAGTCAAAGAGGCCGTTGAAAAATTTGCCTTCTAGTTCTATCACCCCTGGTCCATTTACTTAGGAAGTCTTTATAACTTATTAGAGTCGATCATGATTTTATGAACAAGTAAAATATTGGATGGGTTCAACATACAGATGAAGATGACAATCCCAATCAAATGCTAAACCAAGAAATAAAACCACCAACCTCAAGGAGAAAACGACTTGGTGTGTGCCAAAAAGAGTCTGAAAAGAAAACTCAGCTTAAAGTTTCTTAATTTTGGAGTTCTTTTGTAATACATGCTGTCTCAAAAGGTGACCAAAACTGGCAAAAGGAAGCATGCAGTCTTTGAACCATAAAAAAAAATATTTCGGTCATGTATTAAAGCTTTTTCTTTGCATTTATAAAAAAGCAATATAACTAGGTACTAACATATATCAACATTACACACACAAAGGTTGAAAGAAGTTTTTTAATGCTATTTTTCCACTAAAAATTTACAAAATTTTGTTGGCGCGAATGTGACATTCTGTGTGACCTGAAAAAACTCCATCTCCTTTTCAATAAAATTGAGTGAAACAAATGAACTTTTTATGTTTGATGTGTTGCATTAATGTTAATTTTTTAACTTTAAATGTCTTTCAGCTTTGCAAAACAATTTTATTTATGTTTAGGGGGTTTGTAAAAATGACGTGTTCGGTCGTGACGTACTTTGTCTCAACGTTGCTTGCCTTTCTTCTTAGATAGCTAAACATCAATGCTGATTAAATAAGAAAAAAAATCATTGACAGATTAAACATTACTTATCCTCACTAATTTATGTTTTTTTGTAGGAAAATAATAATTCTTTCATAGTAAATTTATCGTAAATTGAACGTAAGTAATTCCTTTGTCTTTCGGTAACCATCATTTTCAATCCGAAAATTTAACACATTGATGACGATTAGTACCTTTTCACACGGAAATAGTTACAGCTAAAGTCTCTTGAGATTTCCGATCCAAAGTTTTCATTCCAAGATGGATGCTTTGAAAAGACCAGGTTGGTGTTTCTCTATCGATTTTGTTTTTTCCTTGTCACGACCGACCACATGTTACGACCAATCAAAGAGTCTATCAATATTGTAAGAAAATATTTTTATCTTAACATAAACTGGTTTATTCTATGTTAAAAATTAAATTACAGATGCTATTTTACATTTTTCGCACTTGATGCACTGATGAAAACACGTGCTTTTAAATTTGCTTTCGTTTTTTACTTGTACTTTTTAGTGATAAAAGACGAAGTGATTCCTTGACTGCTTTGTTTTGCAGAGTTTATTTAAATCTTTCTTGTGCTATTTCTGCAAATGAGTAAATATGCCATTCACCTTTTTTTGTGTTCTACTCAATTTACTTTTTAAAAATTCTACTAGTTAATCATGATTTCAGTGTTCATTGGATGTGACATGTCGGTTGTGACAACTTTGTCTTTAGACAAAAAAAAAGAGTATATCATGGATGGTAAATGCTTATTAAAATAAAACTTATTCATTTATAGTAAAAAAAAATCTTATTTCTTGAGATTTAAACTGGCAAATAAACTATGGATGGTATTTATTAAAGTTGTTTTGATTGTTTTCTTGAAAAAATATACTTCATGGTTTGGTCGCGTGCGACAGGACAACATTTTCACTTTAACCTTTTATACTGATAATGATATACTTGAAATAAATTTATACATTTTCTTTAAAAGCATTGTCCTTTTTTGTTTACTTTTTTTATGCTGCAATTACTTTTTTCTTCCATGACCATCTTTTTACAAGTAAATTCATGATTTCAGTGTTCATTGGTTGTGACGTTTCGGTTGTGGCAAAGACAAAATATATAAATTTATATGGATGGTACATGCTTATTAAAATAGAACTTATTAATTTATAGTAAAATATCTTATTTCTTGATCTCGATGTAAACTGGCAAATAAACTATGGATGGTATTTATTAAAGTTGTTTTGATTGTTTTCTTGAAAAAATAAACTTCATGGTTTGGTGGCGTGTGACAGGACAAAGTTATTATTTCAAAATTTTGTACTGGTAAATGCTTTATACTAAAAGTAAATTAATACTTTTTCTTCAATAGTAATATGCTTACTTGGGCTGTGTTTGGAAATTGCTTAGCTGTTATTTTCTTTAATTTATTAAAAATTTTATTTTGTCCACTGTCACACACGACACATGCCACCTTCACCCCTTTTACCAAGCATATCTCTGTAAACAGAAAAGACATTTTGTTTAAAATGTTATTTTCATGAAATTTAAGCTTAAGACCACACATTAACATCAAAACTGCAAGTCTCAGTCACTTTTCAATTTTTTGCTGCAATGTCACATTCCTAGGTTGACCTTTTGAGACAGCATCATATATATGTATATGTAAGCCACTTATGGCTTCTATCACTATGAGTATATATTGTATGAACACTGTTCGAGAAAGCAAATAATTTCCAATTCTAGAGTTTGACGTGTATGATTATGAAAATGATACTTTTTGAGAAACCTATAAATGTCTGCTTACATGGTAAAAGCAACATTAAAATTGACTGAAAATTGCAATCTGCCCAACCACATTGTTCACTCGATGTTGTTTTTCTTCAGTTGATTCAGCCCCGATGCTTGAAATCTGATTAGTGTAACTCAGATTCGTTTATCCACGCAGCCCGCTCATCAACAAGGCAGAAGTCGTCATATGTAGTTTTCCAACTTTATTCAGCAAACATCAACAACTGCATACAATCGCTTTTTCCACTCTCAACTTTTTACTTTCAACACTCCTGTCTCAACTCAAACAGTGCGGTACATATATATAGTCTCTCTACACTCCAGATTAAGGTACTAAGGAAGAACATTCGGGCAAGACACAATATAAACCAATCAGAACAAATTTCATCATCACTGTCTCAAGTCATACAACCTTGAACCATATTTAGAATGGAAGCGTCTCTAGTTACCACTAGAATTATCCACACGCTTCGATGGATAGTAAACAACCAACTCTAGAAAATTCTCAAATAATATCGACCAACTAAAATTATCAACGTTATACAAAGGTTCTAACAACAACGCAAAATGCTTTGTTTTAAAAAACAATACAACATATTGGCAACCTTTTATAGTTCACTTGAACGCAACATGCAATAGGTATTTTTATCTCATCCTTCTGGGTTTTTTCATAGCTGACAATACTTTTATCAAATCCAAATCAGTGAATCATGCACTTTCATCTGTCACTCATCATGCACAGACATCATTTTCATTTATATGTGAAAGTTATTCATGAGTTAGTGAGAATTCTGGACTTTGGCTGGGCCAATGGTCTGGTGGGGGAGTTGGAAATTCTGGCTTTCAGTGTTTTGGCTACCTGAAGCTTGCAGCCCATTCAGCTAACGGGTGACCCTTCCCTCCTCCACCTCATCCCCCTCCTATGGTACATCTAAATGAATTGTGCACTCTCTAATCATTGGCAGAGACAGTTTTTTTTTAAATGTTCACAGTTCAGTCTAGAAATAGTGAAGAATTTTCTGCTTTAGACTTGAGTTTAGTTGGTCATGTTTTGCTGAATGAAAACAAAAGATTCCACTGGCACCGTATTGCTAAGTTTCTGGTTTATTTTTATTATTTAGAGACAAGTTGCCCATTCATCCATTACTTGGTTAGTATGAATGTTGTTAACATTATCATTAACAAGTTAGTGAGAATTTTCTCCTTTTTTATTCACCATTTCTTCGCCTCCAGTTCCATCTGTAACTTTATACTGATTGCATCATAATGATTAATGATCTAAAACCAGAGGGATGGTCCTGATTCGGCTCTTTGCAGTCTGCTGAAGCCTATAAACAATGACTAACTATTTAAGAAGAGGGAGACAGAAAAAGAGGTGGGAGGACAGCATTTGAGAATGGACTAGCTTGACACTGAGTGAAGCCATGAGAGTTTGTTCAGAACAGAGAAAAGTGAAGTTTGCTGGTTAAACGATCATCTGTGGTGCCCCAACAACTTTCAAGTTTAAATGCGATAGGATAGGAACTATCGAACACCAGAATACTTTTTACTAACTGCTTGTGTTAATCATAAAAATAAATTGACTTCGTGAACAATAAAAATTAAAATTGACCTTGGGCTTATTTGTAGTGATCAAGATTGGATTTTGAAAAAAATGTTTCTTCAGACGGTTATGCCAAACTTTCAAGCACACACATACTTCGTGTTTATACCCAAATTTATTAGCACTGCTTGCATGTGTTTATGTTAATCGATTAGTATTTAATTGTTTCAGATAACACGAGTTGGCAAATATTGTTTAAAATAAACTAAACCCACTAGGAGTCCCTAGAACCGTAGATCCTGCTAGATAAAAATTATAGCTTCCACTTCCAGCACCCTTGCTAATTGACCAATATACTGGTGTGCCCTGTGACACATTCTGCATTGGGGTTGATTGTATACATGTAGTAAGTCACACAGCACCGGCAACAATAATAATAATATAATAATAACAGACAATTTATACAGCGCTTTCCAAAATCACAAAGCGCTTTACACAAACAAATGTAAACACAACATGCGTCAACATTGGTCAATAACACGCAATCATATACACATCCCAACACCAAAAATAACAAACAACACTCATGGCGCCTAAGAAAAGGCCTCTCTAAAAAGATGCGTCTTCAAGTTAATTTTAAAAGATGCTAGTGAAGGACTGTGACAGACGGACCAAGGTAGTGAGTTCTAGGTCTGAATGGAGAAGAAACTGAAGGCTCGACCACCGTGTCTCACCCTGTGGTATTCTGGTACACGGAATATCCTTTCATCTGCAGACGAGCGGAGAGAGCGAGAAGGACATAGACAGTCAAAAGTTCGGAAAGATAGCTAGGAGCAGTTCGATGTGGTAGCAAAGACATGAGGTTTTATATTTAATTCGTTGTTCAACTGGGAGCCAGTGCAGTATAATTCTAGAAAGAGAGGCATGCAATGCTGTGATTTCTGTGCTTTGAAGATGAGTTTAGCTGCAGAGTTTTGGACTTGCTGAAGAGGTCTAAGGACTTTCTCTGTGCAACCCACAAGGATTGAATTACAATAATCCAATCTAGACAGAATGCATGCGCTAACTAGTGTTTTTGTTGCTTCTTGTGTGAGATACTGTCGAATGGAGTTTATGCGTGTAAGTTCAGTGTATGCAATCAGACAAGTTTTTGCAATGTGTTGGTGCATGGAGAGATCCTGAGCGAGAAAAAAACCAAAGTCGTGAACAGTGGCAGAAAAAAGAAATAGAACTTGTAGTTCCAACAGTGATAGTTGAGGGAAGAGAAGAGGGGTCTGCAGATGACGGAGAAACACTGAGATCCTCAGTTTGGTTATCATTTAGCTTGAGATGGTTGTTTGATATCCATGATTTTACCTCAGTAACACAATCTTGAAGGGTCCGAAGTAACTGATTGTAGTTAGAAGGAGAGTCAGAGTGATTAAGTTGGGTGTCATCAGCATACATTTTGTGGCGGACAGAATGTGAGTTAATGAGACATGAGAGAGGAGAGGTGTATAGAATGAACAGAACAGGGCCAAGCACAGAGCCTTGAGGAATGCCCAAATCAAGCGGTTGTGCGGTAGATTTAATACCATTTACGAGAACAGGTGTTTTCAGGCAGAAAGGGTTAACTTAAGAAATTAGTTCTAATGACTATTCAGACTATTGTAATCAGGTAACCATTTACTGATATAATGGTATTACTTACTAGTGTACTGATAATAATGGTATTACTGATAAGCGCTGCCCTCAGACTGAATTAATTTGCATAAAAGAGAGGTAAATCCTGAGACAGGACTGGTGCTGGGATGGGGTGAACATGTATCATGTATGTAAATTAGTTCAGAGTACTGTTGTATACTCCCACACGGACATTAAAGACACCTGTTAGGCCTACACCACATTCACCTGCACTTTTGAACAGCCAACCAGTGATTAGTGAAACATTTTCTATCATCTTAACTTGGGACTCCTAAAGTGCAATGTAGTCATAAGAAAATTGGAGTAAAACTAAAATGACCTAACTAGGCTCTGTTTAGAGAAATATCTGAAAGTCTTGATCCAATGTTTACTTTTTTAGTTTTTTAAGCTCCATCAATATTGGGCATAAGTTTTCATCCTGAATATTGCGCATATTTTTAAAGAAACATGTGACTCTGGGTTGTATTAGTATTTTTCCTTCTAGTTATTTAAATATTCAGCGACCTTTTTCGCAGAATGCACAGTATGTGCCAAAGGCTCTGAAATATTTTGTGTTCAATAGTAAGTACCTTGATGAGCTGTCTTCCTGACATTTTATTTTTCCAAGAAGAAGAAGGTATACATGTTGCAATCATGCAGGCTCAAAGTAAATGCAGGAAATTGGACTCAAATCTCAGCATGCATGAGAAACATCAAGAATAAACAGAATAATAATATGTTTAATTAAATAGTATAGTAACAGTCGCACTAGTGGAACCTTCCCAGGGTTAATTTAAGTGGACCTTATCTCAAGGTCATGTGCCAAGCTGGACAGTGAATTAACACTTCAACTGTCATGATGATTGTGTAAAATGCTATATCACTGACACTGTGTCTTCAGTAGTTGTATCAAGCCTATCGATAGATCACCTGCACTCAATTGGTGTCCATCTCATGGGGTATCTCAAATACCATCTAAGCTGTGAACATAGTTATTGTTCATTTGATGTGAGCTAAGCTGGGTGGTCCTCTTTATATTCTTCTTAGTTTGCACACACATTTATGTATTAATTTATAGTATTATAATATGAGTTTGTACACAAGTTTTATATCTATGTTGTTGGTGTCCACAGTAAAACTGCAAGAAGACATTATTACTGTAACTTTTTCTTTTTCCATTCTTTTGTACAAGTTCTATAATTTTATAATAATGTGCTACATTTTATTTGATGCACAGGGTAAAGGAGGAAAACGGAAAGGCAAATTCAAACGTTCAGATGGCAGTTTTTCAGACAGCTCGAATAGCTTCATCAGACAGGTTAGTAATGTATGTTGCAGAGTTTGTGTGTTAAAACAGAAAAGCATCTGTCTGCATGACTTTTTAAGTTTAACACCACTCATAGACTTCAGCTGTGGCCAGGTAAGATATTGCAAGTGAGGCACGTAACCTTACTTTGCAATTGCATCTAGGTTGGCATGGATAACATCAACATTTGGTAAGACAAAGGCCATTTGGTAAGACCAAGGAGTGCAGCAGGTAGCTGGCAACGATGTTATCACTTCAGAGGACTCCTGGAGAACTAGTAAAAGCCAATTTTGACTTGCCATAGCCTTGTGCTAGCCACACAAAATTTACATAATCTAATTTGAATTTAATTCTTGTGCTCAGAATCAGGGATCATGACAGCAATTTCAATGTTGTAGATCTCAGGTGTATGTATAGAATATTGCATCCATTTGATCATTCATTGCCATGAAATTTGTTTCCAAGGTCAAAAGTATGTTTATACATATTGCAAAATGATCCCATTTTTTTTTGTAGAGCTTCTCTCTCCTTATAGTTATACCTACATGTTAGAACAGGTCTGCGGATGATAAATCTTGATATTTCATCTTTACATTAATAACACAAACAACTAATATTACACTGTTACAGGTTAGTTAAGATAACAGTGTTTATTAAAACTACTATTCAGAAAATAATATATATTTGATAATTTTGAAAAGTTTGCAATTTTTACTGTATGCGAACTTTTGCAGTCACCAAGGTGTCCTTGGCAGTCACTAAAATTAAATCTTTATAAGTTTCCAGATGTTGTAGTCCAAAAATGATAAACCTGTTGGTGTCTATACAAATAATTTATAATTGTAATTTTTTTATTTGCGTAAGAACTTTGAGTTAAAACCTATTTCAGCATTTTATCGATCAGAACCAATTGATAGGGTAGTGGATCCCAATTAGAGCTTAAAATTCTTTGTAAAAAAAAAAATCTGTAGTTTGAATGATATCATATTAGTACCAATGTTGCGGGGTCCAGCATGTTAGTTTTCAGAGCATTAGTTAACTAAAAAAGGGCAGATTATTTGCATGATTTAAATTGAAGGTCATGCTCACAGGGTCCAAAATATTAGTTTTTGGCTCGCACGCACTCCTTCAGATGAGAGTATAAATCGAGAGTTAGTTTGTGCATGCACACATTCTATCACCCAGACTTTAAAGATCCTGATGCTCATGTCCTAGACAGGTGACTTCTGGCTACACAAATAGTGAATACAACCAGCATGCACTACTGACTAGGTCAATTCTCTCCATCCCGGGTGGCCCAGGATTGTCGCCTGGTTGTCAGACTGTTCGCCCAAATATTTTAAAATCTTGTATCGGCCCTTGAGCAACTCTTCGGCTGGAAGAGTGCTATGTAAGAACGATTTAATAAACATATGTATTCACTTCTCCACCCCCATCCCCTCCCTCCATTCCCTTCTACCCCGTTTCTCCTCTCCCCCCTGCCAAATTTTGTTTGAAGATTTTTACAAATTTGTGAGAGATGAGTCCTAAATAGTCCAAACAAAATGATGGTTTAAAATATTAATAAATTTCTGTTTGTTCCTCTGTCCGTGCAAAACTTTAAAGTGGCTAATTACTCTGAACCTATTTCATGGATCACAACCAAACTTGGTAAAATGGTGTATATCCATGAGACCTCGAAAATAATAAGTGAATAAGTGAGTGAATGACTTCGTTTCAATGTCAAGATCACAGGGGCAGTATATTAAGTCAAAATATAACAATTTTTCATAAAATTTCACTCTGCCTATTTTTTTATATTTTGCTTATGATTTTTTGATGAATGATAGACATTAATGAGACACACATGCCACATAATTTTGGTCAATCTGGCTCCAAGGTCAAGGTCACTGGAGCTGTTCAAATTTGGTTCATATGGGTACTTTGAAGTGACCTTGACCCTTAACTATGAGAGGTAACACGTCCAAACTTGTGTATTGTAGAGAAAATAGATTATCTTTTATGTTTTGTGTTTTTGTGTTGATCTTGAAGGTCAAGGTCATTTTAGGCTTTATAGAAACATTATCTTGAAGGTCAAGGTCAATTTAGGCTTTACAAAAGCATTTTAAAAATTGGTTACAGAATGGCTCTATATTGGACCCATAGTATGCATTAACATTGGGTTATTTGTTTATACTTGAGCATCAGATGTCAAGGTCATCTCAAGGTCAGGGTCATCCCAAGGTCGCTGTTTTTTGGCATAGTAAACTTTTGCTGTTTTGATTGTACAGTAGTGTTCATTCAGATCCAGAGGTCAATATCATTGCAAGATCAAAGTTAGTATTACTTGCCTGCTAATTCCACAATTTTATATTTTCCGGGCATTAATTTTTATATTGCAAGTTCCATAAGAAGCATGTGAGTCATATGGGCTTTGCCCTTTTAGTTACTTTAAATTAATTAATAGAAACTGGAATTATTTACAACCCAATTTGACTTTCCACACAAGTTTATGGTCGTGGTCTCATGATTGCTGTATGAATTGTCGATGAAGATTACTGTATGAATTGTCGATGAAGATTAATCCCTTGAGTACCCTCTACATACACAATACAGGTGTATTTAAGGAATGTGACAAACCAATGCACATATGATGTACGTTGTAATTTCGTCAAGGAAACACTTAAGCGTGTCAAGGGAGGTAATATGCTAATATTTTTAGCCCATTGTAGAGATTATTAGATTTCCTTTCACTGTTTTGGAGATCAGTTATATTTAATTTTAATTTTTAATGTGCATAACTTAAGAGATTTTTAGCACACATGTAACAAATGTGATCATAAACCTCTGAATAAAACTGCTTGATTCTGCTGAATAATACTGTCCTCATAATTTATCCTGAAGAACAAGTTTTGCAGTTTGTACAGTAATTACAGTAATTATGTGTTGTTTTTTTTTTAAAATGTGTGTCATGTTTAAAAGTTTATATTGATTTTTTTTTTAAAGCAAGTCATTGAAATGTATTTGCAGACACCCATAGGTGAACATTAGCAGTTTCAAAAGTATTATTTTTGGTGTGGATGTTGTGACTCACCGGTAATCCTAAAGAAGCAAACTTAAAACATAAAATGATGGGCCACTATATTCTACAAGCAAAAAGATTATCAAAATCGTAGTCGCCAATTTTGAGATAAAGGTACAAAAGCCTGATTGGCGGTTAAAGTATTTGCACACTACAAATAATCTAAATTTGTTCAGGCATTTCCTTGGGGAGGGAAGGGGGGAGTTAAAGGGGGCAAAGAGTTTTAAACAAAGATGTAAAAATTTGGAGCGACTGACTGCCACTGAATGATTGGCTATGAGCTGAAGTAGCTGTATGCCAAAAATCAACCAAATCGGTTCAGCCGTTTTTGAGGTTATATAGAGCAAAACATGTTACGTGAAAAATGTGCCCCAGTGACCTTTACCTTTGCGGTACAGTAAATATGATGTCACATGATGCTGGCCACTATTTCAGGTAGGTCCTATGAAGTTCGGTTAAGATCTGTTTAGTGGTTCTTGAGACGCGTAACGGAGAGATGAACCGACATTTGACTCATTCTGATTCTCAACTATTTCAAAATAATTCCAGGTATTTTCTAGACGTACAAAAATCCATCTTCATCACAATAACTAACAAAATTAAATCATGAAAGTGCCAAATTATAGCCATTTGTATTAGGAAAAGAACATGCAAAAAATCTTAGATATATATGATATAATTATTTCAATCAACGCATGAAAAGTATACAGTTTATTGAGCAAATCAGAGAAGTCAACATGTTACCCGATACTATGCATTACCAAAGAGCCATTTACTGTGGTGCTCAAGGAGTTTATATTAATAAGGTTTTTTGTGTATGTACTTTGATTAATGGTTCTGAGTTTTTCGTACTTCTGAAACACCCTGCACCTAATAATAGGTTATTATTTTCATCATTTTATTCTTTTGGGGGTAACAGGTACCTAAAAGTTTTGTTCTGGTTTGTTTTGTTTTATTTACTTAACTGATTTGTTTGTGAAGTGTTGAATTGCTTGTTCGTAAATGTAAATTTTAACTGGTTTGTTTGTTTGTGAAGTTTAAATTACACTGTCACTGTGTACAATAAAAAGGTTATGATTAATGATTATGTTTTCTGATGCGGTTGTTTGTATCTAATTGGTCTGTTATCAGTATCACTTGGTTATTGTCTATGTTGTTTAGCATTGGCTTGCCTTATAGCATGTCCAATCATTTTCATGAGTGCATTTGTGTTGTTTGTTACATTCATTAGCATGGCCAGATGCTTCATGACTGTGATGCTAGAGAACATTTACTGAGTTTATGGTCATTTAGTGACTTATTCTATTCTTATGAAGTACTTGAGTTTGCTGTATGGTAGCATTTACATATCAAGATATTATTTAATAATTTATTTATTTTTACTTGTATAAATTTATTAAAATGTTTTGTTTGCAAAGTTTATTCCATTGAAAATGTTCACAACACGCTTGGTCAGTTTATGGCAAGATCTTGAGTGAAGTTAATAGCCATGATATTGGTGAATCGTACAGTTAGTACAGTAATTTATTTATTTGTTTGTGACTGTTTTGTTTAGAACTGGATTTTTAGTTTGGACTCATGAAAGTTTTGACTTCATGTGACCTTAGAGAAGGTCAGTCAAATGCAATTCTAATGACTCTTGATTTGGACGTTTCTGGTTTCCGTTTCCTGCATTGACATTTTATAATAATGAAGGACACTTCTTTTCCTGTATGTGCTGCTTTTGAAAGGAACATTTTCAATTGGTTTTGTTTGATGAGAGTAACCGACTGGTGCTGCAGTATGCTGTCCACTGTTCCACAATGTTGAGTGAAGCAGTGTTGAGTATTGATTTCTCTAAAGTATCACTGTGTGTGATTCGACTAGCAATCAGCTGGGACCCTTCAATACTGTCGCACGCTTGCCCAGCCTCGTTCCAGCTCTTGCTTCCCTTCAGTCCTCTTTGGAACATTATGGGATGGTGCTCCCCGTTGGTGGCATTATTAATGTCTTGCAAATGATGGCCGCCTGTGCCAGAGGACATGCAAGCATAATGACTATGTTGACTATGGTGACACTGGCACACCAGACCATGCTGTTGCCACAGGCTTTGTGGTGGAACTGGGTCTTGTTAGAATAGTTCCTCAAAGTGCTGGTATTTTGTTTTTTCTACTCTGCTTTATTGTGCTGCTGCAGAAATTTATTTTGAATGGAAGTCCAAGAATGAGGATGTGAAACTAGATCCAGCAGATGGAAGAGAGATGTCCCTGACAGAAGTTGTTTTACAATGTAATGAGCAATCATGTGGGGATGTGGCCTGATATAGAACTACATTCCCCCAGATTTTTTATAAGCAAAGCCCTGATTGCTGTCACGGCTCGAACCGCGAAAGGGTGTGAAGATTCTGGAAGCTAACATTGTCGAAGTGTGAAGGCAACGTGCATAATGCATGATGCAGAACAGGGCAGGATGGGGAGATTGAAGAAGATTTTGTCTGGACTCAGCGACATTGATTCTCTGGTGGTGAATATGTTCTTTAACCCTGAACCTTGCTGTTGTTTTGTGTACTTTATGTACTGTGAAATTTTAGTTGGATGCGTTGACATGTTTGTTTTTTTCCTGCTATGTCTTATTCTTTTAAGTTGTAAGTCTTGTTTAAATGATCTAGTTTTAGGTACATCTTGCATGTGTTGTATAGAGGCTACTTATTCAGCAATCATCTGGTCTAGTTATTCATGCGCTACAATATAATTCTTTCCTGTTACTGCACACAGAAATAATACACACCAACCTTTCAATGTGCACAACATACCACAGTGAGTTTACATGTACAGTACACCATACATTCCCCACAAATAGTCTACATAACCACACAAACTACACACCCATTATTTATATAAAAATTGATTGGAGCATTGGGGCAGGAGGAGCGGGGGGAGGAAGAGGAGAGGGATCATGATGGGACAAGAGTAATAATATGTAGATTCATATACTAAAATAATAATTTACCGTTAAGCTCCCCTGCATTCAGACGAGGAGGCTAGTGGATGCAGAAGCTACATCTCCTATGATGTATGTTGCACGTTTTTAGGGGTGTGCCAGATATTTATTGATCAGTTACTCAAGTTACTGTCTGGAAAAGGGACCTAGGGGATATTTGATGTAAGTGTAACTGGTTCACAGATGTGGTGTAAGCTTATTTGTTGGCATGGAATCCATTGGCTTGTGTTTTATGGCAAAATGTCAGACTGGGCATTCATTAGCTTTATAACCAAGCATCTCATGTCCATGATGTTAGGCTGAACTGGAAGCCAAATCATTTTGTGATTGCTGTTGGTGATGCTGATCATGAGTTGAATGCACACTTGCATTTCTGTATCACTACAGTGTACAAGTAACCTGCTTGTATTTGTATTACATGTATTTGATTTTGTTATAGAAGGAAGACTTTGCTTCCCCACCCCATTTCATTGTACTAATCTTTTATAATTTGTTACCAAAACCAGAGTAATGCATTTATTATTGCACTGCTTTCTGTGCTTACCTCATCCTTTTACATTAATCCACCTGTTGGTTGCTGTATTGATTGCATCCCCACCCCCTTTGTTAACTGCTAACTTTTGTTTGAGGCTTTTTGTTGGCTTTGATTTTGTTGGCAGGTGTTTGTTTAACTAATAATACTATGGTGCATATTACTAGTTTAGTAAATGGTGTAGTAGGTCGTGTGCAATTACTGCTACCAATCAAATCCAAACAATATAATAGGCTGTAAATGTTGCAGACAGAATTGTACTGTAGACTGTTTAGTGATTAATTATTCAGAAAGGCAGGGGAGGCAGCTGTTCAATTAGACATTTTGGAGGGCTGTATGTTAGGTAGAGTGAACATTATAGTTGTCAAACAGCCACTGACACTTGATCCCGATTACATTTGATATTATTCGTGTGGTACAAACTATAATTCAACAATAATACTTGTTAATAGTGATAATATAAAGCATGTCCATGCTGAGTGACCAAGTTGCTTGCTGTGTTAACTAATGTTCTTTTTATTCCAGTAGACAGCATATTTTATTGTGAATTGTTTCATTCGATGAGTCATTACTGTGGCAGTCATTGGTCCGTGAAATAATTATTTATGATCAACTGGTGTTTTTTTTCCTGTTATGTTATTGTGGATGTGACTTATTGCGGTTCCTGTGCAATGCGTTTTTTCAGTGTGGATTCACTTCAGGTTTGACTGATCAAAGTATACCGAGCATTTAGCTTTGAGAGGAAGATATATTCTGAATTTGGTTGCCACACTTATTTCTTTAGGTATAACGAATTTAGTGGTGGGAAGGAGGTGGGGTAGTGTTTAAAATCCTGAATACTTACATTTATGGATGTTGACAGTGTAACACTACAGACTTGTATAAGACTAGTAAAGTTGTGTTGTGGTAATTTTGTGCAGTCTTTGGTCGCTTAACCTGTAGTAATTACAGTGCAACTGATCAAGTGTGCACCAAGTTAATTTATGTTATCAGCTTCAATTGATGAATTTACCATAACCTTGTTGTACTCAAACAAAGAGTAAACACTAAGATAGCAAAGAAAAGCATAAAATGGGACAATGGTGGTGGATAGCTGGATTCATCTGGATTGCATTATTACACTAGCCTTTGCACAGTTAGAGCATATGCCATAATGTACATAGGCTAAGACTAAGAGGTGGAAAAGGTTGTAAGATTCAGCTGACAGATAAGTATTGAAGCCATGTAGCAACACAAGCTTGGGATACAACAAACATGTGTGCTGGGAAGCAACATTTTTGGGGAACATAATGTTGCATTTGTATTTAAAATGTCTACTTTTGAATGTCAAAACAGTGTTGACTGTCTATAAACTAATTTTGTTTGAATTTTGAAAATACAGGTATTTGCCTTCAAAACTTAATTTTGGATGTATTAGGATACATTAGCAAAAGCAAAGCAGCACAGCTTCAATGCACTATCATTATGATGGTGATTTTAACTTTCCAAATGTAAGATGGGATGGTGAATGGTGTGGAGATAAAAATAATACATTTATTGAGTGTATCAGGGATGCATATCTTATACAGAAAGTCAAAAACCCTACTAGGCACAGAGAAGGACAAAAATCAACACTAGATGATCTTATATTGGTAAATGATGATCTTTTAATATCAGATGTATACCATAGAGCTCCACTTGGTAAGAGCGATCATGATGTGTTGATATTTGAACTATACATCCCAAAGTGTAAAGAATTGCCAATTAATAAGTACAAATTTAATTTGAGTAAAGGAATATCTATAAATTTAAAAAAAAATGTTGCTGAGTCAGGTTTAACACTGCAGGAAGATAATGTATGTGGAATAAAATCAAGAATTTAATATTGTCGGGGATGGATAGACACATTCCAAAAATAAAATGTGCTAGTTAGAACAAAATAAACCCATCCTGGATGAATAGTAAGGTTCTTCGAAAGATAAAGAAAAAACATAAACTGTATAAGAGATTCTTACAGAGCAAACTTGGTATAGATTATAATAGATATATAGTAGTAAGAAATCAGTGCAACAGAATAATTAAAAATGCAAGAAGAGAATTTGAGATGAAAATTGCTCATGATTGTAAAAGGAAACCTAAACAATTTTGGAAGTACGTACAGGAACAGACGAGAAGTAGTGTTGGTGTAAATGCGCTTAGAAAAGGTGATGGTAGTTTTGCGGTATCAGATTAAGACAAAGCGGAAACATTGAATACTTTTTTTGCAAGTGTATATGTAGAAGAAGATACGACAAATATTCCAAATCTTGAGAAATGTAGTAAATTAAATGGTATTTCATTAGGTGACATTAAATTTACTCCTGCGGCAGTTAAAACAAAATTAAGTAACCTAGACTCAACAAAGGCTCAGGGACCTGACCAAATTCCTTCAAGAGTTTTAAAAGAATTATGCAATGAATTGGCTATACCACTTTGTAATTTGTTTAATTTATCACTAGAGACTGGTCAGTTACCAAAGGATTGGAAGACCGCTGAAGTTACTGCCATATTTAAAAAAGGTACACGCTCTGACCCAGGGAACTATTGTATATCTTTTAAAGTTTTAGAGTCACTAATTAGAGATGAATTAGTAAATTTCTTTACTGATAATAACTTGTATGCGAAATGTCAGCATGGTTTTACTTTTAGAAAAAAAGATCATGCGTCACACAGCTACTTCAAGTTATGGAGGATATTACATCATACATGGACAGCTGGAACCCTGTGGACATTATTTATTTAGACTTCCGTAAAGCATTCGATACGGTACCCCATGAACGCCTTTTAAGAAAATTAGAAGCTTATGGTATTAATGGATATGTTGTGTCTTGGATTAGGGAATTTCTTTCAGATAGAATTCAAACTGTTAAAGTGGGAGATGCACTGTCTGATAAATTGGAGGTTGTTAGCGGAATTCCTCAGGGCAGTGTTCTTGGACCCGTTTTATTCATTATTTTTATTAATGACCTACCAGATGGTATTGCTAGCCCTTGTAAATTATTTGCTGATGATACAAAGATATATAATACAGTGAATAATTCTAAACTTTTACAACAGGATCTAGATAAACTACAAAAATGGACTGAGATGTGGAATTTATTTTTTAATGTTGAAAAATGTAAGGTTTTGCATGTAGGTTGAAGAAATCCTGGGCGTGAGTATAAGATGGATGTTAGTGGTTTAGACAAACTGTTACAAACATGTGAAGAAGAAAAAGACCTTGGAGTAACTTTTAATATGTCCTTAAATTTTGACACTCATATTCAGAACAGCATAAACAAAGCAAATAAAATGATTTGACTAATTAAAAGAACTTTCAAATTTATTAATAAAGAATCATTTTGTTTGTTGTATAAGGCTTTGGTGAGGCCCCATCTGGAATATGCAAACTCTGTATGGTATCCTAAACTTAAATGGCAGTCTATTGCTATAGAGAAAATTCAAAGAAGGGCAACAAAGTTACTTATAGAATGTAGAAAAATGTCCTATAAAGAGCGACTTCTTTTCCTTGGTTTACATTCACTGTCTGGTAGGAGATTACGAGGTGACCTAATACAAATATTCAAAATTTATAATAACATTGATGACTTAGAATGGAATGACTTTTTTGCTAATCCTCATAGTAATACTAATACGACCCACTTATCTGAAGGCAAAATCTTTGTTAGACACTGTAACACTAATATTAGGAAATTCTCTTTTTCATATAGAACTGTAAGACATTGGAACGACCTTCCAATGTCTTTAAAGAGTGCTAAAACTACTCATCAGTTCAAAATTAGTTGGATGCAATTCCAAAATTTATAGACTTATTTTATAGCTATGAATAATATGTAGGCAAATTGCATGCAATGCAGACCATTGTAAATAAATATAAAAGACTAGTGGTTTTGTACCCTGGCAAGCCAGGGTACACAGGTTGCTGTTTAAAATGTAGACGGAGAGACAACTGTTGTCTGCGAGTTTCATTTGGATGATGATACCTCCCCAAATCCCCCTTGATACCTCACCATACCCCCCCCCCTGATTTCTCCCCGTCCACCCCCCACCCTCCATGATGCCTCACCATACCCCCTTGATACCTCCCCGAACCCACTTGATACCTCCCCATGCCCCCTTCATACCTTCCGTACCCCCCTTATAACGTACCTGTACCCTCCTTGATAATTTCCTGTTGATCGTTTCGCAGGTATGGATGAAAGGAATCGACCATCAACATACCCCCGTATATATCCCCGTATCCCCGTTATGCCTACCCATGCCCCTTTAAACCTACCCGTAGCCCCCTTTTACCTACACGTACCACCCCATCCCGATCCTTGGTAATAATAATAATAATAATAATAATAATAATAATAATAATAATAATAATATTAATAATAATAATAATGAATATAGAATAATACAAATAGAAATCATAAAAAACAACAAGGTTTTAAAATAAAATTTGATATAAGATTATAATAATAATAATAATTATTATTTTTATTATTATTATTAGTTTATAAATAATAATAATAATAATAATAATAATAATAATAATAATAATAATAATAATAATAATAATAATAAATAAGTTAAAAGTAAAAAGCCTAAATTAAAAAGAAAAATATCCATATTGTAGGGTAAAAAAAAAAAAAAAAAATATGGCCCGCGGGAGATTTGAACTTGGGTCGCCTGCACGGTAGGCGAATGTCTTACTAAGTGAGCTACCAAGGCTTCGTATAAATACCATCAATTTTTTGGTCTATATGGGAAAACATGCTGAAACCTCGATTCGATTTATAACTAATCAAATTTAATTAGTTAAACACAAAATTTTGTAAGATTGGTGACTTGAGTGCAGAAGGGTTTTGAATGGAAATAAAACAAAATTTGCGGTATTACGAAACGGCACGTTCTTGGCACGGCCGGGTTGAATCAGAAGCGCGCGGAATGAGGCTATTGCAGTTTGTGGACATTTTGTTTATTTATTTATCTCAGAAACGGTTAAACGTTCGGTAAGGAAATGTCGGCTATAACGATTTCGCGGGTTTTGAGCGCACAGCAGGCCAATCCGCAGCGCCCAGCACCTGCCCAGATCAGCGTCCATACCGGACAAACTTTACAGTAGAGGCGAAGAAGGACTTCCGGCTAAGCAATTTATATAGATGGGACGTTCAGAAAGGCTCCACGGCCTACATCTGTCCCTACCACTACTACTACTCTAAATATTATGGGGAAAACCTCTATATGGAAATCTATTTCATATATATATATGGCTCAGTCAGATTCTTTCTTGCAGCTTTCACACTGTGGTGAAATTTGAACACATTTCCTAATAAACTCTTGCTTGTGTATGTGTGTGTTTTGTTTGTTGGTTGTCTTGCCCACTTGTGCTTTGCTTCATAGATAGTGTGATTCCTAGGAACATAGGCCCACAGCTCATACCCTAAATTCACCTTTATGCCTGGTTGGTGTACTAATTGGTTCAGTGCCTGTATGCATTGCATGAGTGCTTGTAGACAGTAGTGCTCATGCTTTAGCCTTCTGCGCACCCACAGCTGCACATCATTCTAGTCTTCCCTGCTGGCTTACTCATGAACTTGCCTGCACGCAGGCAAACACACACACAGACAGAGTCAAAGACTGCGCATCACTGGTAGTGGTACCCTTAGACCCAATCAATTACAACCTCTTTCCCCCTAATCCGCTCAACAGAATTGATGGTTCATAGCCAGCATAGCTTTCAACGTATAAAACATTTGTAGGCCCCTAGTAGAGTTATTATCCTCTAGTGTTTTGGACTGTGCGCGTCTCTTTTGTACTACATTCGACTTGGGGTACATCATAGAATTGTTGCGCTGTATTCTAGCGAAGAATCAATTACATTTAAAAAAAATAAATCATTGGCTTTTTTATTTGTGGATGTACAGATGATGCCTCCTTCTCTTCCTTCAGAGGATCAGGCAAACGATGTAAGTAGATCATGTCGTATATGTTTTATTATATTGGCAGCAAGTCATGTAGCACTGGCTTATTCAATTTATATTCTTCCAGTATACATGACAATTTCCACTTTCAAGGAAATATGTGATGGAGTGGAATGGTTACTTGTGCCTAGACTATATTTAGACAATTTCCCCATTACTGATGTAAAACAAAGACTGTGTGGTTATTTTTGCCTTCATTCAATAATTTTTAAGTGATTGACAGGCTTAATTGTAGTTTGCGCAGTACGTACCTTTATATATAATATAAAGATCTGCCAAACTGGGAAATATTTGCTTACACTGTAACCTGTGCAGATTCTCTATTTTGAATCGTAAATAGTGAGAATAGGCCAATGGGATAGAAAAATGGTTAGATCTAGTTTTAAAACTGCTGCTAGTTCTCTGCCATCTGTTGAATATGCCTGGCATAACAGTGTACTACAAGGATGTTTGGACAACCACCTTGGTAGAGTACAAAATAAATGCAGTTCTCTGGTCTTTTTCTTTTGCGTAATGGTTTGTACTCTATCCTGTGGGGAAAAAAAGAAAAAGAAAGAAAAAAAGAGAGATAATTAGTTTTGTTAGTGAACATTGTACAGTTTTGTTAAAGACAGTATCTGGCTCTTGACTAGACTCGTTTGGTGAGTTTGGCTAGCTTCTTCAGCCCTCAAGTTTAGGTTACATCAACAAGAGGTTCTATTAATGCAAAGTACAAAGTATTGCATTCATCTGTTCTTCATACCACACACCATGTTCATGAACGATTTGATTTCCATAATTTATTCCTTATATGTAAATTTATGTTGAAACAATTCACTGAACTTGTTTAACATTTCTTTGGTTTCACTGATTTTCTTTGAAATTCTAGTTAAATTTTGTATGATTGCAGTACTTCAATCCATTCTATGGGTTTTCTCGAAATCATTATTCTTATTCTTAACAAACTGTTTTATTCTCAAGTGTTTTGGAGTAAATTGGTTATATGTATTAGGTAGATTGGCAATTTGGACCGCTTTGTTGGCTTTCCGGAGAATGTTATTTATCTTGGCAGCTGTTGCTACTTTCTTCTCTTGCCTGAGCAGTCTTTCTTGGAGTCTTCTTTCTTACAGTCTAGATTGCCTGGCAGAAAACTTGGCTCCCTAGCACTCCCACGCACTTTCTCTTTTTAAAACACATGATGTTGGTATCATACATGTTCTGTTCTCCTCCCGTCTTCCATCCTCCACTCTTCCCCTCATTGAGGTAGTTAAGCATAAACATTACCTAACTATAGTAATAACATTGTAACTTATTTGCAGGTGCTGTAATAGATGTAATTAAATTAATCATTTATGTAAATCACTTTGGAATTGTGTGGCTGTGCGTTGCCTTTGGGGTGTGATGTTTGCTGTGAAAGATTAATGCAACATTTTCTGCCGTAAATAGTGCTTGAGAGTGATTTGCAGTGTGCGTTTTCTGGTGTTAATGAATAGGTAATACAGTGATGTTATTTATGATGCTGGCTTTTGACATCAGGCTTACAGTTACAAATAGCGTAACAACAGGTTGCATAATTTATTTTCATTGGCCTTTATTTTCAGTTGATCGTTTTTTAAATTATCGTAAAAGCAGCTGTTTTATCGGTCAGTGGCATTGCTTTTGAACTTTTCAGCTCCACTGCCCTTCATTATTTTGCTGACTCTTATCACATTTATATCTTCTAGCCTAGCCAACTTCTCTTTTCTGAGAGTTGCCTGTTTGCATTTCCATCGTTGCGCACTACATTATATGGTGAATGTACTTTCTCTTATCAAGGCCAGGGTGGTTCATTTTCCGGAGTAAACATTCCAGTAGTTAGGAAGTCAAGTATGAGTGTTGACTCTGGAGCTCCTCAGCTCTCATTCATATCCATGAGGAGGAACAGCTGTGAGTTAAATTTGAGTTCAAAGTCTGCTCCCCAACAGCTGTTGAGCGCTCATTACTCATTTAGCATGCATTCAAGACAGACTTTGCATGGAGGTTTTACAAAGAAAGATAAAACATTCCAGACTATAAACCTTTTTTGAATGAACATTGACTGAGATTTTCAATGGGTTTTTTTGTTTTGTTTTTAAGCCATTCTTCTGTATTTTAGGGGTTGCTGACTTGAACTGTGTATATGATTATGACTACAGTTTTTGACTCCCATGCATAGCAATGTGAGTTTATGTACACCCCCCACCCCCTTTCCTTCCCTCCTTCCCCCCCCCCCCCCCCCCAATGTCAAGAGTTTTGCAAATCTGTTTGAGATGTGTAATAAATAATCCAAAAATAACATTTTTAAAAAAGGTTTTTCGTTTGTAAGTCTGTCGTCTGGACATGCAAAACTTGCAAGTGGATTCATATTTCAAAACCTTTTTCAACTATCACAACCAAACTTGGTGAGATTGTGTATAACCATGAAACCCCATAAATGATCAGTGAATGAATGACTTCACTTCAAGGTCAAGGTCACAAAATCAACAAATGTTAATTCAATAAATGACAGTATTTTACAAAATGTCACTTTTTTCTAAGTTATTAGTATTGAACTTATGATTCTTTGATGCATGATAGATATCAATAAGACACACATCCTTTGCGCTTTTGATCAACCTCATTCCAAGGTCAAGGTCACTGGAGCTGTCCCAAGTCAGTATAGGTACTTTGAAGTGACCTTGACCCTAATCTATGAGAGATATAAAGTTCAAACTTGTTGTATTTAGAGATGATATATTTATCCTTCATATATGTTAATTTTTGCGTTGATCTTTTGAAGACCAAAGTCATTTTAGGTCTTGCAAAAACATACAAAAAATAGGCAATTTATATGACGGCCTACTAGCGCCAAAACCGAGAGTTACCATTATCACGAGATAATTGAAATTATCACGTGTTCTGTGTAATTTACAGAGATACCGGTAATCTGCAGTGTTAATTAATAACACTATGTAACACAATTTTTGTTCCTGGCTTCTAAGTGTTATATTTCAATTGCTTATGTCTAAAGTACGTGAAAAAATGACTTCATTAAGCACAAACTTTGCTTACACGACAACAGCACGAAGAAAACTAGTTTTTGTGAAAATAGAACGATTTTTTTTTATTTTTCGTCATTATGATCAGGTAAAAACAAAAATTGCACAAGGAATAGACAAACACAGTCGGAAACCACTCAACAAGGTTCAGAAATGTGTAGATTTTCTAGATTTACGATTGTACTGTGAATCACTCTCTCAGTTCAGTTTATACAGTTATAGTCCCCAACACAGTATGCGTATAGGAGACTTTGGTATTATGATGTCCATTGATATAAGAGGTCGTGCTGCAGTAAGAGGTCATATGAAGAGGGAGTGCGGGACGCTGCTACGACGTCCGGAAAAAGACGGAGATGGATCAATGGCAGGCATGAGGGGAAGGAATACGAACGAACGGCGGCAGGGGTAGGACCGGGGTGCCAGGGAGGCCGCCAAGGCCAAGGGAGGGCAAGCACAGAGGGGGAAGGGTGGAGGGCCTAGCAGTGACCAGGAGGGTGGGGGGAGGGGAACGTACCTAAGTAGATAAAAATCCTTCAGGACCACATTAAAAGTCGAGGAGGGCCGGGTAAAAGCTATAAACAATCAAGAATGGACCCATAAAACAAGGAGGGGAAAAAATGGTACAGTGAGATAGGGAAAGTGATTCATGAAAACGGATACCCAGGACACAGGGGTCAACTGAAGGTATGAGTCATGTGGAGGGGATGGTCAATCATGGAAACGGATACCCAGGCCCCGTGGGGTCGACTGAAGGTATGGGTCATGTGGAGGGGATGGTCAGTCATGGAAACGGATACCTAGGCCCCGTGGGGTCGACTGAAGGTATGAGCCATGTGGTATGGGATGTCAATCATGAAAACGAATACCCAGGATCCAAGGGATCAACTGAGGTATAAGTCATGTGGTGAGAAATGTCAGTAGTGGTATCTAATACCCAGGACAAAAGGATCAACTGAAGGTATGAGTCATGTGAGGGGAGTGGTCAGTCATGGAAACGGATACCCAGAACCCATGGGGTCGACTGGAGGTATGAGCCATGTGGTATGAGAGCAAGGTAGCTGAGCGGTATAAGTCAGTATGTGGTAGTAATACCCAGGACCCAATGGGTCAGCTGAGGGTACAATCCGTGTAGTAGTAGCTGAGTGGGAACATGTCACTTAAGTAGAGCATACCCAGGACCCAAGAAGGTAGAGTCGAACCCAAGGCCCATGGGCCAGGTGGGGTAATAGGTTACAAACAGGTAACTGAGTGGGGATAGTCATCATTAGTAGTTGTAAGACAAAGGAACCCAAGACGAGTTCCGGGGAGAGAACCGGCCAGGCGGTTGGGTCTAAAGGTGTACAGACACTCGTGAGCGGTAGGTGCACACCGCGGTCATGAACAGCAGTCCAAAGTTAGTCGACAAGGAGTAGGCTACCAGATCGGCCATGGAGTCCAGATGCACGTCGCGGCAGGCAATCCTAACCGCGGAGAAGTCAGGCTCCAGGGCCAGACACTCAAGGACACAGTGGTCGTGTGCTTTTATACTTGTACAGCTACTTTTGGAACGTTCAAGAACGTTCTAGAAAGTTCTGAGAGTTTCTCGAAAGTTCTGGAAGTTTCTTGAACGTTCTAGAGTGTTCAGGAGAATTGTAGAAACATGTGGACAACTCTAGCAGTTCAGGGAGGAAGCTCGGCATTGAAAGCAAATCGATAATTTTCTCGAACACACGCGATTTTCCAAATTTCATTGTCCCGGGCACAGAAGCAAAGTTTTTCTGGAATAACAGCGATTTCCTTTCTGTTCTAGACCTAACGGGATAGGAAAACACACTTTCAACCCAGGAACAGAACAAAAGTGAAAATTTGTTACATAGTGTAATTATCTGTATTTGCCATGCTTTCCTAGCGCCAAAACCTGATAATTACTAATATCATGAGATAATTACAATTATCAAGAGATAATTACAATTATCAAGAGATAATTACAATTATCACTGAAAATTATAAATATCAAGATGAGCATGCGCGGCCCGATACGCGATGCGCATGCGCTGCAGCGGCACTGTTCCCTGCACGCCTGGGGTTTTGGCCCTAGTAAAGCGTGGCCAAAACTGAAAATTAGTAATTAACACTGTGAATTACCGGTATCTCTGTGAATTACACTGAAATCGTGTTAATTACAATTATCACTGATACATGTAAGTTTTGCAGGTTTTGACGCTAGTAAGCCGTCTTACCAGAATTAAGCATGATCACGTGAAAATTATAATTATCAAGTGAAAATTTTAATTATTATGTGATAATTACAATTTTCAGTTTTGGCGCATTTCCAGGCAGATTGATAGAGCCAAAACTGAAAATTAAACATGATCACACGAACATATTTGTAATTTTCAATGATAATTGTAATTATACCATATTTGTAATTATCACATGATATTTGTAATTATCACATGATAATTGTAATTATCAGGTTTTGGCGCTAGTAGGCCGCCATAAATTTACAGTGGAATGGCTCTATTTAATCCATGGTATGCAACACTGGGTTATGTGATCATACATGAGCATGAGAGGTCACGTGAAGGTCAAGGTCATCTCCAGGTCACTGTTTTTTTATTGTCAAAATACAAGTTTCACTGTAGATTATTTTATATTACATGAGTGTATTTGGAGCTGGAGATTAAGGTCATCTCTTGGTCAAGAGCATACAAAGATCAAAGTCGGTATTGGCATTTTAATGCCACCGTTTCTTTTTTCTTCTTTTCTGGGCAGTCATTTTCATTTTAAATATTTTCCATATAAGTTCCATAAGGAGCATGTGAGTCATATGGGCTTTGCCCTTCTACTGTCTTGTGAATCGGATTGTCAAGCATCTGAGATTAAATATTTTAGACAGTTCTTTGTTTCTAAATTCTATTTGTTAACCAAATAACCTCACAATTCATTTCACTTGAGATGGTGCCAAGAATAAGAACTGCTGGACTGTAGTACTTAATTCTCCTGGCTAATTTCAGTGATTGGATGAACATTTCACCTCTGCAGTTTTTCCATGAAGGATAGCTAACGTAACAAGGTTATCGGAAGACAATGATGGTGTTTCTGGCAAAGACTATACATGGATGCAGCACCAGAAGCAGTCGCTAACCTACCTCTCATTCCCAAAAGGCGGGTCAGAAGTAGTCCTCCAATCCCCATCCAACAAGGCTCATGAAGTTCAACATATTGGGGATTGTATTTTCTGATGAATGTATGTATTCAGTCATTCATCGAATCAGTATATTGTACCATGTCGATCATGTTCTTTTATTTTCATAATATTGGTTTACACTATATTAAGCTTAGTTGTGAGTTACTGTTGATGGGTTTGTCTGTCTGAGCGTCTGTTTGAATATTTTCAAGAGTTGTCTACGTCATGATGTCTTGGTGTTCAATGTCAGTGCTGTTATCAGTGCTGATGGGAATTGAGAATAGTAATGTATTTATCTATAAGACAGCACCAATCATGAACGTGAATAATATATTTTAACAAATTGTGGACAATTGTGTTTTAGGGCTCGGCTGATTCCAACTACAGTCAGCCATCATCAGATTTATCACTGGATGAGGAACGAGAGGCCCTACGGCGTGAAACAGAAAGGCAAGCTTTACAACAACTTGAAAAAGCAAAGGTGAAGAAATTACTATTGTTTTATTTGCTTGCAGCAGACATGTGGTTTTGTATTTCTAAATAATCTAAATATTTTAAAATAGTCGGGAATCGGAACAAGCCAAATGTTGATTGGTGTATTTATCTTACTGTCTGTCAGTCGTTGTGATAATATGCTTGTTTTATTAATGTAATTTTGCTGTTCTGATCAGACAGAATGTGTAGCTTTTTTCCTGATTTAGCTTCCAAATCCAAGGTGTACTTACTGTAAATAATTTTTTTAACAAATTAAGCTGATTTTATTTATTTTATTTTACTATTTGTTGTTGTTATAAAGGAGATTTTTTTTTTAAAGGAAGAGTTTTGTGATACTGTTTAGTTATATTTTGACAAATTGAATAAATACAACTTTCTTTTTGTTTACAGACAAAGCCTGTAGCGTTTGCAGTGCGAACAAACGTTTCTTATGATGGATCTTTGGATGATGACTCTCCTGTGCATGGATATGCTGTGTCTTTCGGTGTTAGGGATTATCTTCATATCAAAGAGGTAACTATCAAGGACATCAAGTATACTATAGTAATTCTTTTTTAAAATAATTTTTTTTGTTTTGTTTTTGAGTAATATGAACCTGATTATATAACTGTGATTTTCTTGCTGTTTTTACCTTGACCAGATTGACCAGGTTGGGTAATGCTGGTACTCGATTCATGCTTTATAAAAACTTTGTTATTATGTTTATCACCCAAGTTATGAAATATGCTACCTGAGACTGTCAAAAGGGCAGACTGTGTCGAGTCGTTCTTCTTTACATTGAAGTTACTTAGTGAACCAAGCATCTCTTTCAATTCTGCTGCCCACCTCCATCCCGTCACTCCCACACCGGACTTTATCTTTCCTGTTTTTTTTTGTTATTTTTTATTTCTCATTATCATGCACTCCCCGGTTGGGGTGCCGGGGGTTTCTGTATAAATAATATCCCCACTTTCTGTAAATTTAGTGCTTTAAATTTCCACTGTCACTGTCTTTCTCATTTGTTCTTTTTCATTCCTACTCTGTTCTATCAATCTACTATATGTATCTTCTTTGCTAGACCAGCCACCTACCTTTTTTCTTTAAAATTCTTCCACAATTCCTTATTTGTGTAGGGGTCTGTTTGGTCGGCTTAGGAATATTGGACACTTTCTGCCAAATGGTGACTAGGGCTTTCTATGGTATTATTATTTAGCAATGTAGGCATTTTATATGTATGTATTTCGTTAATATTTTATAATGAGGTTTATATTCTTTTTTTTTTTTTTTTTTGATAAATAAGAGTAAAGCCTCAGCGTCCCCTGCATGGGATGCCTTTACTGTAAAGTGGCCGGCTGGTGGAGTGCCTTCAGTGCTACCGCTAGAGTTATTTCAGCAGATCTTTTATATGGATCAGGAGTGAGTCCTCTTTCAACCAAGTTATGGTCCTGATTTTGTGGTCTTGATTTGGCTCTTTGCAGTCAGCTGGACCCTATAAACAATGAATAACTAACTATCGCGCACTACGAGAATGGATGAAGACCCATGGGTTATAAATGGAATCATCATCATCACGCCCATATGAAAGAGCAGGCATGCCTACCCGTATGGAATTTCCGTATTTTTTCCGGAAATTTGAAAAACTCTGCAAGCGCTATGGAAATTACGGAAAATTGTTTCACGATCCGGAAATAAATAAAAATAAAATTGGGGAAAAAAATCGAACTCGTTAGCCTGTGATAATGCACCGCATGATGGTTTTCCGAAGACGGCCGAACCCGGTGTAACATCGCAGCTGGACCGAGTATCTTATTTGGGCCAGGTGCCTTTGCGCATGCGCCAGGTCAAGTCAGGCCGGCCTTTCCACGATGTTCTTAGGCGTCATAACCCTGTGACGGTGGGTCTATTGTTGCTGGGCTCTGCACAATGGAATGCTATTACCCACTCGTCTTTCGTCTGTGGGGATCGGCTAGTTAATCGCCCGGTGACTAATCTTAATACATTTATAAGTTTAGCTCGGTCTGTGTTAGGATGGGGTTACAGAGATAGGGAGAAAATGGTAAAAGATTCACTGATACACAAGCTCTCACACGGCTATGAAACATAGGTAGTCCAGCCACTTGTTAACAGTAAATATCACACATTTATTTCCTCTACTCTATACAAAATCTTCTAATCCCTATACTAACTTAAATGTGACCCTCCACCACGGGATGAGTCGTATTGCGCCTCAGTCCATTCCGAGCAATCACTGAAAATAGGTGCAGGGGGTGTGGGTTGTCGGTTTGAAGATTTTAGTTGTTGCTGATTCTTTAATCATTTATCTACATGTTTCCGTTGGAATTTTGCTAAAATTCACTTCTAAAAGTATTATAAATGTGTTTTAAAAGCACCACCTATCCCGTTTTGGTGAGAAAATCTTGCCAAAACCACTTCTTTTGAACAACCTGTCCTCCCTATGCTTTTTGAGCCGACCCGATGTACTATGCACCGATTGAAAGGTCTTTGTCTCAGCTTTTAAACTATGTAGAATACGATTGGTTGATTCGAAATATAAAGCTAAAACGATAGGCTAAAAATAATAGTTCTCCGGGAATGCCCCTGTAAACAATTTTTAGACCACATACTTTTTTTTATTTTATGTTGCTATTTTATACAAATTGTTGACATTTGCTCATTTGTAATGATTTTAATATTGTTATGAATAAAATTATTATAGTAGTAGCAATCGGCCTGCATAAAAATGTTAACTAAGTAAAACATACATTTTAACATTTATTTTAAAAAAGTGTAAAAATTAAAGTACTTCATACTTTGAAATGAAAATCTGTGTGTGTGTTGTTAATGCTGTGCTAGATTACTGTGCCAAATTTCATTAAGATCCATGCATGGTTGCTAAGGACATTACTGTCTTAAAGTTTGTAAACACAAATTTCGAGATTTCTCAGAATCGCGTTTTTGAGGGGGGGGGGGGGGGGGGGGGGGGGGGGCAAAGTAAAAAGCATGTAGCTCCGAGACTATTCGTCAGATTTTCAAACGGTTTTTTTTTCCATTGAAATTGGCATTCAAAATACTTTAAGATAGCACAAATAACTCAAAATGACCCAGAGGCACAATAAGACTCAAACCGTGGTGGAGGGTCACAAATGTCTAAATTCACTTCGAATAGTTCGCTCCTTGATAGGTCTAAGCAGCTACTGTTTCATCATTGGGCTAATAGTGCTTTCTGTCCAACTGTTCAGGTTTCTGGAAGAGTGGACTATTGATGTCCTTCTAGAGCAGTTTTGGTGCATGGTTTCAATTGACTTAACTCTCTAGTAGATGAGAGGTGTTGTGGTGGAGTCTTCTCCTGCTGGGTAGACTGGTGGGCTATAGTAGCTCAGTGCTAGATGCTCCACTGCAGGCCGAATGTCAGGGTGGAATCTTACTGGTCTTCCTGCTGCCTCGGGCAAACGATGCCTGCTCGTCTGCAAAATATGAGACGAATTTCTGCAACACCGTGTTCACTAGTAAGGGTGTGCAGAGCATCTCACTGATGGCAGAAATAGCACTCAGTGATAGCTCCACATGTCCGTGGTGTACTGGAATCTCCACTCTAATTCCTATACATATACACATCATGGCTAAACTAAACACAAGAAGAAGTAATTAACAATATACATATTCTCCAGTACAGCCACTGGTCTGCAATAATAAACATAATACTTCATGATGGCAAAACCGGTCGCGTGTCCGCCACATGGTCAAGCAAAGTTTGACTAACATTCACAATTCTAAACATGGCAAAACTTCACAAACATAATGCAGCAATAATATCAATAAAGCGCGATGAAACAAAAGATAGATCATTTACCTTTTTGACAATGTCAGGCTGTGGCTAACTAGATTGAATTGAATTTTACCCGTCCCTGCTTTAGTCTTCAGTTAGAGAGATCTATCAGAGCGTTGCTCCTTCTCGCATGCAGTTCAGACAAAGAATTACCCTACCTAGCATGTAGTCAGCAAAAGCCCGCGAAATCTAGACTACAAGAGGCTCCCTCTGGCGGGTGTCTCTGGCCATATGTCAGCTGAATGAGGTTACTGTTTAACTGAGCCAGCATTAACGTACACATGCTTTGCCTACAATTGACTTGCGTCGTCTGCTGTACATCGACTTTAATTTACAAAGGCTGGCTGGCTGAACTAGTTAAGGCGAGAAGTCGTAGTGCTGGGTTAAACTGGTCCTCTTGCGACTAATCCTAAACCCTAACCCTAACCCTAACCCTTACTAAGACTACGATAGCACTGTGCACATGCATCGAATTTTGTAATGCATCGACCAATCAGAATGCTCCCAGTCGCTCCCAGTCCAAATAAGATACTCAGCCCTTTAGCGATTTCACACCGGTTTTATGCAGCAATGCGCAGTTGCAGTAGAGACACGTGGCATCAAAGTTTCCGGTATAGGCACCGAAGTTTGACGAACTAGTTTTTTGCACAGTCGCAGTGAAGATCGATGCTCGTGAGACAGAATTCAAAACATGGCGTCCAAGCAAAGTGATTGTGAATCTGAATCTTCAAAGAAACGGCGCAAGGGGCAGACATATATTGCCTCGTATTTGGAAAAGTGTCCTTTCATTATTCGCGGCAGCACTGACTCAAAAGTACAATTTATGCCAACAGTTTGGCATCTCCGCTGGTGATATGAACCACATCAAGCGGCACGTGGAAGGCCCACAGCATATCAAGAATAACAAGGCTTTGAAGAAGAAAAAGAAGATTGTGGCAGCAAATCAATCTATGATTCTTCGCATAATATCAAAAAGGATGAGTGCAAAAACAATAGGTAGTAAAAGTACATACGGAAATCGTAATAGTAATACTGAAATTTGAAAAAGCTAATACTGAAACTTCAAATTGAGGGTAGGCATGCCTGAAAGTGGTAAAGACTTTGGTATAAATGCTATGTAATATCAATATTTCACCATCCCCATCAGGTAAAATTTTAAAAAAGTATTTAGTATTTATGAATTTGAGGCAAGACAGTTTTGTAAGGCATGAGGCCCTTGATGATTTTATGTCCCTCAGAAATCAACTGCTGCATAATTATTTAAATAGGTAAACTATTCATTAATTGTAAAAATATTTGCCGTATTTAAAGTTGATTTGTATGTGTAGAAATTCAACAATGACTGGTGGATAGGACGGCTTGTGAAGGAGGGTTGTGATGTACGGTTTATTCCTAGTCCTGCCAAACTAGAAAACCTCAAAAGTCAGCATGGTGGGGGCAGCCGATCCGCGGGAAAAATTTACACAAGGTAAGCTAGGATTTTCTTCTTATTTCTTTGTCAGGTTTATCAATAGCACTGCAGCAGGCTAAAACAAGACATGGAAGAAGAAACGGCTGCAAGGTTTTGTGATTTGGGTTATTTAAGCAGCAGTATTATTATTATTATTTTTTTTTTTTTAAATTTACCTTATTGTCCTTTTTTTATAGGGAAATTCTGGGCCGCCTCCCCAGTGGAAAGCGTAGTCGCAGCCTGTGGCACGCCCAAACCCAACCTACCTAACATTAGTTGTGATTTTGACATTTTCGCTAGGGGAGCAAACCGGAGTACCCGGAGAAAACCCCCGAGACGTTGCCCGAGTCGAAAGTAAAAAATATTCGGAGAAACATAACGCCCAGATGCTGGATCGAACCCACACCTGTCGGGCGCCATTGGTTTCTGGCCTGTGGACAAGGCAAGTTAGTCCCGCCTTAGCCCACTTGGCCACAACGCTCGCTATTATTTACAGTTACTGATGTTGCGAAGCACTGGTAGCAGTGTTTATCTTAAACTTGACACATTTTACATTGATAACTGAAACGTATAATAATATAAGGATTGAAATATGATCTGCCTTCAGCCCGTCTCATATTTCAAGGTGTAAAGGTGTCGTGTTTCATGTTAGGCTTGTAGCTAAATTATAATTACTTCTACTGTATACAGATAAGTTAATTTATTTGATTTGATGACTTAGTATGAAGGTAACTTAACAATAATATATTTGATTTTTTAAAATACTCTGCAGCTGGATATCCTGTTTCTTTTACAGATTGTAGTGCAGTTAGTTTGTTACAGATCACTTTTTAAACTGTTATTGATTGTGACTGGTAGTGCCTTGGAACATGTGTCATGTCACAGCAAAAGACACCTGTATAACATCAGTTTAATCTCGGTCACATCTGTACCTCAGAGAGTACATAGATATTGATTTTGTCTAGCCTGCTTGGGTGTGTCCATTTCTCGTTTGCCTGCCTACCTACGCACTTTTACATTAAATTTTACGTTGTTATTATTATTATTATTATTATTATTATTATTATTATTATTATTATTATTATTATTATTATTATTATTATTATAAAAAGCTAAAGCACTAAAACAACTAGAATAAAAACTTAAAATAATGTTTGTTGGTTTTATATTGGATAAATATCATGGTCGTTTTTTGAATATACACTGAATGAAACTTTGAAGATGGTATTCAGTTTGTGTGTTGTTGGTTTGGTTGATACTGTTTGCATTGTACATTTTGTTTACATTCTTAATTTGCTTTTTTGACTCACATGCATAGATTGTGAGTTATGTACTGACCACAAAAAACAAAACAAAAAAAAATCAATAGTTTTGCAAATCTGTGTGAGATGAGTCCTAAATAGTCCAAAAATGACATTTTTTAAAAAGTGTTTCCGTCCATTTGTCCAAAACTTGCAAGTGGATTAATATCTAAGAACCTATTTCAACTATCACAACCAAACTTAGTAAGATGATGTATATCCACGAGAGCTCCTAAATGATCAGTGAATGAAGGATTTCACTTCAGGGTCAAGGTCACAAGATCAACAAATGTTAGTAAAAAGTTTAAAAAACAATTTTTTGCAAAATTTCTTTTTTTATTTTAAGTTACTAATATTGAACTTATGATTTGTTGATGCATGATAGATATAAATGAGACAACATACTGTGCAAATTTGGTCAACCTCACTCCAAGGTCACAGTCACTGGAGCTGTCCAAAGTTGGTTAGTATAGGTACTTTGAAGGATCTTTGACCCTAAACTATGGGAGATATAAAGTCCAAACTTGTTGTATTTAGAGATGATAGATTGATCTTCATAAGTGTTCTGTTTTTGAGTTGATCTTAAATATTACGATATTTTAGGCCTTGCAAAAATATTTTTAAAAATTGGTTTTCGTACAATGGAATAGCTGTAAATTTAACCCATAGTATCCAATAACATTGGGTTATTTAATCATGCATGAGCATGAGATGTCATGTGAATGTCAAGGTCATCCCAAGGTCAAGGTTATTGAAGGTCAAGGTCATCCCAAGGTCAAGGTTTTTGTTTTGTTGCCATAATACAAATTTTTGTTGCACTTTATTTGATCATACATGAGTGTATTTGGAGCCGGAGGTCAAGGTCATCTCAAGGTCAAGAGCATAGAAAGATCAAAGTTGGTATTACTTTTGTATTTCATTTATTTTTTTCTGGGCAATCATTCTTTTGGTAAATATTGCAAGTTCCACAGGGTTCGTACGCTCCTTGAACCTCCTTGAATTTTCCATGTCTTGTTCAAGGGCCCTTGAATCTCCTTGAAAATAGCCAAATTGCCTCAGCTCCTTGAAAACTCCTTGAAATTTCAACCAGTGTATCTATCCATTGCTTGACCTATAGATTTTATTGTCAAGTTTTCAAAAAAAAGCCATTGAAAAATAAAAATTAATAAAACTAAAATTATAATATTATTTGTGTTGCAGTGTTCCCGATTACGCACAGTAGTGCGTCAATTACGCACAAAATATGAAAAATGACGCAAGAAAATTTGCATGTGTGCGTCCTGTGGACGCACACTTTTTTTTGGAATCGCTGAAGTCATAAATACGACCAACGAGTGGCTAACTAATTCACGGCATAATCAGAATCAGAACCCAACTGAGACTGCCATTGCAGACGATTAAAGATTGTGTCGGGAGTTGTCGTCCTTAAAAATCGCATGCGCGCATTGTAAACTTCCTCCAAACAATACATTCACTGAACAAAAGAAATATTCGTTAATTCATTCTTTGATTCTATCATACACAATCATGTCACTTCTGACTTGGTTGACTGGGCCCAAAACCCGTTCATCCACCGATTTTGGGGACTCTCAAAATTTGCACAAGGACTCTTAAAATTTTATACCTGGGAGTCCCAAGGACTCTCATTTTTTGTGTGTGGAGGGAACACTGGTGTTGTTCGACAATTGTAACTTTTGTCGTCTGCTAATGATAAGGGAAGTAACCTCCACTGGAAATTGTTCATTTCCTTGCAGTCGCGCATGCGCAGTTCTCGGTACATATTCTTTGTTTTCCGCTCGTACAGAAAGTACGAAAACAGCGAAAAGGACAGTGACACCGCGCATATTTGATTACTGAAGGGATAAAAATGCCTGGAGGCGATTGTGTGTTGAATCTTTAGTGGTTATCGAAATCTGAATATGCAGGGTGGCTGCTTGAAAAGAAAGGGAACAAGCATGCATGTTTCTGCCGCGTCTGCCAGAAAATTGTTGATGTGTTGGACCAGCTGTTCAGCACACACATGAAAGCAACAAAGGACTATCAAGATCGGGCCCTCAGGATCTTTGGGCTGTTGTGAGGCAGCTGTTACTTTTGTCCCATGGGCAAGCAAATATGGAGAGAGGATTCTCAATCAACAAAGAGACCAGCACTGAAAATTTCTTCCAGCATTCCTTGGTTGCTCGCCGACAAGTGCTGAACGGTATCAGGAAGATTGGTGGAATCGACGAGGTGGACATCACCAAGGAGCTGCTATTATCAGCATCTTCTGCAAGGAGAAAGTACCTTGATCAACAAAAGAAAGACCAGGAACAGGCACAAGCGGCAAAGAAGAGGAAGGCACAGGAACTGAGGAAGACTGTTGCTGATTTAAGAGAGAAAAAAAGGAAGAATGGAGAAGGATGCTCAGCACCTGACTCAAGAGGCAGACAAGCTTGCTGAACAAGCAGATAGAGGAAGGGTGCGCTGAGAATCTTGACTCAGTCAAATGCGCTGAGGAGCAAATCCAAGGAAATAAAGATCCAGTTGGAGAAGATTTCCCGTTAGATTGATTAAGAGATGGAAAAACTGAAATAACTGAAAACTCATTCATCTGTATAAAGTGTATTAGCCGGTGGTGGTACCTCTTTCTGACTTTTTACAGTTCTCTAACTTGTGTCTAAGGACAACAGGCTTCACAATTATTGTTTAAATGGGTATAGACTCTGTAATCTGCATCATCATTATAACTGCAACTTCATCGACATGCAATATTTATGTGTGTAGATTTCATAATTAATATCAACATCAGTATCACCATCAGATTCATGACTGCAAACAATTTATGGGTGTCACTGGGTAAAAGATTTTATCCTTTATTTTGACTATTTGTCAATTCTTATGTGCGTTTATAATTTAAAAAAACTCCTTGAATTTTTGGAAAAACTCCTTGAAATCTCCTTGAAAACTCCTTGAATTTTTTTACAACAATTTGAGTATGAACCCAGTTCCATAAGGAGCATGCGAGTCATATGGGGTGTGCCATTCTAGTCCATTATTCTGATTTAACATTATGTTGAAGTTTATTGTTAGAGATTGTTATATACATGTATTAGATGTGCTGGTAAAATTACTGCTTGGGATTCACCTATGTATTCATTCTAGTGTGTGTGAGGTTCGTTTTTGCATGTTACAGTAAAGCTAGTTCTTCTGGTAACATAGACAACCTGTTGAACTCCAAGCCAACAAATTCAAGAGGTTCAACACCCCCTACACCAGGTATTTTATCTTCCCTAACTCCTTAATCCTCTCTCTCTCTCTCTCTCTCTCTCTCTCTCTCTCTCTCTCTCTCTCTCTCTCTCTCTCTCTCTCTCTCTTTCTCCCCCCCCCTTAACCCCATCCACCCCCCCCCTCTCTCTCTCTCTCTCTCTCTCTCATTATATAAATATAAGTTGTACGTTTTTATTTAGTTATTTTTAGAAAACCGTTTTACGATGGTGAAAATCTTACATTCTTCTTCGGTGTTTCATGTTGAAATTCAGAATATTCCATACCTTGTAATTTGAAAACATGGACAATGATTAGCATTCCTAGACACATTATTGCTTGAAGGTGTTGTTAGAAGTTAACCTGATAAGATAAATGTTTCAGTTAAATGGTGGTGTTATTTGTCACAATTAACAGGGATATAGTGAATAATGAGAAACAATTTTTTTGTTGTTGTCTTTTTCAAACTAATAAAACTGTTAACTGAACAAAAACAAACAAAAACCTGAATAATTTTTAATTGATTTTGTTTGGAATTGCTTTGTATTAAGTTAATTTCTTGTTGATAATAATTGTTATGCTTGTACAGGCATAGAAGAGAACCAAAATGGAGTGGACAGCAATGTTGGAGAGGACAGTGATAGTCTAGGAAACTCCAAATCCAGTAAGACCAGCATTACACCACCTACCAAGGAGAAACGCAAACCTTTTTTCAAAAAGGTCAGTCACACTTCTGTTGCATTCTCCTGTTCGGGATGGTTTAGAATCATATTTGATAGGACGAGAGATTACTATTTTTAAATAGTTGTGTATTATAGAGGCACATATTCAGCAAACACAACTTGGTGAATTATTATTACAAGAATCTCAGTTTCACAAAATATTGATTTTCTGCTTCAAGAAATAATATTAAGAGGCAGATATTCACTTCTGTGTAATCCTCTGTGTGTGTACAGATTGGAGATCGTTTTCAGTAGATTTGCATTTGAGATTTGACTCTTTATTGTTGTGACATTGTTATGTATGAGACCCATACTACATCAGTCTTGAAGGGGGAAAAAACTAACACCACAAGATCTCAGTTGCAATTATAATTGGAAAAATGCATAATGCATTCAATCTGTTGGTGACTCACAAGTAACTTTTTGGCTGATTTAACCCACTGCTATAACTCTGATAACCCAAGTTCAGATTCTATGGTGGACAATTTTTGTCCATTTTAGCAGTAAGGTTGCTCTGGGAGTTCAGTGTTAATTTAGGTATATAATTCCTCTTCCCGGAAATGGTTATTCCTGTCTGCCATTTCGCCATTTGTGGTTGTAGACGTTAAACTTCAGTTTTCGTTCATTTACCTGATTTTGTTTCAATCTGTTGATTACTGCTAAAGTATTATGAATATTTATCCGCCTATTTTTAATTTTATTTTATTTGTTTCATTTTCTTTTTTAATTTGGGTATGCGATTATTTGCAGTCTGAAATTTTATATTAAACTCATTTCGCATTTATTTCAGTCTGAAAGTATACCTCCCTATGAAGTTGTGCCTTCCATGCGGCCAGTAGTGCTGATAGGGCCGTCACTCAAAGGCTACGAGGTTACAGACATGATGCAGAAGGCGCTCTTTGACTTTCTCAAACATCGCTTTGAAGGAAGGTAAACAATCATGGAGATGAGCAATACTAAGCAAACTTCAAATGGGAAGAAGATTGCTGCTTTGCTAAAACTCCAAGAACACTGATAGCCTTCACACTATGTAGTGAAATCCTAGCCAAAATGATTTGCTTGCAAGACTTTGAAATATATCAACTGAACTGTAGTAGAAACTTTCCTGGGTTAATCTCAGTTTTAACCCAATACCATCTGAATCACCCGATATGACCCGCCGAACATGAACTATCGCTTCCCGAAATCGCCCGATATGGCCCACTAAACCTATACCCGTTTCAGTATCTTTTTTGGTTTCTCCGTATCCTACAATGCATGCGCATTGAGTACTTTGCTTAAGCTTCCTATATCCGTTTTCTACAAAGACCACATGAAAGCGATTCAGAGATTTTTGGAAGTTGTGATTTGTTTTTGGCGTCAAAATGGACGATGACGCAAGTTTAGATCATTGGCAGCAAATATTTGTAGTTCTAGTGATGAGCCTGATACTCCATCCAAGGATTTACCATTGCACAAGTTGGAATAGGCGATGAACCTGATACTCCTTTCCAAGGATTTACCGTTGAACAAGTTGGAAAAGGCGACGAATCTGACATTGATCTGCAGTGCTTAGTTAGAGAACATGATTTTCGTGACTATTTTTTGTCGGTTTATTTTGTCTAAAGTTTACAGTCGTACATACTTTTCTTTATGTGAAGCAGTGTAAACACCAGATTTCATACACAAATGCACGCACGAAAAAACAAGGTGACAACAGAATACTTTAACAGTCTTATTAATAAATGTGTTATTAATGTTCTGTTACAGTTCTATGCTATTTTATTTATGCATGCACATTTCTTGATGATTTGAATCAAACACACCCAAAAATTATCAGACCGTTTTTTCATAAAACTGATTTCTCCCCCACCCCCCACCCCCCTCCCACCCTTACACACAAATAACTCTGGTGAGAATCACACAAGAAACTTTTTACTTGAAACTACAATTATTTGTTACAGTTTTTAAAAAGGTTTCATTCAGATAAGTACATTATTGGAATTTGGGTGATTTATTTTGTAATGTGCGTGTGCTTGTTGTTCGGAGTTGCTTCCCTTTGCTCAGGATTCCTACAGTAGTCGGCCATTATAGCGTCAGGTGGGATGGGTTTAAGTAGAAATTTGATTGTGGACGAATTATATTGGTAGCGTTTATAGAGTTATTTTATTTAGTAACTTGATTTATGAATTTAATTTTAATGTTGGTATACAATTTTGTTTTTATCACATGTTGCAGGATTATTATTACTAGGGTAACTGCTGACATTTCGCTTGCAAAGCGCTCATTGCTGAACAACCCCAGTAAGCGGGCCATTATGGAGCGCACCAACCCTCGTTCTTCTGGACTGTGTAAGTTTAACATATTTTATTTGGTATGTTGGGGGTCTTTGGTTACCTTTCTAGCTGTCAGAAACAACAGTGTGTAAAATTACAGTGTAAAATTACAGTGATTGTGTTAGCACCATCAATTTGTGTCATTGTTAGTGATTGTGTTAGCACCACCAGTTTGTGTCATTATTAAGCAGGTATAATCAAAAAATGTGTCTGCTGCCACAAACATTTGCCATCATTGTTAAAAGATTTGCTTCTATTGCAATATTTTGCAAGAAGTAGGACTCTTAACAAGTTTTTGACTTGCATGCAGAGCAATGCGAGTCTGTGTATTCACCCTCCCTCCCTTCACCCCCCCTCCTACCCCCCACCCCCCCCCCCCCCCCCAAAAAAAAAAAATTTTAAAAATCCAGATTTTTGCAAATCTGTGTAAGATGAGTTCTTAATAGTCAAAAATTACATTTAAAACATTTATTTTATCTCCGTCCATCCGTTTATCTGTTTAAAACTTTGAAGATGGTGTTCAGTTTCATTGATATTGTTTGCATTGTACATTTTATTTACATTCTTATTTTGCTTTTTTGACTCTCTTGCTATGTACTCACTACAACAACAACAAAATCAAGATTTTTGCAAATCTGTGAAAGACGAATCCTATATAGTCCAAAAATGACATTTAAAAAACAAAGTGTCCGCAAGCAAATTTGTCCGCCTGTGCAAAACTTGCAAGTGGATTAATATCTCACAACCTATTCCAACTACCACAACCAAACTTGGTAAGATGTTGTATATCCATGAGATCTCATAAATGATCAGTGAATGAATGACTTCACTTCAAGGTCAAGATCACAAAATTAACAAAGGTTAGTAAAAAAAAAAACAAAAACAAAAAAAACAAATTCACAAAATTTCACTTTTTTTCCAAGTATTAATATTGAACTTTATGATTCTTTGATGCATGATAGGAATCAATCATCCTATGCACATGCACAGAGCCTCACTCCAAGGTCAAGGGCATTGGTGCTGTCCAAAGTCAAGATAGGTACTTTGAAGTGACCTTGACCCTAAACTATGAGAGATGTAAAGTTCAAACTTGTTATATTTAAAGATTATATAGGGATCTTTCATATGTGTTCCGTTTTTGTGTTGATCTTCAAGGTCCAGATCATTTTAGGCCTTGCAAAAACATACACTAAATAGGCAATTTATAGTGGAATGGCTCTATTTAACCCAAAGTGTGCAACAACATTGAGTTGTTTGATTATACATGAGCATGAGAGGTCACATGAAGGTCAAGGTCATTACAAAGTCAAGACCCCTGAAGATCAAGGTCATGTTTTTTCTGCACGTACAACTTTTGATGTAGTTTATTTGATATATTACATGAGTGTATTTGGAACCAGAGGTCAAGGTAATCTCAAGGTCATTGGAGCATAGAAAGTTCAAAGTAGGTATTTACATTTTAATGCTGTTGTTTAATTTTTTCTTTCCTGTACAATCATTTTGATGTTAAATATTGCAAGTTCCACAAGGAGCATGTGAGTCATATGAGCATTGCCCTTTAAATTTATTTTGTAATACAAGGCAGCTTTGCATTCTCTGTTATTTTCTAATTGACCATATTTGGCACAGTCTCATTTTTTTTACACTTTTCCTATCCTGTTCCGTAACTCGAAGGTCGTTGGGGGAACCACTGATGATCGTTTAACAAGCGTACTCCATCTTTTTCTGTCCTCAGCAACCCTCATGGCTTTGCTCAGTGTCAAGCCAGTCCATTCTCGAATGTAGTCTTCCCACCTCTTTTTCTGTATCCCTCTTCTTCTGCCTCTTTGCACCGTGCCTTGCAGGATGGTCTTTGCAAGGCCTGATGCTCTGGTGACGTGGTCATACAGGGTTCGCATGGTCTTTAAAGGTCTTTGAATGTTTGGGAAAAATTGCATTGCCTTTTCAAGTCTTTATTATATAAGTCTTAAAAAACTGATTTGGGTCTTTGAAAGTTTGGGAAAACTGTCAAAGTAAAGTATTTATTTGCAACAATTCTTTTTTTTTTTTGGTTCAATCCAATCGTTTGAGCCGGGAAAAAAAGTTTAATTTATTAAAGATTTCTTAAATGGAAAAAAAATAATAACAAAGGTAGGCAATTCTTAGTCATCTTCACAGTGATGCACATGTTTTGGGACCCTAATAGGACATGATGTCCTGAACACAAAATAACAATAGGACATGATGTCCTGAACACAAAAAAGTAATAGGACACTGGCATTGTTGTCAAAAAGTCCTGAACACAAAAAAGTAATAGGACACTGGCATTGTTGTCAAAAACTCGTGTTGTTTATTTGGTAATACTGAACAGTAAAGAGGCACTTCAAAACAGTGAAAGTTCAATTCTTGAAAATGTAGTGCAGCTGCATAACAGAGCCAAATTTCGCGAGAGGTAGATTTCCTTTAATTAGCCAGTTTACAGCTCGCGCTGTGGTGATCATTGCCTCCTCCTGATTTGTCAACATCAGATTCTCACAAGCCTCTTTATTTTGTTGCTCTTGGGGCACTGGGATTGCTAGTTTGTGACTTGCTGTAGTCAAATGATCTTCCAATGCACTTTTTAAAAAAGGTTAACGCAGCCGCGAGTAAACGAGTTTTTCGCCACACCAGAACTTTTACATACTGCACAGAACATGCCTTTTTTTTCATCGTCAAATTTCACCCATGGCCATGGATACTGTGCTTGCCACGCCTTCTGAAAAACGTGATCAACCGAGTACTAGTAGGCTGACTCAAAGTTGATGGCTTCTCAGCCTCGCGACTATCGGCATCGGAAAAATCCTCCACAGATCGTGTAGGCTGTGCTTCTTTTGATGTGCTGGGAGCTGAATTACACGCAAATAAGGCGGTTATTGAGATTTGTTTTTTTATCCGCCTTCAGTCTTTTTTTTGCAGGCATTTCCGATAATTTCGATCGAATGTTTGGCTTACCAAAAGTACAAGTACAACGCCAACACAGATCCAACATAAACTCAAGTCGCGAGCACCGATTGACTAAAACAAAGCCGTATATGTTTCAAGGGCGCTGGTTGGCTGTGTTGCTTTGTGACTCGGGATAAAAATAGCAATCCCACACAGGTGATGACAAGGGAGATAAGGCATGTATACATTTCAGCTTGCAGATGATGGGTCGGGGACTTGTTTAGTTTTCCGTCTAGTGCTGCAAAAACGTTTCACCCTGTCCGCAAAATACGCGAAAACTATCGAATACGTGTCCGACTCACCATCGTTTTAATCGGACAAGGTGTCCGCCTTGATGTTTGACAATCGGACATTTAAAAAAACAAGCGGGCAATGTCCGGGGTCCAGGTAACTTGTGCATCACTGATCTTCATATAATATTAATAAGGGCATACCGCAAGAGTCAATAATATTTAACATTTCTTAAGGACAAACAACACAAACCTCATTCCGAGATCGACTCAGTGCGCAAGACTGCAGACAAAAAAAAGCACTGGATGTAGAGAAACATGGCTGCCTGGGACTATTGGCAGAGTCTAATGCCGCCCAAGAAATGTCCAAGAAAAAGAAACATCACTGAAGGAGCTTGATGTGCTGTTACTGCAGGGTCAATTTAAATTTTAAACTAGCATTTTTTTAAATTAGTGTTTTCTTTCTGTTGCTAACCCATTCTCCAGATCAACATGAATGCTATCCAAAGGGTTAAACACAACAGTACAAAGAGAAGGAGAAAAAACACATGTTCAACCAATAATGTTTAGGACTGACCATTTGTTTATTGGCATTTGTATTACAATTCTAAAACGTGCTCACTACCAGGCAGTCGTTTTGAATTTGATTAAATTGACTAACTACAGAAGAAATTTTGCCATGTCAAAGCTGTTACTCGACATTTGTAGTTTCGTATTTTGCTCTTGATTTCTGTTAGAGGGTCTTTGAAAAGTCTTTGAATTTTAAGGCTAAATGTCTCTACGAACCCTGTCATACCATCGAGTTTCCGTTTCTTCACCACTTTGAGCATGTCATGTTGTCCAATGGTTTGTGCGATGGTCTGTCGGACTTCGTTGTTGTTGATTTTTTGGATAAGGGAAATGCCCAAACATTTTCTGTAGCACCTCATCTCCATGCTTTGCATTTTTCGTTGTAGATCTGCTGTGAGGGTCCATGTTTCGCAAGAGTATAGGAAGATGGCGATGACAAGGGAGCGCAGCAGCCTTACCTTGGAATGAGACTTATCGTCTTGTCTTTCCAAATGAGCTTCTTCTACCTTGTCAGGGCAGCAGTTCTTTGTGCGATCCTGGAGAGGACTTCCTGTCTGGACCCATTGTCTGATACAATTGCTCCTAAATATTTGAAGCTATGCACTGTGTTTAGGGACTGACCTTGGACTTTGATGCCATTGATGTTTTGGCCATCATTTTGGTCTTCTCTGCACTTATTTCCATTCCATAAACTCTGGAGGTGGTGTCAAGCCTCTGTACCAGCTGTTCAAGTTCTTTTTGCTCTCCAGCCAATCCATCAATGTCATGCAAAACGGAGGTTGGAGATTGCTCTACCCCCTATACTGATTGCCTTTGTGGTCTGCCAGAGCATCTGACATGACGCACTCTAGGAAGATGTTGCAGAATGTTGGAGAGAGTATGCATCTTTGAAGCACACCGATTGTTCTGAACCAGTTCTCGAAGGACTGCACTGTAAGCCTTGCCATATAGGTGTTTGATGTTAGGCTGATTTTGTACACTCTCATGGTTGCCCACAGAGCTGCATGCCAGACTCAGTCAAACACTTTCTTGATGTCTACAAACACATGATTTGGATGTTGTTGGTGCTGTAGGTATTTCTCGCAGATTATTCTGAGGTTGAAATTCTGTTCAGTGGTACTTTGCCATTCCCTGAATCCTGCTTATTCTTCAGCTATGATTTGTTCAGCTTGGGGTTTCAACCTGTTGAGTATTATTTTCAGGAGGACCTTCCTGGGGTGGCTGATGAGTCTTATGGTGCGGTAATTTTCATATTCCTGAAGTTTACCCTTTTTGGGAAAGGTGATGACAAGCGACTGGGTCCATGGTGTAGGCCACTCCCCACTCTGCCAGATCTTGTTACAAATAATGGTAAGGGCGTCAACCATCGCTTCTCCTATTGCCTGAAGCAATTCCGGAGGTATGTTATTAACTCCTTCTGACTTCCCCTTCTTCAGTGATTGCACTGCTGCCTCAGCTTCTTCTCGGAGAATTGGGAAGATTTCTTCCTCTCCTCTGTTCTGGGGACATGCGAGAACTGGTGGGTTTCCGTTTGATGTGTGGTTGTAAAGGTCAGAGCAGTATTCTGTCTATCTATCCAAGACTTTTTGTTCTGTAAGGCATATGCCAGACTTGCTATGGATCGTGGAGACTTTGGGCTGTTTAACACTTGTCAGCCGCTTCACAGTGTGGTAGGCCTTCTTGCTGTTGTTCTTGTTCAAACTGTTTTCTATTTCCTGGCATTGCTCTTCTATCCAGTTCTCCTTTGCTATGTGCATGCCTTTTTGGACACCATTGTTGATTTTTGGGTAGGGATCAGTTCCCTGTGAGGTGTTCTTTTTCATCTCTCTTCTTTTATCACACAGTTCCAAAAGTTCATGTGTGATCCACAGTTTCTTCTTTGGGCAGTGCTTGCCAAGGATCTCAATGGCGGCATCTGTCACAGCCGAGTTGAAGGTGGTGGTCATGGTGTAGAAATCTACTTCACCAGCTCCCAGAATGAGCAGTGGTGCAAATTTCTCTTCAGTTGTGGCTTGGAATATTTCTGCCACCTCCGGGTCTTGCAGTTTGTCGAGGTCGAACTTCAGTCTTTTGCACTTTGCTGTGCTTACTCTCTTCAAGTGGAGCCGGAAGGACATCATCACGAGATCGTGGTCACTTCCGATGTCTGCTCCTGGAAAAGTGTCCTGTCAATGTTGATCTGAAGCGTTTCTTGACCATGATGTAGTCAATCTGGCTGTGATGCTCCCCGCTTAGACTGTGCCATGTCCATTGTCTGGATTTTTTGTGGAGACCAAGCGTGTTTGCCAGTATCAGATTGTTGTATCTGGCAAACTCCAAGAGTCTCAGACCCCTGTCATTTGTCTCGTTGTTGCAGTGGGGTCCACATTTGTCTCCCCAGTTCTGGTGCGCATCTTGGCCAACCTGGGCATTCCACACAAACACTTTTCATCCACAGCCTAACACACTTTACATCTGTGCAGTTTGTTATAGACATAATATTTATATTTACTGCAGTGGAGGTGCAGGCCGAGATCGAAAGGATATTTGAGCTGGCTCGCACACTTCAACTTGTGGTTCTGGATTGTGACACCATCAACCATCCCTCCCAGTTGTCCAAGACTTCACTTGCCCCCATCATAGTCTATGTCAAAATCTCCTCACCCAAAGTAAGTCATACTACTAACTAGTTGTGTTTGAGATTAGTAAACAATGTGTACAAATGCATTTAGGGTGTTGTTTGCGTTTTAATGTTTGCAACTACGTCAGTTTTAGATTTCTTTAATGACCAGTGTTTTTAGAATTTTTTTTTTTTTTTTTTTTTTAAATTGAAGAATTGTTTCAATATTTACTATGCACTTAAGTGAGTGTTGAATTAGGCAGCCTTTGAGGGGAATTGGAAGAGGTAGACTTGATTGTATATTGTGGTGGGAATGTTTTCCCTGTTGATAGCATGAATGTTTTACAGTATTTCTTGTGAAAGTGTAGTCAGCATGAATGTTTTACAGTATTTCTTGTGTTAGTGTAGACTGCATAAACTTTACGATTACTTCCTCGCAGGTGTTACAGAGGCTGATCAAATCCAGAGGAAAGTCACAGAGTCGCAATATGAACGTTCAGTTGGTGGCTGCTGACAAGCTTTCACAATGTGCACCTGTAAGTTGATTTGATGCAAAGCATCATTTTATTTACTATACATGTGTTACAGGGATGGATTTAACCGGAAATTACCAGTATTTTACTGGTTTGAGAATAAAAATACCGGTTGAAAAATCAGTAGCCGGTAGAGCCTACCGGTTCTTATTTTGTTTGACTGGTTTCAAAAATAAAGAAAAAGAGAAAGAAAAACAAGAGAAATGAATAGAGAGAGAGAGAGAGAGACAGACAGACAGCCAGCCAGCCAGCCAGCCACGCTGATTATGTGTTTAGGGAGTGTAGACGAGAGGCCTGCGAATGCGTTCATTAGCCTTGCCATATTCTTTGAGGTAATTAACACATAATGATATAACATTGGCAGGCGCAAGGCTATCGTGAATAGGATAAATTAAACTCGCGCACTTTTTGATTTTTTTCTTCCCTCGTGCTCGTCAGTATGTTTTGCGACAGTGGCAGATAGCTAGTAGCCTAATAATGAAGAAACAAAAATCTCTGTTTTCAATTTTTGCTAGGGGGGGAGGGGGGGAGGTGAGGGGCGATAAAAGAAGTTTATGTGAAGACGAAGATGTTTCTAATGAAACAGAAAGTGTATTAACAGAGTCACCATCTACTTATATAAAATAGTGACGCATTATTAAGCTTTGCTATGGGTCATACCGGTTTCCGTGACTGGTCTACCGGTTTGCGTTCGAGTGGGTTTGTTTACTGTGACGTCGTACCGGTTTTGCAAATCCCTAGGACGATCACTGTGTTAGATTGGTTTGGAAACCAAAAACTGCAGATTTGGTTAGCAATGTTTTTATTTGCTATAGATAGCAAGGATATTGAAGTTTCTGCTAGACTGATTTGCCGTTCCTCATATTAGTTTTGAGAAGTCAGCTCTTAGTAGTTTGTTCAACTTAAAAATAAATATGTTCAGTAGTTCCTGTCGTATCTAACAGTTTGTTATTTGGCATTGCAGGAAATGTTTGATGTAATTCTGGATGAGAACCAGCTGGATGACGCTTGTGAGCACCTTGCTGAGTTTTTGGAAGCATATTGGAGAGCAGCTCACCCCCCTTCCATGGCTCAACCTTCTCCCACAGCTGCCCACCACAACCTGGCTTCCCCTACATCTCCTGGCCCACTTTCCCGACACAACACTATGCCTGCCCAGGTCATCCATTCCCGCTCTCAAAGCTTCGAACGCCATCCTCACGCGCACCACCCGCACTCCCCTGACCAGGACAACCCACATGGATCTGATTTTGAGAGAGAGGCTCACCATCGGCGTACGTATCACGGGAGTGCCAGCGGAGGTGGTGACTATGACTCATATGGTGAGAGAGACGTTCGGGAAGGGCGATCTCATGATCGGCATCACCACGGTCGTGATCACGAACACATAGACCCTAGGGATAAGCATAGCTCTCCACGCAGCTCGCGTATGCCTATACGCCAAGGTAGTATAGACATCTAGCGACTGCCTGCCCGGCTGTGGAAGCTAGGTGTAGTCGTGCATACGGACGAGGCTAAATTGCAAAGGTGATGTCCCACTTCCAAACCAATTGTTGGTGTTTTTCCTCTCTGCATGTGCAAGAGAGGTAGAACCAACCTCAACAGCTTTACCACAACCACCTTTCAACCAATGCCGCCACGTTACTCCCTTTCCTGCAATAGGCATGAAACTAACGCACCTTTGCAGTGCTTCTACTGTGGAAGGGAATGTTGCATCTGCTGTAAATGGGGATGAACTGGGGTTGTGGACTGCTGGCCTGGACAAGAAAACATTGGGCAAGAATGCAGTGCTAGCACTGTGGCACAGTGAATACTGTTCTGCAGACCCAGTGTTCATTATGGTATCAAGTACCGAGTAATTCAGAGAGAAAAGTCTCTCATTGAAATCTCTTTTCGAGTGTTGTTCTCCTGTTATTATATATTTAAAAAAAACAAAACAGTTTGCAGAGTGATTGTAACCAGAATACCTGCGTGCGTTTGTTCTGTAAAAATGATGTGATGGGCAATAAATCTGCACCCAGTGTCTCCTGTTTTGCTCAATTCTGGGATTCATGCCTTTAGCAGGACCGTTGCAGGGAAATTTGGGAGTTTGTTTCTTTAAGCAATTGGAGCATGGGTAATGACACTGTATCCTCAGCTTGACACATTGAAAGCTTCCAGCAGAAATGGTTCCTCGTACAAAGAGCTCTTGGTACATGCTGACCCAGACCATGACTGGGAAATTTTCAGTGACTGATTTATATATACACACACATACACACAACAAGTGCATTTTACTGCTGAAGCGAGGTTGGTCAAGCCTGTGGCTCATGCCATGCTGACAGAGCAGGACGTCTATCTTGTACAGGTCTACTGTAATGGTTCTTTATGTCGGTCGGTTGCTAATTCACAATTTCATGATTGAGATGATGAATCGGCATAATGGCTTTAAATGAACATGGAGAAATTGTTACTGTTAGGGATGTGCTTGGCTGAGGTGTATAAGAAAGCACTGTAGCAAAGAGACCGAGGAGAACAAGTCTGATTGTATAATAAGTCTGATTGTATAATAGTAATGTCAACTGTCTTGGAGCTGATCAGTGTGATCTTTAATGAGCTAAGTAACATGTGAGAAAGATATTGTGAAGTTTTAATTGAGAATTACTTGTGAGTGAATCGTGGATTTTGATTGTGAAACTTGCTGAATTTCTGCTTCCATGCAGACAGTCTGTACTTTCATGCTTCACTATTGTAATTATTCGAAATTTCATTATTACCAATCTGGTTTTGTGCTTGTCCATTTGAAATGAAGTATTTTGGTGTGTTTTGTTTATATGTGTGTGTGTGTTTTCCACTTTGAAGCAGTGCCCCTTGCATTTTGCAACACCTTATGTAAAGATTTTCATTGAAATTTTGTATGCATGCTGTTATTATTTGGGGAGGGGGAATTACATATATGTTACCAAGAGTAATGTTCTTCTGGATGGTTAAAACTTTTCGAGTGTGATATTTTGTATGTGTATGCCCTTGACACAGCTTCACACAGTTAAGTATGATTATTTAAACAGGTCTGTGTTTGTTTCCTCTCTGTTAATGCAGGCATTGCAGAGAGCTACTAGACTCAACATGTCAGGAAGCTAGTTCGATAAACTGATTACGTTGTGATTTTGTTTTAAAATTATTTTGTATTTAGCAGTTTGGTTCCATTGAAATATACAAATAAATAGTTGCAACCGTTTAGTGAACACATGATTTATCATTGTTTTGTGATTCAAAATGTAGTAAAATGACGAATGTTAGCTGACTTTAAATTGGATTTTACTACAACATATAAACAATGCAATATTTACTAGCATATTGACATGGTTTGTTTAGTGGGAGACTTTTAAATTTGTTTGGTTTGCAGTTAGTTTAATTTATGTTGTCCTGATATTAAGGACTTGTAATGGAAAACTTTGTGATGAAACATGTGAGTTTATGTTCCAGTTTTGGACTGTCTATTATGTTTTGCTTGTTGCCTTCTCCCCAGGTTTCATTATTATTACATATTTTTTAAAAAAAAATTCTCTATGTATAAAACATTTTACCGTTTTGTTTTTCAAGTGTGCACTTGGTTTCTAGTCTTTCGTTTTCTACCTTCACACTGTCATTTTTCCTGTCATGGACATAATTTTGTACACGTGCAATAATGGAAACATTTATGAAGATATTTTGGATTTTGTTTTCTGTCTGCCATTCAGATCAGTTGTTTACTTCTGGTTGTTTTTTTTTTGCGTTTTTTTTTTCCGTACGACACTTTATTGTGACGTATTGGAGTGTGCTTTCGTGAGTTGAAGGGGAAATGTGCAACGTTTAACATTTTTCAGTGAAGTCAAGCGGTTCAGAATCTGTTTTCTGCAGCTGCTTTTCCCCTTTTTATTTTATGTAAATTGCAATTTGCAACTTGATGTGAATATTACATCATTTCAGTATACATTTTTTGTGTTTGTTTTGATTTGTTGGGTTGTGACTTGATACCTGGCTACATACTAATTTATCATAGTAAACAGCGTAACCTATCTAAAGCACTGTATAGGAAAGGGGTGTGAATACATACAAGATTAGACCTAGCTGATAATTTTTATCTTGTGTACTGTGTACATTTGGTATGGAATGCCAGGTTAACGATGTAGGCGTATATGTGTATGCAAAATCTTCTTCTCAAAGCACTAACAGTTAGGCATGCTTAGACTATCATCTTTTTCCAGTTTGTGTCTACAGTATATAATTTGTGCTTTATAAAAGCATGACAGTGCTTGAAGTCTGGAAATGGTTCATAGTATTATCCAAGAAGTTTTAATTTTTACTTTTGTTCATGTTTTTAAATAGCAAAACAGGCTTCCTGATACGGTGCAAGATCAAAAACAGGCATTTGTAATTTTGTAGGATTTCTGTCAGATGGATCAGATTTTAGATTGAAATTCCCTAGAACATTTTACTATTTTTAGCAGTGTCTGCCAGAAGGCAAACAGATTGTTTAGGAATCCATTTTATTTCAGCCTCTGAAACATTAGAATGTCAGTGAATGTATAACGTGAATGCATTCAGTGTCATTTGGCAGCAGAGACTGGTTATAGCTGCAAGCATGGTAGATGGTATGTGGGCATGTCAGACCTCATGTAAATTTTTGAATGTTCAGTATGATTGTGATCATTTTAAAGTAGAACAACTTGGATTATAATCTGAAAACTGTTCAATATGCCGATAACTTAGGATTTGCATGATTCCGCTGGTTTTTCTTTTCCTTTAATTGCGATTGCACTGTTTGAACAAAGGTGTGGGTTGCGATGTGTTTGTTCAACCCACCTTATTTATTATGGCATGTATTAAATAAAACAAAAAAAAACTTCACTAAAAAGGATTTTTAAATTTTTTTTTGTTCATTTGCTTTTTAAAAATAATTCTGAAGTGGCTGTCAAACGTAATCTCTTCCAGTGTTCATTAATGTAAATGTTTCCTCAATTCATTTTATTTTTTCTGCTTGTGAAAGTAAGGTGAATGGATTGTTTTTTTGTACCACGTCTTTCAACTTTGGTAAAATAATAATGTTCAGTCACCTTCTGGTCCGTCTGTGTCTTTTGCATATTTTTTATCCCCCAAGGTACTTTTTAACATTTAACATCCTATATGAACTATATGAAGGGAAAGTCTAAATTTTCAGTAGATTCTTACTTATTTTGCAATAAATGTAAAGCAAGTAAATAAAAAACTAATTCACAAATTCAATCAGAGAACTTAACTTGAGAGTTTCAGAAGTGTCTGTGCTATAAAGGAATCTCGTTAAATACTATAATACTTGGCAACTCCCCTTGCTCAATCTTGTCCTTTTAATGTTATCCAGCCATAGGATGTTAAGCACAGACTCTCCAGTGCTTGGCAGTGTTATATTCAGGAATTGTATTCCCTTAAAAGAAGGAATTTTGCTAGTTATGTTACACTGCAGAGCAATATCAATGTTACCTTGCTACTTGTGAACATGGGTTAAGAAAATGATGATACTCATTGCCTAAGGAATAGTTTGACTTAAACCAGCATCATAACCTGCCTCGAGGGTTTACTAGTTTCATATTTGTCCGTTTTTTTTTAATCTCAACCAAAATTATTATTTGCCACATGTCATAATTATTGTGTACAATATCATATTACGTTACACGTTTTTAATTAAATAATCTTCTATTTGATCACAACTGCCTGACACAAGTCTCATAACTGAGGAAATGGGCTTTAACAATGTATTACAGCAAATTTAACTTTTCTTGTCCACATTTTCAAGTTGGCTTCATAAACTGGTGCACACACTGAACAATATGTTTTCCTTGCAGATTTACTACTAACACATTGTGCAGTCCTGTATTACTCACTTTGCAAATTTTTCTAGCGACTTAGGTTGTGTTTTTTTTTCCAATCATGTGCAATATTTTCCTTAACTAAATTATTTCTTCAGAATGTATACAGTTGTTGTGATATTGTAAAGGACATTTCCTCTTCCCCCCTCTCTCCCCCCACATCCCCCTCTTTACTTGACCAAAGTCTTAAGTTTGTGTTTTGTGTTTCCGACTATTTATTTAAACAAAATGATTTTTTGTTGTAATAATCTGGAACAGGCAGAGTGAAATGTTTTTCTTTGTATTTAACCTAAATGGCCGTTCTGAGCAGGATACTCCGAACAAGTGTTTGCATGCTGTATTTTCTAGCCATGGAAAAATTCATAAATAAAAACTAGAAGTTTTTAAGATTTAAAAAAAAGTTTTTAAGAGAAAAATCTTAAATTAAAAAGATTATTTAATTGGGAGGTAGGAGGATAATGGTGGTAATAGAATGTTTTGGATAGAGATGATGAGATCAAAGTTTATACTTTTGTCAAGTACAGTTTCCCTTTGCTCTTCATCAATTTGTTTCTGCATAAGTTACATCACAATTGTATTGAAGTTTGGTTCTGTGTTTAATATTATTGTATTGCTTGTCTGCCTATGCTGGGCCAGTATGGAGTATTGGCCTGGTTTTGTTTGTTGATGTGCACATAATTTGCACTTCTTTTTCAAGGTCAGCAGATGCATGCAGCCTGGCCCTCCCAAAGCGAGTGTGTGACCCTTTTTCCAAGGGTTTTCACTACACCGATTGATCCTGTTCAGTAATTCATTATTATGACAACATACTATATATATTTATTGTGGGGGCTGTCGCCCCGCCTTGATCCTTTGTTATTATTTTCACCACCTCTTCAAGTTGGATTTGTAAATAAACTTTTTATCTCCTAACATTTGTGTTCAAAGGAAAAAAAAGTGAGCGAGATGTTTTGTATTTCAAATTTAACTTTCACTTGCACAAATCAAAAGATTTGATGAGGAGAGAATCCTCTTATCAACCAAGTTGTGGTCCTGATTTTGTGGCCCCGATTTGGCTCTTTGCAGTCAGCTAGACCCTATAACAGGGGTGAGATTTAGCGGTCGCCCGGTCGCCCGAGGCGACTTAAAACCGGCTCGGGCGACCTCACTTTATAGTTGAGCCAGCCCGCCTGGCGACCTAAAAAAAAATAAAACTACTTGCAGACTTTGAGAAGCTCGGTCCGAAGCGAGAGCGTTTTTAGGTCACTGTTCGTCTGCTACGAGTATGAAGCATACGCGAGGGTTATTTCCCTTTGCCTACTTCCCTTTTGCGCCAAGCGCGCTTTCTGCTTTGTTTGTGAAAAAAACACTGCTACAAATTACGTGTATTGTCAAGGTGACGGTTGTTGATCCGAAATTGTGGAGCTTTATTTCTGGGGTCAACGAACCCCCGCCAAAGAAGGCGAATTCTTGTTCGGAGAAGAAAGAGCGTCACAAAGAGTATGAATCGAAGAGAAAAAGACATTTTCAGACTGCATGGCTGAAACGTTCAGATGGCGAAGATCGTTCTTGGCTCATTTTCGATAAAGAAGTTGGTCTAATGCACTGTACACGTTGCCGTAAATACGCGATTGTCGGGCTGCCTAAAAACCATTCGGGCTACCTCACTTTACTTCCTAGTAAGCCCGGCGGGCTAGTTAGTCTCCTGGGTTAAATCTCACCCCTGCTATAAGCATTAATAACAAACTAATTTCCATTTTCTGTTTTTATTTTATTCAGTACATTTATTCCTTCAAACAGTCAGCATTTAAACTTACTCGTACTATATATAATGTTCAACAAGAGCAATGCTTAAGTTGTGTGCCTGTAGCAGATCATTGATAGCAAACTGAGTAACGCCATGTGGATTCTACAACACATTAACAATCAAACCTCAAACCGATTCTACAACACATTAACAATCAAACCTCAAACCAAACCAGATCAAGGAACTAAATAAGAGCTTTCAAACATATGGTTACTAATAATGTCTGCCGACCCACATGACCCTCAAAACAAATACTGAAAACGAAATAGCAAAATCAAAATTAATTTTGTTTTTCATCTCAAATACTTTAAGATAATTTTTCCTTACAGAATTATTTAAACGATACAAGAGATAAACTATAACACACTTGCATACAATTATTTCTTAATGTAATCACATGCTTCGGCAGCAATAAGTAAATGGTATATACTTTATGACCAACAAACATTCCCCCCTCCCTTTCACCCCCAAAGAAAACACTTGTGATCATTGTTAATTATGTTTACTATGCACTATTACCCTTTGATCATAGTAAGAAAAATGCATTTCATCAACGATCCGATTACTCCAATACAAATGGCAATTTATGCATAATTCAGTATTTTTAATAGACGGAAGAGAAAAGAAAATAGAGGAAGGAAAACAGTTTGGGTTAAAACAGCTAGAGCTCTACCGTTGTATGTAATATTCAATAAAGATAGTAACAGGGACTTAAATATAATAACATTGGACATTATCGGTACATTACCCCACTCATTCATTTACTCGCAATTTCACTTCACGAAAACCATCTCTGCTTCACCAGTTGTTGCTGCTAAGTGCCCATACATGCACAGAAGAAACTACACACAAAGGAATAAACAGGTAGTGCATTAAGACTGCAAAAACCTCAGATCAAACACTCTAGCTGTTCCATCGCCAGATGCTGAGACCAGGCATGTACCGTCCCTGCACAATAAAATAACATTTGTAAAGAAAAAGCGCCTTAGTGTTCATAAAAAAATATTCATTTTCTTACTCCATATATATATCATAACAATCATAACATACAATATGGTTTTTTTGGCACACTGAATCTGGCAGAACACGTCTCTAATGATTAAAGGGAGATAATAATATTTAGCTCACGATGCACTAAAATCTTAGAAACTTAAAAAGTTCAAAGTTTTCTAAATTTCAACTTGACACAGCGGATGACCTATATAATAAAACGATATGATTTGTAAAAAGTTATTGACAGGCTAGAACCTTTCAGTGAAAATTATACGTAAGCTAGCAGCTTTAATAAAAAGCCAGATAATTTGTTGTTGAGTAAATAAGAGAATTGTTGAATAAATGAGAGAACAGTAACAAAACTATTATTTTCCATCAGTCAATGCAGCTACAGCATCCAGAAGGAGAAGAGAAATGTTTGTAAATAACTAAAGAAAGAAATAAAGCTTTCTAAATTTGGACTTACCCGGTGACATCAAAATCTAAAATAGGGTACTGTTTTGAATGTCCAGTGAGTTCAGCTTTTGAGGCTCCATTTCGGGCATCCCATACTCTCATCACACCATCCACACCAGCAGTGTACAATAGTTGGGTTGATGATGACCAGCTCACTTTGCATACACCATCCTGGGGACCCAAAAATAAAGAAATATTCCTAATCACAATCCAACACAAAACTAAACAACTAAACATAACACATAATGAAGCATCAAAATATTTTTACTTATTCTGACCAAGCACTTGTTGGCCCACAAATGCAACTGGGGATAGCAAAGAGGTGAGTGTGGTGAGGGTGTGAAAGAACTAAGAACAATATGACATAGGCTATACTTGAAATAGTTTTCTTTGTAATCTGTTGACTATACTATTCATAAACTAGAGATCAAAATGACAACAACAAAAGACTAAGATATACATACAACATTATTGGTTTCAACACTGAAAATTCATCACATTAAAAGCAGCAGTAATCAACAAGGCTACAAAACAAACATCCCTTTGTCCCATTAGAAAACTGAATCCCAATACTATGCTATTTCGCATTCATATACAGGCATGAGATCTGAGAATATTGAAATTAACTGAAAATTTAGCAGGGGATCTGGAAGCCGGCATAGCCCCCCCCCCCCCCCCCACCTCCCAAGTCTTTGCCCCCTGAAGCTGAATGTTTTTCATATTTCTGATTGAAAAAGTATCACTCTCCTGCAGGGGTGGGAATTGCTGAAGTGAAAAATAAAGGAAACTAGAAAATTTTCAAAATCAAGAACAAAATCTGTGCAATCTGGCGTATTCTGATTGCAAAATGTAAGTAGTTTTGAAGTATGAAAAACATTCTTTTTTGTCTTTTTTTCTTGTGCTTTTTGTTTGAATGACCAAAGAATATAATGCTGTGATGTAGTGCTGATAAACAATGTACATCTAACAGACACGTTGAACAAGGAAAATAACAAATTCAAAAAGGACTTTTGTATATAGCTGTATACATGTACAGTGATTATGTGAGAGAGAGAGAGAGAGAGAGAGAGAGAGAGAGAGAGAGAGAGAGAGAGAGAGAGAGAGAGAGAGCTGTACACACACACACAAAATTTGTACATAGTAGCTGAACATGTACACAGCTGTATATTCAACATCTGAATATCAGCTGTCATCATTGACTTCGTACTCCAACCAATCCCACCTCCATTTGTTTTTGACGCCAAAACCTTCTTGAAAAGTTTCACCACGCTGTACAATCATAGCCTTTAAAGACATGATGGCTGTGATTAAGTACAACGACCTCGACCTCTCACTTCCGGTGAGACGTCTGTTGCGCTGTGTCTAAACACCGCAATAGTGCAAAAAAATTATTTTTTTTTAATTTTTTGGCGGAAGCATTATTGTTTTTGGCGGATGGGATTTTTTTTATGGCGGAAATCCGCCAAATGGCGGACAATTCCCACCCCTGCTCCTGACATTTGAGCTGTGAAAAGAAGAACATTGTTTTGTCACCAATCACTTACAATCAAACACTGAAGCTGTGCTCGTGGTTGTTTGGGTGTGCATTTGAACATATGCAGATGGCATTATTTAGTAGTTTATATAATTATAAATAAATTTACTAAAATTAATAAGAACAAAATGCTGAAAATGTAGATGTTGTAAATTGTTGTCTCTCAACTCTATTCAACACCTGCTCATGAATGTACATGTAATACAAAGGAAAGACTTGTGGTGCAAGGTTGGGTTGAAAAAGAAAGTGTCACGGACTCCTCCACCCACTTCCAACCCCAACATTTGTTGACACTTCCTTTCTTGTCTAAATCTCTCGCAAGAGCTTTGTCATTAGGTTTCAATTTCCAAAACGGCATGTTGATGATAACAATAAGGCACAGGTATACTGAACAGGAATTCTCAAAAGGTTTGTTTAAAAATGTCGAAACCACACCGATAACATATAGAATACTAAGAGCGCCGTTCTCAAATGTCTTGATATTATTAAAACCTTTGTTTGAGCAATTTGATGATAATATGTTTTGGGAATAAAAATTGTCTGCTCAAGATAACGTAAAACAAAACCTCACCCCATCCACCTCCCTTCCCCATCTACAGTGGAATTTCTTGGGTCAATCAGAGAACAGTGAAAAAAAACTAAGGTTAAAAAACTCACAGGATGTTGCAATGTATGTCTGAGCGCAGAGGACGGGAGATCCCAGATCTCTACAGCTCCGTTAACAGTAGACATGGCAGCGTAGGGTGCACTAGCGAAAATACAGATGAATTATAATTAAAGTGCTTCATAGATACATAAACACTTATAAATCTAGAAACACACAGAACTGGCAGACAGATGCTAAAACTAGAGAGATAATGCGATTAAAGTAGGTAGTCAAAAGCCATTTTTTTTAAATGATTTCCTCATCACAAAACTGACATAGATTTAAAGAGCTTTTCATTCTGAACACAGTGGTATATTTTTTCCCCCATAGGACAAATAGATAAAAGTTATTAATGTTTGAAAATGCCGAATGTTGGTGTTTTTTGGCAACGTTTTGGAATTGAAGAAATTGACAACTTTGGAGTCTCAAAGTGAAGCCAATATTGATACCAGAAAGCTGATTTTTGACAGATAACCCCTTCATATAGGTAGTCAAAGCCCTTCATTGGCTCTTGTCCGCTCGGCAGGTTTGACCCAGTTTTGACTTCACTTTCAACACTTATTATTAATGTAAAACTGCATTAAAACGAACAGTGGCTGTATTCAAATAAAAATTGAAAGCTTTATCTTTACATCTGTGTTGTTTTTAATGCATGTTTATGCGAAAGATTCCGAGAAAACAGCTTTTGAATATGCCCCTATCCGAGCGCTGAATGCCGGTGCGAAAAAGTTGTCAGCGTCGTTTGCTGAGAGGTGGCTCGTTTCAAACGCTAAGCACTTTGAGATAGTTCATTGGATGGCCTAAAAATAAGAACCAATGAGAAGTTCAGATACTTAGCTTCATTTACATATAAATATGGTGGGCTCTCATGTGTAAAAGTTTTGTTACGAGCCGAACAAAGTGGATAAAGCGGTTTTGATGTAAGTTTGATTTTAACTAGAAGTTTAAAAATTAGCAAGAAATAAAGAGCAGACTTTCCTTTATAAAACTAGGGTATTTATTAATTTGTGCATTACTCTATCGCGGAGCGCTTTGCCGTAGAAAAGTGTACCCAAACGGTGTTCGGGTTTTCTTGCGGCCATGGCCAACTCGTAGGCCTATTCAGCGACACGAGTGCTGAGCGTAGTAGCACACTAGTAGGCCAATAATTTGCCGGCACGCACTGCGAATTTGATGATTTCCCAACTTTGAAGCACCAAAACGGCTGAACATTACATGGGATAGGCCTGAAGAAAATTGGGCTTGGAGTATAACATATGAAGGGGTTATCTGTCAAAAATCAGCTTTCTGGTATCAATATTGGCTTCACTTTGAGACTCCAAAGTTGTCAATTTCTTCAATTCCAAAACGTTGCCAAAAAAACACCAACATTCGGCATTTTCAAACATTAATAACTTTCTACCTATTTGTCCTATGGGGGAAAAAATATATCACTGTGTTCAGAATGAAAAGCTCTTTAAATCTATGTCAGTTTTGTGATGAGGAAATCATTTTTTAAAATGGCTTTTGACTACCTACTTCATATGTTATACTCCAAGCCCAATTTTCTTCAGGCCTATCCCATGTAATGTTCAGCCGTTTTGGAGTACCTAATTAAAGCGAGTCCAAGGAAATGTGTCAAACTTTTATACTATATAGTATAATAATCGAAGAGTTTATTAACCCACATTACTGAGGTAAAATCTTTCCGATAAGCATATATAAACAACAAAACGACAGGCAGTGTGAAAAAACTAAACAGGTCAAACACTTCAAAGGAAAGGGGGCCTAAACATAGCATCATACTGGATAACAGGCACTGTGTTCGTAGCTCTACTTAACCAGAGCAATGCATTAAAGCTTACGTTTGTACCCTATAACCTTGAACAATCTGTGTTTAGTCATGCGCAGCTGTAGCAAATAAAATGAGGCAACCCAAGAGAGCTCAGTCATGTACTGCTTATACTTTATAGCAGATGCTTCTTGGAAATGCTCGGACCTCATTATTAAGAGTCATATTTTGCTAATATCAGGCACAAAAATGTGTAAAAATATGAGCAAATAGTCATCTTTTAGCATTAATTAGATATTTAATAAGGAATTTTGTGCTGTTTAATCCAAGGTTCAGACTCACTTTAAGCTCTAATAACCTAGTCTGTAAAGGTATTTTTGTATATATTGTATACATACACACTATAACTCACTAGTGTTGCTGGTTACACTCTATCGTGTACATTTTACACAGTTATAAAGACAGGCATGCTACTCTGAAAATTTAGTTTTCCAGGAAAATTTTGGAAGGATTAGCAGAGCCCCGAGAGCGAGCCTGCAAAGCAGGCGAGCCCCCTAGGGGGGTCCGGGGGCATGCCCCCCCGGAATTTTTTTTTTTAAAAGTTAAAATCTGTGCAATCTGGCACATTCTGAGCACTTTTTGAGAGACGAAAAATCAATCAACAAAGATGAAAAAACCCAAACATTTTAGTTTAAACTATATATAAGAAATGACACTGGTAGGCCTACATGTCTGTTAATATTATTGTATTATAGACTGTCATTTAGAAATAACATCAGTCCTCAGAAGAGTGAACAAAATAAACTAACCTTGAGTTTAAAAGTGTTCTTTTTACAAAGTCATGTTTTCTTCGATTGCTTTTTGTAAAATGTCAAATGTGCTTTTTTGGCCTCATTTTTCAGCGTGTCTATGGCTTTCCTTTTGCAGATAACTCTGGCATGTTGCCTGTCAAATAAGGCAAGTTTCTTTTTCCTTTCTTCTTTTCTCTTAGCGAGGACACTGTGATACGACTCTCGAGCAGTCGAAATATTGTTAATCAATCTTTTGTTGACAGGATCCCTCATCACATTCTCCCTGTGAAAGAAAGCTGTAGCACTTTTTCCTGAGGCAGCCAGAGCATATCGCGTGGTGTTGTAAGCGTTAAATGTGGCCATATCCATTCGGCCACTTCTTTCATCAATCACATCACCCATTATGTTGAAGGAACTTTCTACCATTGGGCCATGGAAAATTGACAAAACTGCCTTCACCACTTGAGATAGATGTTTCAGAGAATACTTGCTGATCATGTTGGCCCACCAGACATCTATCCTCTGACCTTCATCCAAAGCAGGAATATCTTCCTCTCCAAAAAAATTCCGCACTTCACTGCTGTAGGCAGCTTGTAGGGACTCTATCTGCTCTCCTTCACTGGTCACCTCAACAGCATCACCAGAAATTGATTGACCTTTCAACACTTCGCCAGGCAGGAATGATGGCAGCTTTAAGACCTTCTCCAATGCTTCTGAGCATATCTTTTTTGGATTCAATCCCCCGGCTGCCTGTAGAAAACCATTCCTGAGTGGCATTTTCTCCAGGAGGACTTTGCCACAAGCAATATATCCTATCACAACGACGCTTTGATATGATCGTTAAATTGACTGTCATGGCGGTCTAGCAGACGAATCCCGCTGATATCGCCTACTGTGATAAGAACGCTTGCTTTTTTTTTTTGACACAGATTTTTTTAATTTTCCAGGAAATTTTTCAATCACCAGGAAAGCCAAAGGTCGATCTCCAGGAATTCCTGGAATTCCAGGAAAAGTAGCATGCCTGAAAGAGTTCCTGTAAACCCCAAATAAACCCGCTGTAAGAGCATATGACCGAAACCTATGCACTTGCAACAATTCAATAACTAATAAAATGAAACACAATTCTGATAATGCAATCTTTAATGCACTCATTCTGTTTGGAGACCGTCATGAACATTTCTTGTTAGTCTGAATAAAAGTAAATCAGGGGATCAAGTAGACTCACAGAAAGTACAACATTATTATAAGTATTACCCTTGTATTTCAAAAGCATAAGGAATGTTGACAGACAAACATAACGTCAAACGCAAACACTTACGATGGACAGAAAGCTACAGATTCTACAGAGTTCTTTTCATCTTCACTTCCCGCACACTTGAATGTGGACACAAGCTGAAATAGAAAGGATATAACATGGTTCAGCAAAAGACATTGTGACTGGCATGCCCTCACTACCAGCATGAAAAACAGGTAACACTGTAAAACTGTCTCAGAAAACTCTGTTCAAAGCTTTGCTCTAGTCAGAAGTCCATGTTGGCTATAAACAGTAGCCACATATAAGTGATAAATGTCTTTTTTTTCTCTCTCAAAAATACCTGACACTGACATTTTCTCTCAATCAAACATGCAAACACAAGTGTACTAACCTTTCCATTTGCAGCATTAAAAACTTTGACAGTACAATCAGCACAGCCAGACATTATCAGTGAGTTGTCCACTGAGCAGTCAACTGAAAATATGGCCACGGGACTTTCATCCTCGACTTCTTCATCACCATCATCCTTCATCTCCTCATCTAAAAATACAACGCACTCCAAAATATATAGCCTAAATAAATAAATAGAATAATACTTAGAAGATCTCACAATAACAATATACATATAATGGCATTCTGCCACAGATTTGCAAATAACATACATTTTATATCTGCAATATTTAGAAAGTACCAAAAAAATGTATATTTATAGAGTGAGTGATTAAGAACAACAACAACAAAAAAGACAGAGAGAAAGAATACTTACCAGGCATGACTGCATGCTGCCATGTTTGTTCACTTTTGCCAGTTCTCAGATCCCACAGTTTTACAACACCATCTGCATAGCCCACACATGCTTGTTTGCCTGCAATATCATCAAAGCTACACAAACTGATGTCAGTAACATCCACATATCCTCTTAACAGTTAATAATAATAATAATAACTAGCATTTATAAAGCGCCTACCCTAAGGATCTAAGCGCTATACATGCACACTTTCTTACGCAAACACATATACACACTATACATATACTATAATTATAAGACAAGTTACTCTTTCACGCGTACATACTACTGCTGTGTAAATCAATATGACAAAAACATACTAAATTACTGCTTACCCCCACCCCTCCAAACCCCTTTTACAACTACAGATACTGCTGAAAGACTTTTGAGAAAAGATACGTTTTAAGGTTGGATTTGGACGATTCACAGGAGGTAGAATGCATTAAGACAGTTGGCTGTGAACCTTTAATAATAATAAATGCTGATGGTTGCACTCTCAGGGCACGAAGAATTCAGCCATGCTTTAGTTTCTTCGCACTATGGAGAATTACACACACCGTTACACAATTAACACTTCTGTCAGCCGACCATTTCAGTCAACAATGTTTTACGCAGCATTCTAAAAAAACCCATCTACTTATAGTGTGCATTCTGCCTGTGAGAAAACGCACATATCACTTTGTCATAAACTGACCTACTATTTATTATAATAGTGGATTCGATAGTGCATATAAATCTACAATTCTCAGAATAGCTCATAAGAAAAACTCTAAAGTGAACTCAACTGACTTTAAACACACAAAATAAAGTTTATGGTCTTGAGATTATTACGGTAAAATGTAAAAAACTACTACTATCAATAAACAGCTACCGTAGAGCATTTTAGCCACCTTACTGGAAAGTTGGTGACATCGAATTCTACTTTTCTGGGATTTGCAAGAGCCAACAGAAATCGGATGTATGAAAAACTGTTGTTAAGCTGCTTACCATTGAGTAAAATCTTGCCACAGCGAGAAGGGCAGCCATGAGACTGGAAAAGTTTCATCTTGCTCCAGTCAGGGACCTGCCACATCCACACGTCTCCACTCCCTGTTCCAGCCAGTAGAACATGCGCTGCAGGATGCCACTTCAGCCACTACAATCAATAAAAAATTTGTGTTCTCATAAATGATGAGAATAAAGTGATAAGAGAAGGAGGCACATATGAAGATAAAGAGGGGAAATGGCCTGTGCCACAGGCACTGATAGTTTAAAACCAACCCGCATAGAAATGTTTGAATACATAAAAAAACAAAAAACACAGGAGTAGGAAAAAGAAGAAAGAAGATGAGGTTGCACAACAACAAAAACAACAAAGCAGGAACAGGAAGATGAAAAAAGAAGATAAGGTCAGGAACGAGAACAAGAACATTAATCGACAGACCACATGGTTTATTTGATACAAGTCAGGCTGCCCATTTGAGGATTTTTCAACAAGTGAATAGGTATAATTTACAACAAAACACAACTCTCTCTCTCTCTCTCTCTCTCTCTCTCTCTCTCTCTCTCTCTCTCTCTCTCTCTCTGTATATACCTCTCTCTCTAACACTACCATTTTTACTCTATATCCCTTTCTCCACACATCCATACAAATGCACACACACACTAAAAGAAAGAATGAAGAAGAAAAGATGAACAGAAGAGGAGAAGAGTATGAAAACGAGAAAGAGAAAGACCAGAAGGCAAATGCATATGAATATATATGTAAATGTTTATTCTGGTATTCAATGACCAGCAGTCACTATACTCTACAGTAATCAAAGTGATAACTGGCACTTCGATACCAAAATTAAAAGGCAAGAAAACACTCACCGAGACTTCAGAACCACATTCATATGAAAAGACCTCCTTCTGGTTGTCACAGTGCCAAACCTTGACTATGCCCTCCATGTCTGCTGAGGCAGCAAAGCGACCATCGTGACTGAACCCAACGCAGCACACAGACTCTTTGTGGCCTGCACATAAAAATAATGATTAATACAGTGAATTTAAAATGTACTTGAAGTTAATCAACTCAACAAAAATACAAACCAAGCCTCAAATAATGGAATAGCAAAAAACAGAAACAGCAACATCAAAACTGTTGAAGGCACTGTTCATTAACAGCCAAAATTGAGTAAATTCAACAATTTTAATCAAGAGTCATCTTGATGCATCAAATTGTATAACAAATTTTCACCTGGACCCTAAACTAGCTTGTATGGTTATCATTTGTTTTCTTCTCTAGTCTAGCAGCCCTAATTTCTTGCGACACCGGTTAGTTGCAACAAGCTTGGAAGTAACAAACCCCAAGTTTTCATGTGTCTGTCATTGATGCACACACATATTAGCAAAGTATGAAAAAGTATTGGATACAAAAGTTATGAAATTTTGAATGTTGGATGAGCATGGACTTCTTGATAGTTACTACTTGTTCAAACTGTTTACTTTTACTTGCATATTATAAAATCCAAATTTTAGAAGTAAATGTGTGATTAATAAGCATACTTACCCTGACTCACTGGTGCAACTAACTTGACGTTGCCTAGTATTCTCCTTCACAACGGAAGTTGTAAGATTAGAAAACAACACGTGGGTTACTTCCCCTCCCTCCTTATTCTGCACGTGCTGAGTGTGCCACTAATACCCCAAGCTCACAGCCAGCACTAAAACCAATAAGAGCTTCAAAGGTCTCCATTGCAGCTTGAACCCTGATCTTATCACCTCTTGCACCCAGCTGCTTCCAGAGGCAAGCACCGACCATGCCTGAGGCTTGGTGAATAGTCCTCCTGCGGCGTGCATGCCTGCAGCTAGGGGATGAAAGGCCGGGACAAATCACTGGGGGAAGGCCCATTGTTTTGAGGCTTGGCCCCTTCTCCGCCATTCCCACAGGGGGCAGAGAAACCACCTCTCTTGCCACGATAAGGGCGGCCACGATAAGACTGTTGTTTACCTAGCAAGGAAGCCCCTCTGAAAGAGCCCGAAAAGTCGTTTGACCTGCAGAGACCAGAGTTCTCTGGGAGGCCTGGGCGACAAGGGAAAAAGCATCTGACTTAGCCCTTTCCGCTTCCTCACTAACCGCCGCTCTGACATACAGGCCAAAAAGAGAGCTCTGAGACAGAGGTTCACCTGCAGAGAGTACGCCAACGCCTCAGGAATATGCTTGGTTTCATCAAGAATAGCTTCTCTTCTTGCCAACACAACATTGACGTAGGAAACTGCCTGTGCAAAGCTGCCCTGTGACACAGCCAGGTTCAAAGCACTCAGCAGAGTGCAAACCGAAGTGGGAGATACATCATCCCTAAATTCGCCGTCCTCGTGAGAATGTGCGGCCGAGATTGAGGCAAGTAGAGCATCCACAATTGAAGTATGCTCCAACAAGCGCAAAGTGGAATGCTCAAAAGTGGAAAACGCTTTGACCGAAAGTTTCATTGACTTCGGGACAAGACCAACAACCCTAACAAGGATAGGTTGTCACTTGTCACCAGAAGCGTCGTTGAAGGCAGAGCAGCCCTGGCTAAAAAAATTTCTGGTTGCATGCACTTCTTATCAACAACAAGACACCCTCGTTGAACGCCTTAGGGAACTGTGGCACAGGCTTGTTAGCGACAACTGGAAGTTCACTCTGTTTCACACCTTGCACCGTGGCCAGCTCCAAGTCCAAATAATGCGCAATGGCCGGAGATTCTTTCAAAGCCAACACAGTACCCAAAGAATCAGCCGAAGCCAGAGACTCGCCCAGAAAAGATTGGCCAACAAGTCTATGCTGTTCAACCTGGCTCACCACATGAGGAGCAAGCTGAGTTAGCTGCACCGCTTCTTTGAAACTGGCATCCGCTGAAGGGAATGGTAGCGCAACATAATCCGTGTCAGAAGTCAGAGGCATCAGACACTGACCACCTTCTTCTGCACAAGAGTCCGCCGAAAGTTCAACTGACAGGTTGTCTGTAGCAGAAAAGCGCTAGACATCAGGATACCCGGTCCATGCACCAGAAGCAGAAGAGTCTATCCGAACCGGAACTTGAAACCCCGGAGAGATGGGCTGCCAACGACCCCGGTCCTGCTATTGCTCCTCCGCAAGCAGCTGGGCCAATTATGGCCAAAAGGGCATGCAAGGCACCCAGATCGTGATCAGTCAGGAGTTTCGACCCTCTCTGAACGGCAGAGCCGACAGCTCACTGAGTGTCAATATCTTCATTCCCGGTCCACATGCCCCTTGAACCAGATACAGCGCTGTGGCACCCCTGACACGGCCACAACGCCCGAGCTCACCTGAGAATCCAGCGGCAGCTGGAAGGAAGACTCAGAAACAGGCTTTGGGGAGGAAAGCTGCACAGCCAGCCGGTACATCTCCTGCGCATTGGAGTCCAAAACGAGTGGTCTCGCCTGAGAAACAGGGACCATCACGTCCGGAAACACCACCTTCACCAAATTGGGGCTGGCTCTGGGGGAACCAGCGGGAACCGGAAAGGCTGTGTCCTCAGCTCTGCGGTCAGATGTAGCCTCCGCGCCGGAAGCATCCCTCGACGGAAGCTTGCCGACCAACTCGGTAGGCCCTAGAAGAGTAAGAAGAAACAGAAGAACCTCTTTTTTTCTTATAAACTGGGAAAAAAAGAGGCCTGTGAAGGCTGCGTCTTCTTGCGGGGAAGGGAAGGGGAGTTAGACCGATTGGACGAGCGGCACTTGGCCATAGCCACCAAGAACACACAAAAAAAGCGAAAGCACAAAGCTTACCTTGCTTCACAAAAAACCCACACCTAGATACCGAAGTAAAGGCTTGCCAAGAGGTACCAAGAATTCTAGTAAAAGGCTAAACCCTTGAACAAAGGATTGCCACAAAGGCTGGATCCCTTAACTAACCAAATAGCCGTGAAAACGGACAAGTCCAAAACACTAAAGGCTATTAAGAAGCTGAAGTGTAAGTCGAAATGAGAGGGCATAGACTACACGTCGGCACAAGATAAAAGCCAAGAAAGATCTGATTGGTTTCAGTGCTGGCTGTGAGCTTGGGGTATTAGAGGCACGCTCAGATTAAGGAGGGAGGGGAAATAACCCGTGTGCAGTTTTCTTATCTTACAACTTCTGTTGTGAGGGCAATTTCTAGGCAACATCAAGTTAGTTGCGCCAGTGAGTCAGGGAAATTAATAACAAATGTACCTGTCAATTCTTACCTGTGCATTCAAAGAGGATCTTTCCTGAATTCATCACCCACACATATGCTGTATCATCTCGCCCACCAGTTATGACCCTACCTGACCCTGAAGGATCGACGTGTATTGCATATACCTCAGGAAACTCATCGTCTTTCTGAGGTTTGTCTGCAATTACATTTTTATAAAAGTTCAAATTCAACAGTTTTACCATGTCAATGATGAGTGCAATTTAATACATGAACTTATGTATTTATTCACACTGTAAATTCGTTCTGAAATGAATAAGGGGTCAAATTCTGCACTGAAAATGTCCTTGGACATTTAGTAGGGTTCCTAGGATTTGGGTTCTCTTGTGTTTTTTGTTTGTTTTGTTTTATTTTTTTATATTTTTTTTTTGGGTGGGAAGGGAGAAGTGCCCCTACGACCTCAGGGTTACGGGACAGGATAGGATAGGGATAGGGAAGGGAGAAGGAAGGTGAATGGGGTTGGGAGGGGGGAGGTGTGGTGTCATTAAGAATTTTTGAGGACTTCACTATTAACTGTGTCTGGAATTGCTGACATGCTGACTGTGAAATATAGCTTCAGTCTATGAAGGAAGAGAGTGTTATGTTTCCCACATCCTTGCAGTTGCATACACACATGAATCTTTTTTTTTAAGCCAACAATATTTTATCCTGTCATACTCATAGCTTTTTCCACACATTTGTTCATTCATTTCAATGAGTATTCTATTTACTAGATAGCAGAGCCAGATGGTGTCACGTGACACGCACATAGATCTAGGCTAGTTTTTTCCAACACTGAAGAGTTCCATAGGCCTAGACTAGTGCATACTCGAAATCTGAATAGTACAGCAGAAAATTTGAATTAAGCAAGCGTTGTAGCCAAGTGGGCTAAGGCAGGACTAACTTGCCTTGTCCACAGGTCAGAAACCAATGGCGCCTAACTGGTGTGGGATCGATCCAGCATCTGGGTGTTATGTTTCTCCGAATATTATTTACTTTTGACTCACGGGTACTCCAGGTTGGGTATGGGCGCGCCATAGGCTGCGACTACGCCTACCCCAGGGAGCTGGCCCAGAATTTTCCAATAAAAAAGGCCAATAAATCGATACTAATAAAAAAAAAATTAAATTTGGGCATCATAGCAAAATATAGAGCATTAACATGAAAGCAGTGAGTCAAAATGGACTTTCTTTTGTGCATCGCATAGACACATCTGTGTAATAAATATCGCTGTTAAATATATTTAACATCAGAATTTGACAATCTTCAATAAATCTAACTCATTTTACACAACAGATTTTGCATGACCTGATCATCTGATAAAAGAAGTTATGGTTGCTGCTTTTAACAACAACAATGACGGATTGACCCTTATGAAACTTTATGTTTCAGAACATTTGTTTACACCTTTGTGAGCAGAGAAGACAACTGCTGCTTTGTCCTCCACTGGTTCATCGTCACCCCCTTCTGCTCCTTCCTCTTCCTCCATTTCTTCGCTTGATTCAGCACCAGCATCTCCTGTGCATTAAAAAGTGAAAAAGTTTTAAAAAAGATTCTATACTGTGAATACTTTGGTTTAAACAGAATTTTATTATTCACAAGACAAACAAACAAAGCATGGAGAACATAAATGGCACACAAAAGGAAAGCTTAAATAAGTGCTACCCTTTTGACAAATGACAACAATGAAATGTCTGGCGAACAGGAACAAGTACACAGCAATAAAAGCAGAAGCACATTAATTAATCTTCTCAACAATGAAAAGAAAACAAACATATAACTATAGTACAACAAACTAGAAATACAATAACATCAAACAAGAAAAAAATAAATAAATAAATGAACTAACTAACGAGAAACAAATACATGCACCCAAGAGTAAACTTTATACAATGTAGTAGCTGTCGATTAATGGGTAAATAAATGCTTGCAACAATGAGAGAAAAAAATCGGTTTGGAGGAGGGGGGGGGGGGAGGGGAAGTCACGTGCAAGTAAAAAAGAAAGTAAAATAAAAACAACGCGCGCACGCAAACACACAGAGAAATGGTTCAAGACTACATGTTTGCAAGTGAAAAGATATTTAAAACAGTAATGAACTCATCTGTTCCGTTCCAAGAGACAATTATCTGGTCAGTTTCATTCTGACAGCTATCAATAAACTTGTGGTGCGAAGGGATGGGGTGTAACTACTAGGGAGAGGGAAACAAATGAGGATTGGTTTATCTGGTATCAAGGTGACAATCGGAGGTGATTTTGCATAAAACTGTGAATACTTTGAATGTGACTGTGAACATGATAAACTTCATAAAGTTGACTGTGCCATTTTGGCATCAGACACTTAATACTGACAGTGACAGCATTCAGTTTCTCAACAAAGCTATAAGTTTGGTTTGATGATCAAGCATAATAAGCAGCATTATGAAACAAAAACAGGTGAGAGAAAGAAGAAAACACCAAATCAGGCAGCTCTCGTAAATTGTGAAAGTTACTTTGTCGTGCTTTTTTTTTGTACAGCACGCGACCCGATAATTCTTACGCTACTGGATTGGCCATAGCAGGCAGACTTAACCTACTTCTTGTACCTCACTCCAACCTACATCTACGTTTTAAGTCTCAAAAACGACCGTAGATCTCCATTTTCACATCTAAATGGTTGAGTAAGGTCCCATACTCAAAATCATATTATTTTGGATATCATACAAGCAATGTAATAAGCAAAATAAACTCATGGAGTCAACTTTGGGGGAATGTCCATTTGCACAAACTCACAAGTCACATCAACCGAGTGTGCTGGACGAAGTTCATGAACTTTCACCTTTGCATACTAATGACTGCATAAACAGCTGATCACCTGATGTCACTCACGATAGTAGTTCCAAATCACTTTCACAACGAAACTCATTCGCTACCAAAAAATCCATAGTAAGCAATGTTATAGCGCAAAATAGCAAAAGACATGTATACACATTAATTTAAACATGGCCACATGCACACTAAGTGCTGAAACATTTGTATCTAAATTTCGACAGATCATAAGAAAAAAACATTATCACATAGTGATACAAATACTGTGGTAATATCTCCCATCTCATGACAATTGAGGAAACAGAGTAATTACTTTAATGAAAAACAGATTTACCTTCACCATTGTCTAAGTCAATGACACGAACGATGTCTTGCTCATCCAGATGAAAGTCGCCACCTTCATTGTTATCACCATCACCTTCATAGTTTTCATTGTTTGTGTTGTTGTTTTCCATCACTTATGCCTGGTGTTATACTCTTCAAAAAGATGCAATTTTTAAAAATGTAAACAACATAAACATCCGTAAAATAAATAAATAATATTTTAAAAAGGCATGAAAACAAATGTAAACATGATAAACGTCTGTAAAAGAAATACAAAAATAAATAGTAATATACTGATTTATACTATGGTATAAAAAAAAAGAAAGAAGTAATTAGCAGTCAAGATTGCTTCATTAAACATATTTTAGTGTGTGCCAAAACAACTATGCTACTGCACCATCAAACTTGTATTATCCATGATTAGGTTTAATCCAAAACTATGATGTCCAAAACAATAATATTATTAATATGGTGATTACTGTATTATATTATATTGTGATTTTTGCAAGGCTATACAATATAAGCGACCTCTCCTCTTTATTGGAGCCACTGCAAGAAGCTGAATCTCGGTCAGCTCTCTAGAACCAGGCAACGAGGCAGACCAGTGTATAGAAAAAACGTTTATAGAAAAAACGTTTCTTGGTGTGAAAAGTGATCGTTTTCATGACTTGAGCCGGCCAGTGATTAAGTTCAGCTTGTCTATTTTGTTACTTCAATATGCAGGCTGTGTGTTAGTGCAAACTAGACTTTCATTCAAGACTAGTTTTGTTTGATTTTGTTGGGAATACTGATAGTACTGATAGACGCGCTTCTTTGTGCCCTATTGAAAGCAACTATTTAAAGTAAATACGACTGTATATCCCGAAGTAATCATATATGCTCTGTTGTTTATTTTAAAGTGTAGTACTTCGGGATTACCTTGGTCTTTTTCTTTCATTATTTTGTGTTCTTTTATCGCGGCACATTAGCATGCTTTGTTTACTGTATTGTCTTCTGCCATCTTATAGATCTATCTATTGTGCCGTGCTTTGAGATGTTGGGTTTCCTGTTTATTTAATGCAGCATGAATTTATATACATGTGTTTTTCAAATCTGTAAAGAGTTGTATAATTATATACTTGGGGAGCAAACACTTTTTGGGGGTTCTCTCATTTATCCTTTCTTCTGTTTTGTAAAGTAAAATATGTTTTGTTTCATATTACTGACAGGTATTATTCTCTGTGTTGTCGGCAACTGATTACACAGCGAGCCAGCTTCAGCTCATTGCTGTGTGTGCTATGTGCTAGGTCTACAGCTAGCTAGTTTGCCGTAGAATGTATCAGTTCATGCGCCGGCGCGCCTGTGTGTAGGAGGGAGGGGAGAGGGGAAAGGAAGGGTGAAAGTAGATGAAGAGGGTGGATTAGCATGATGGTGATACATCTGGCAAGTTATCTTTAGCTCCATCTGACCGCAGCTGACAGTACCTAAGAAGAAACACAGTGTGACAAAAACAGCAACAACAATTGTTCACAACTAATCCCAAAAGTCAAGGTCATCCTGGGGATATCAGACCACTGCATGTCAAAATGTGAAGCCTGGGACAGGTCAGCGCATTGAAAAAGAAACGGGCTGCACAAGACATCCCATCTATGCCAAAGCAGACTGGGATTACCTGAGAAGTGCAGCGACTGAGCTGAGTTCCAGTATGCAAGAGGCCCAGGGCCCAGTGACAACAGAGGAGCTGTGGACAAAGTTCAAAATAACTATCAACGATGCAGTAAAGAACAACATACCCCATCAGACCACCAGACCTAAGACAAATCAGCCATAAGTCAAGGCTGAAATCCGTAGGCTCATTCACAGGAGAGACAGCCAGTACAACCGGATGAAGAAGAATGGGTCAGACAAACTGATGGCAGAGGTCCTGAAGCACCGCCAAAAGCATCCAATGCCTACTGCCTAGATCGTATTCTCAGAAGAAGACACGCCCACCCAAGCTGCAAAAAACAAGTGCTTCTGGAGCTACATCAAGTCATCAAAAATTGATGTTGGCGCCTTGAGGAGGGATGTCCAGCCATTTAATATCTGACCCAAAAGGCACAGGCCGATGTCCTCAATCAACAGTTTCTGTCAGTCTTTGGTGATAGCAGAGCATACTCAGAGGATGAGTTTCTTCAGAAGACCAACATGACCAGTAGAGCATACCCCATTTTAGAAGACATCCAAATTTCAGAGTGGGGGTGCTAGCACTCCTAATCCACGAATCTTTAAAGAACTGGCCAATGAACGCGCTTCGGCGCTAACAATCCTCTTCATGTCGTCACTGTCCAGGCATTGTCCCAACAAACTGGCGAAACAGCTCATGTCACACAAGTCTACAAGAAAGGGGAGCAGTATGACCCTGCCAACTACTGGCCCAGTATTCCTCACCAGCAAGGTATCCAAGCTGTTGGAGCACATCATCATCAGTGCAGTCATAAAACACTTTGAAAGCCACAACATACTCGATGACTATCAACGTGGCTTCCAAGTCAAGAGATTCTGTGAGACCCAGCTCCTTGAGTTTGTGGAAGACCGGACTGGCGTCCTAGTGATGGACTTCTTGAAAGCATTCGACTGTGTCAATCATAGCCTGCTGTTACACAAGCTCTACCAACACATGGTTCTCTTGCTTCCTTAGACCGATGCCAAGCAGTGGTGATAGATGGCTCAAGCTCCTCTTTTGTTAGTTTTAAGTCCGGCGTCCCTCAAGGCTCAGTGCTATTGCTAGGTCCCTGCTTTTTCTTAGAATAAATTAACGTGTTCACGGTGTTGCCTAAGAAGCTGATCATGCTAGCAAGACTGTTCGCTGACAACAAGGCAGTGTACAGGATTATCTCCAACAGCTCTGACCAGGACCAGCTACAACATGACCTTCAGAAGAACATTGACAGGATGGAGGCAGTCCAAAGATGGTCAGCACATTTTGTCCTCAAGTGCTATAGAAACACGCCAAGTGTTAGCAGCATGCTAGAGACATCAGTCATCAGGCTTGCCACCAATGGAAAAGCGACACAGACTATCCAGGCTCTCCATGTTGTTCAAGATTAACAACAACGGGCTAGTCCATTGCTCCAGCATTAAACAGAACTTTGCCCCTCTCCCCAGCAACAAGGCCATGACATGCAGTTTTGAGGCTTGTTGCAGCAAGAACGCAGTAAAGGAGCTGCTCATTCTTGCCCAGGACTATCAAAGACTGGAACAATCTGCTAAAGATACAGTTGAAGCTACAAGGCTTAACACCTTCATGTGAAGGGCCTCATGGACTCCCATTTAACCTCTAGTTCCTAATACTCCCAGACCAATCTCATTCCCCATCCCCACCACTTCTGAAGCCTACAGATAATGCCAATATCGCAAAAGAATACTTAAATAAGACATTTGTGCCATGTGGACACTAGTTGAACATGTACAATGGGTAGACCAGAGACAGCAAATCTTCTAGACTAGATTATTTACTATAATTTAGTCCTACTTCAAATCTACAGTAGTATGGCGAACCCCCTCAAAAATCCTGAGCCAGAATGCTCGACGCATTGATCATGGGCCCTAAAAATCAAGAAGAAGACAAACATTATAACTAGCCCAAACACCATATTGATATTCTCACACAAATGTTCAGATTACAGTACATAAATTTATATTCACCCTCAGACTACAAAATATAAACATGTGCCTTGCTCTTTCTAGAGTACAAAGTTTGTTAGGTTCTATTCTTGATCTCGTAACTTGTAAAGCCACCACGCTCTGACAATGACATGGGCCATTGCAGTCTGAGGATCATATAAGCTTATAACTTAGTTAAAGGAACCAAAATCTAAAACAAAATTATGATTGATTAGATTTCGATAATTTGAGTAGACTTTTGTTCGGAAAAGAAGACTTTCCTGTATCTAACTAAATACTTACTTTAACTATGTCACTGTTACTTCAGAATTTGCTGTATCATTTAACAGATTTCGCTTTATCAATTCACTTTCCTTTGCTTTCTCGATATCTACAAACCATGGACTAAAAATTATCTATTCTTTGATCCATGCTACAAACACATGAAACTTCCTGTAATATCTCATGTGATATTTTGCTCTTCAATGACAGAAGAGTTGGGTGAATAGCCTCCCTTCCTCTGACTTGTACGCTACTTCCTGTGGTTATGAAAGTCACGTTTCAAGTTTCGTAGAGGCCACGAACATCAAACATGCCTCTAGGAAAAGTTCCTAAAATTTGTATGGGCTGGTAAGTTCTATCTGAGGCAAGGCGCTCCTTGTGCGTGCCTCAGAAGTGTCTATTTCTATGTGACAAGTTTTGCAGGTGCGCTTTTCTGTCATGCCAAATATAACCCGATTCCCCCCATCTTACTGACACTGACTAACAACCAGCTTTAGCTAATCTATAGATAGATAGATGCAATGATGCATTATCAGATTATGTTTATTAAATTTATTTATAACTTATGTGTTGCCGTTAACAAATAACATGTTAATTGTTATTGTCCTGTTAAATTATTATTATATTTATAATAAATTTATTCATTGTTTAAAATTATTATTACATTCATTAGACATTATATTGTGTTTTCAGGGCTGCAATAATCGCTGTTGGACTTGGTGCCTTTGCATTGGCTCGAGATTCTGTGAACAAGAACCGTTATACTGTCATGAAGACTAGGGAGAGAATAAGAGAATCTACACGAGCAGAACAAGAGGAAAGAAGACAAGAACAGCAAGCTGCATCGTGAAGTTGCAGCAATGATTCAACAATTATTTTGGACACAGTGAAACTCATTTATGTACTTTTCTCAGGTCATGGTCAGACAGTTTGTGATCGTTTGATCTGTGAGGATCAGCATGCACATTTTGTAGGCTAGCTTCCAAGTACCAGAGAGCACTGATGCCTGTGCTTGGGTCAAGTCCATGCTTGGTAGATCTCTGATACTCAGTACAGTGGATGTCTTGTTTATATTTTATAGTCTGAATGAATGAAACTGATGTATAGCTTGCTACTGTGATCAGTATTCTAAATTAGTAAATATGACTTCAAACTTGATAGAAGCTTGAAGCTTTGTTTTATTTATGTAGGTTTATTTTGGTCTGTCTGTTGGTCCGTTCGAAGTTATATCTCGAGAACTACACTAAACTTCATAGGAACATTACCTAGGTTAGTGGCCTGTCTCCAGTGCCATCCTATTTGATCTACAGCAAAGGTCAAGGTCACTGGAGTCATTTTGTTGTTAAACACGTTTTGCTCAATCAAAAACGGCTAAAGTGATTTTTTTTTTAGTTTCGGTATACAGGTAGGCCTACCTCAGATCATGGGCCATCACAAGTCCAGTTGTTCACAACACACTTTTTGCCTTATCTCAAGAATAACTGAACCAAAATTTATCATTTTTACTTTTGTGGATACTTTACTATTTTTAAGCATGTTAGGTCAGTGGTATTTGTGCTTTCTCAACGGTCAAGGTCATTGTGCTTTACCATTTTCTAAACACCTTTTGCGCTGTATCTCAAAATTGGACGATCAGATTCTTATAAATGTTTGCTTGCATGTATAGTTCAGATCTTCGCCAATCATTCCATGTATTCTTTTTGTTTCATTAGGATAAAGCTGAGTCACAATACCTCCAACAAAATTAACACTTTGAACATGCTTATTTTTTGGCCAAGTGTTTGAATGTGTGGAAATGCATTTGGATGGCGTGCCATCTTGTTTTACATTTTTAAAATCCTGATTAAATTAATGAGAAGGAAAACCAAAAATGAAAGAAAGGATTTAAAGACCCACCGACTCAAGCATGGATGTTAAAAGATCCTGATGCTCATGTCCTAGATGGGTGAGTGCCGGCAACACAAATACACCCAGCATGCACTAGGTCCCTTTCTCCCCATCCCCAGGATAGTGCTCAGTCATTGGTGCGTCACACTATGCGCCCAAAGGTTGCAGGTGGGCGCCTCTGGAGGCTTGTGTTAGATTCTGTATCAACCAGCGCCTTGAGCAGCTCTTGAGCTAGAAAAGTTTTATATAGAACATTTCAGGACAAATCCCCTCCCGGACATTACATACCTTTTCACCCCCACCTCCAGTCTTCCCCCTGTCCCCTGACAATGCCTCCCCCTCTAGACAATTCACCCCTAGGACATTCCTCTCCCCCTCCCCTTCCCACTCCACGGATAACTCCCCCCAGGTCAATTCTCCCTGTGACAATTCCCTCCCCCCTTCCACTAAGATAGCTCACTCCCCCTGGGTCCACCTTCCTCCAACCCTCGTCACCTACATGACATTCTTTGTATTTTAGAACTCGGAGGGACTGAACCCAGCATTCAATTTCAAATTTTATTTTTGTTAACTTTCTTCCCATCTGCCCATCACAATATCACTGAGAACAAATGATTACATGTATATAGTATTCAGATTGTAATTCAAGGTCAACTGTATTCTTTATAATCATTTTCTTTTATTAGTGAATGGTATGCAGACGGAACCTTCAAAACCGTCCCGGGACACTTTTTTCTGTGAAGTGTTCTGTCTCATGTCCAATAAAAGAGAAACACTGTACATGATGGTGCTTCAAAATATCAAGGAACTTCTACCGACATTGCTCCAGATTCAGTCTGCTGTGTTTGATTTCGTGTTTGCTGCTGGTGAATAAAGTTGATGTTGAATATGACATTTTCTGTTCGTGTGATAACGAACAATGACTGTAGAAAATTTTAGGTAATCTCGGGAGGAGGGGAGGGGGAGTAGGGGGATTGTCCCAGGGAGTATAAGGAGAAATTGACCGGGGGAGGGGGTAGGTTCTAGGTGGGAAGGGGAATTGTCCAGTTGATATGGTGGTTTGTCTGGGAGAAAAAGTCCAGGGGTGTTAAGTCCAGGGGGTATTAAAGTCCAGGAGGGAATAGTCCTAGAAGCATATAAGATTGATTCAATAAAAATAAGTCAAAAGATTTTATAAGCGTAAGATTTCTAATGGAAGTTACTACTACTGTATTAAAATATGGAAAACATGAAAAGCAAAGTGGAGATGTGGTTGTGAGACATACATATAAGGCCAGTATGTAGGAGGAGCGGCTAGAGATGTGTGTATGTGAAGGGGGTGATGGTTAAAGGGGAGGGGGAAATGAAAATAGGACACTCATTTCTTTCCTTTTGGGTAATACAGGCATGATATTAATATTGCAATATTGTTATAATTTTGTTTGTAGATCCAGACTCGCTTTTCTTGTTAAAAAAACTCGGTGAAATGAAAATTGGCCCCCATCTTGTGGGTAGCGGACTTCTTCACTGACAAAACACCATCCTGTCTCAGAGATTCAGATTCAGAAAACTGTATTATTTAACAAGAGAAATTTTAACTTGCAATTGGTTACAACAATATATAAACATGTATAAAGACTCATATACATGTACATATTAACATGAACATTTGAGATATACTGTATCCTTACAATGCATATTCCATTTTCGCCTTTCTGTCCCCAACAACAAAACAACTCTCAGTCTCGATCTCAATCTGTCGTCTTCACCCCCTTTTCTGCCTCTACATCTCTCTGTTGTTAATCTGTGAAAACAATAAACACCGGAACGCCTCAGGGCACAGTAATCTCCCCTTTGATTTTTACTCTGTAAGCTTACACCAACGACTGCCGCAGCGACATGGATAATACGCAAATAATCAAATTTTTGGATGATACGGCACTGGTCGATACTTTTGACCTTGTGGCTAGTTTGGAACAGAGTGTCGCAGATTTTGCCGACTGTTGCGATGCCAATTTCCTTGATTAAATGTCGGTAAAACAAAAGAAATGGTTGTAGACTTTATATAGAAGGAAAGGGACAGATGTGGCAGCATTCCAACTGAAAGTAGAAAGAGTTGAGGTGTATAATTACTTTGTACACTGATTGAAAACAAACTGACCTTCTCTCAAAATGCTGAGGTAATATTCAAGAAATGTAAACAAAGGATGCTTATGCAATACCAGTTGAGATCACTGATGGTCTCTCGCAAGTTCCTGCAACAATGCTACCAGACCCCCGCGTTCAATCAATTTTGAATTTTACTTTTATTTGTTGGTATAAAACACTGAATGTTAAAAGCGGAAATTCACTGTCTGGAGTTGTAAACACATGCAGCAAGAAGCAGACGCCTCTTAAGGTATGTTCTGCAGGAGAGCCTTCAGCAAGGCAACGGGTCCTTCAAAATGAGGAGGAGGAATAAGGAAGCTTCACTTTCTAATCACGGAATTAGATCACTCGATGCACACGACATATTCGTTAACCCAGTTAATTAGATAAGACAACTAAGTCTAATTATGATCTATTTAAAGATAATGTACGGTGTTGCAGGAACGAAGTTTGTCGGGGTGGGTGCATCACATAGTGATCTAATTCCGTGTTCTAATACGTTAGCGTTAAGGACGAATCACCACGTCGACACGTGGACAACAATGATCATCATCATCATATCAAAAACACGTAAGTCTGTATAAGTGATTCATCCATTGTCCTCTTTATTTCAATTTCTGCCCTCTCACAGGCGGTTTCAATGTGCTCGCTTTAGAGCCTATTTACCGTATCATTCTTACAGCAATCAATCTTCTAAATGTAGGACTAATGACTTGCCTTGCTGCAGAGTCTCCATCTACATTGCTACTCTAAATGCCCAGCTTGGTTTACCCCCGTTGGGGTGCCGGGGGTTTCACTATAAATAGTATCCCCACTTTCTGGAAATTTAGTGCTTTAAATTCCCACTGTCGCTGTCTTTCTCATTGATGGGGCCGGGTAGCTCAGTTGGTAAGAGCGTCTTGCTAGTAACCGAAAGGTCGCTGGTTCGAATCCCGGATTGGTCAACGTGTGATCATATTATTTTCCCCTTTACCAACAACTGGCCCGCTGGTGTCAGTATAAATCGGTCAGTCACCTATATGCGAAAGTGTCGTGTGACTATAATCTACAAACAACAACAACAACAACAACTTTCTCATTTAACTCTTTCTCATTCCTGCTCTGTTCTATCAATCTGCTATACTATCGTCTTCTTCGCTAGACCAGTCTCCTACCTTTTTTCTTGAAAACTCTTCCGGGACAAGACTCCTCGTTTGTGTATGAGGTCTGTTGGATCAGCTTGGGAATATTGGACGTTTTCTGCCAGGTGGTCACTAGGGCTTCCTATGATGTTATTATTTAGCAATGTAGGCATTTTATGTGTGTTTTGTTGATAATTTATAATGATGTTTGTATTCTATTTTGTTTTTGTAAACGGGGGTTCGATAAGTTGGGGTGAAGCCTCAGCCGTCCCCTGCGTGGGATGTCTTTATTGTAAAGTGACTGGCTGGTGGAGGGCATTCAGTTTTCCCACTAAGGTTGTTTCAGCAGATCTTTTATGCGGATTGGGGGTTGTCCGGTCCTGATTTGGCTCGGAAGAGTCCGCTGGACCTAAAGCAACAATTATGTAATGTAATGTAGCATTGGTTTACTTATGTGTTGACACTTATACCACACAGGGCGTATAACCGCGCGCGCGTGCCTTTTTGTGTGCGTGTGTGGTGCGTGCTGAATGTCGATGTGTTCTTATGCCGTGCCCTGTGCTAGTGAGTGCGTTTTATACTGAATTGTTTCCCTTTGATGTGATTGTGCTATTTTAATAACTGATATCGTTTTAACACTTTGTCGCGCAATAGTTACTGTATTTCTGATATTGTATTTTATTAAATTTATTAATAACGAAGTTTGTTTCTATACTGTTGTTGTGTTTGATTTTTTCATTTATTATGGCATACATGCTAGATAGGGTGTCTAAGGTGGGTGGGGGTAAGAAAAAAGAATGAATCTTAAAAATTAATATTTTTATTATAAAAGTTATAGTTTTTAATCATTGTCGTTTATTTTGCGTTTATTTTGCATGCTATTATCTATAGAAATGCCACACAAATGGCTGTACATAATTCCTTTGATGGTAATACCTATTTGTTGGATGGAATTGATTTAATAATAATAATGTTCGTCATTTGTAAGGCGCCTTAGCCTAAGAGTCAAGGCGCGCAAGGGGTTGGGGGAATGGGAAGACAAGACAGACAAAACTGGACAAAAGATACATAATATACATATGTACAAAATACAGTTAAACTATGAAAAACACAAGCACGCACACCTGCTTACACTCTCTTGTAAATGACTAATTAAAATATTCCCTAAAAAGGTGTGTTTTTAACTGTGATTTAAAAGAGGAAATGGAGGAAGAATGTCTAATCTTGTATGGAAGGGAATTCCAGAGTTGAGGACCAAAGACAGGTAGAGAGCGGTAACCATGCGATCGTCTGTTGAAGCGGCTCTGTCTAAGAAGACGTGTGTCAGCAGACGATCGCAGAGCTCGAGAAGGGGTGTATATGGATAACATTTCAGAAGTATAAGCAGGAGCTGTGTCTGTAAAAATAGAGAAACAAATAAAGATTTGAATAACGGAATTTATTTTAACCAACGAGTTGGGGGATAAGGAAGATTTTTATTTTTATTTTATTTTTTTAAAGTATTGAAGGATGGAAGAACCGTTTGCAAATGTTGATTGGGGGTGGGATGGAGGTGAGAAAGGAAATTGAGGGAAACGAGTATAAGGTTTATGTTTAGGAGAAAGGATAAAAGTGGTCTGGGAGGTGGGTAGAGGGGGATGAGGGCACTGCTTGTAGATGACCAGCGACAGACTCGGAAGGAAAAGACAAGCAAGACAAAACAGCGCGGGGAACGAGTCAAAGACAGCCACGGCGCAGCACTGTCGGCGATGCTGTTTTAGCCACACTACTGGCGACACTCGTAACCATCCTTGCTGCGGGGATGCAGTTGCTGCTGCTGATAATGATGCCAACAGAAAAGTGAAGTGCGGTAGAGCAGATGTTTCCTCCAGCTAAGAATCGGTGTTTTACCACTAGAGCTAATGTAAGTACACCTACACCCATTGCAATTGTAGTCGATAATGCCCTTAGTTTATTTCCTTTCCTTTCTTTTTCTTGTTTATTTTACATTGTTTACAAAGTTTATTTTATTATATATTTTATGTGTTTCTGATTAATTAAAGTGTGTCTAAGTTCGAGATCGAATTTGCGCAGAAACTTATAAAATACCTAATTCATGCTAGGAGATGACTTTTGCTTATAATATGTTCATACACATTTTGTGTGTCTAATATTTGAGAAACATTGAATCTAAACTTTGTGTCCGACCATTAAAAGGGTCGTCTGGGTGACTGTAAACGTATAGCAGGAATCCCGCAAGGTGACGTTATAATGGGGCCGAATGTCTTTTTAAGCTGCGTACACGCTTATTAGAGAGCTTTCACATAAAAATGTGGTTTAATAAACTCTCCTGTGATCCTACTATCTATGGAATTCCCTTTGTAGAATATTTATTTTAACCACTTTCAGCTAAAAAAATTTTATTTAGAAGCTTATTTTTGTAAATAATCATTTGTTTACAAACAATGTAAGATTTCTCTAAATAATATATTTTCTCCGTAAATAACTTATTATTTACCTAAACTATAATTTACGGAGAAAATGTGATATTTAGAAAAATCTTATATTGTTTGTAAACAAATTATTTTTTTTTAGAAAATATTCTTCTATATAAAGATTATTTAGCTAAAAGTGGTAAAAAAAATACACCGAAAAATATCGCAAATAATTTTGTTACAAAGGGAATACCATAACTATGTAGTGTAAAAGTTTGGTAAAAAACAGACTGACCCTAATATTTTTTCTAAAGTTCAAATGTGTATTTTAAAGGACGTTGAGAGTTAGATTCAGTAGTATTTGTATAATTCGTATTAGTTTGAAAATTTGACTGCTTAATGGTTGAGTTTTGTTAATTTTGTTTAATCTCCATCTACCCAAATCCGTATGCATTGCCAAACCTCAGCTAGTCAATATTCTTCCCCTGACCAAGTCTCAAATCGTTTAGGAAAAAAGAAGAAAAGATGTTAAGTTAAAGAAACAAACATGAGGAGTGTAAATAACAATAAACTTGATCGGAATTTGTATTGTACATGCATGCTTTATTGTGGCCAGTGTTACGGTTCATCGTGTCACTAAAGTTTTGAAACAAAACAATTTAAAAAAAAAAAAAAACAGTAGTCATTATGATCGTTCTTAAATAGCACATTGTCTGCTCAAGGCACTGGCCGAAACAGAATGTAACTCAAGCCGACCAAGGCGCCAACTTGCTGCTTTATGCGCGTTGTCTAACGCTCCAGATAACTGGGCAAGCTTGGGCGGCCGGGGCTGGGAGAAAGGGACCTAGTGCATGCTGAATGTTTGTTTATGGAACTGGAACTCAACTATAAAGGACATGAGCGTCAAGATCTTTAAAGTTCGTGCGATTGAATGCATGCATGTACGGACTCGTAAGACCTCGTGGTTCTGGTCCTGATTTGGCTCGAGGGAGTCCGCTGGACCTAAAGCAATAATCTTGTATTTTATTGTATTGTAAGACCTCGTGGTTTGTACTCTAATCCGAAGTGCTGGTAATTACGACACAGGCTGTGAAGTCTCGTAGGTCTCGCAACTACATACTATAATTGAAAGGCCTACGAGACTTCGTAACCTGTGATTAAGATTAGTTACTGATGGACCGAAGTATTTTAATTTCTCTTTTGTTTTATGGAGGAAGTGGAGAGAGATATACTATAAAAACATTCTGATATGATTCAGAAATACGTAGTTTTGTCACGCGCTTGGAGCACATTTGGAGCTGCTTGCGTTTTATTTGTGCGCCTTCAGCATTATGCCAGAATATGGATTTGTGCATCTTACTCCTCGTCCTCCTCCTTATTATCTTCCTCCTCCTCCTTCTCCTCCTCCTCCTCCTCATCATCACTATCATCATCACCATCATCATCATTATCATCATCATCATTATCATCTTAATCATCACAACCACCATCATCATCTTCATCATTATCATCATCATCATCATCATCATCATCATCATCATCATCATTATCATCATCATCATCATCATCATCTTCATCATCATCACCACCATCATCATCTTCATCATCATCACCACAGTACCATTTATGAATAAATTAAAACACCCGCACATAATTATATTATTATGACGCAAATGGAAGTGTGAGGTTGAGTTGTCATATAGAGAGCTAAGTTTGAGAGATATTTCGGTTGTCTGATACATGTATTTTTAGTGGCCCATTTTGCACGATCGCAGTTTGTCTTCATTTTTACCTGATCAAGAACCATCACCTCAAATATACGATAACTATTCATTCAGCGCATTCCGTTTTCAGCGCTTTAGAGTCTCGCTTTATTTTAATTCGTGCAACCTACCGGAACTAATTGGTTTATGGAATATTTGTTTAAATAAGTACATATACAAACAGAAACAGATTGCATAATGGGGCTATAGTTAGTAATAACATTCCGTAAGTTGCATAGTGTTTACTGTAACGAGACAATTCTATCGCCGATAATTATTAAAAATGTCAGAACCGACTACCGCGATATAGCTACCAAATGTTATAAGTAATTTACTGCTATGCACTTAAAATAGCACGAGACCCTCACCCGTTGGGGAAATAAGTTTGATTTTTAATAACCATCTCTCTCTCTCTCTCTCTCTCTCTCTCTCTCTCTCTCTCTCTCTCTCTCTCTCTCTCTCTCTCTCTCGTAAGCGCGCGCGAAGAGAAAGAGCTAGAGCGAGAGAGAGTGTGTGTGTGTTTGTGTGTGCATGTGTGTGTATGTATGTGTGTCTGTTGTTCATGTTCATGCTCACGTGTGCGCGCAGGCGTATGCATCCGAATCTCTTCAATTTGTTTTTACATAACTAACGGTGTGCTTTTCGGAAATGAAACTCACTAGCTAAACCTCAAAATGACGAATTGAGTGAGGACAAATAATGGGGCGTGCGGATATTCATTACGCTATCAGAGTTAACTAACCATGTCTACGACTTTTGATCCGCAAGCTCACTGGTCACTCCGGCTTGATCACGTTTGCCCAAACGCATATTGTGTTTTCATGCGAGTGATCGGACGAAATCTTCTCATTGCGGCAATAAAGTACCCAAACCTCCTGTGCTGTCGGAAAGGTTCGGCACCGAATGAGTCAAGTGCTATCGGGAGGTAGAAGGGAGCCGAAGTTGGGGGGTATGAGGGGGAAGTGGAGGTGAGGTGAGGGGTGGCTCTAAAAGAGTACACAATATAAATAAATAAATAAATAAATAAACTGAGACGACACACAAGAACAGTGGTCCGGTTTGACCTTGGTGTTCGCTATTCTTGTTTGTACGATATTTTTGGTCGAAACGGGCCTTTGGTATTTGCATTCTTCCTTTATGTGAATCTTACGGGCACGTTTCAAACAATGGTAAGGTTAGCCCAAACAATAATAATAATAATAATAATAATAATAATAATAATAATAATAATAATAATAATAATAATAATAATAATAATTAGCTGCAGGTCCAGGGATTGTCTGTGGGCCCTAGACGTAAGACGCAACCACAGGCGCTTGTATCTGGACACATGAGCGCCTATGCCTGTGACGCGTCTTCCTTTGGTTATCGTATTATAGATAACCAAATGGAGACGTGTCACAGGCATAAACGCTCGCGTGTCCATATACAAGCACCTGTGGACGCAACGTATTTCGCTTTCCCAGAGATAGCCTACCATTAAACTTGTGACCGATTGGACCTATAAATGAGAGTAGACAGAACCCTCCAATTCAAAGGCGCTTGTATCTGGACACGCGAGCGCCTATGCTTGTGACGCCTTTCCCTTAGATAACCAAAGGGAAACGCGTCACAGGCATAGGCGCTCGCGTGTCCAGATACAAGCGCATGTGCTCCAACCAGACCCAAACCGTTTACTACAACAAAAACAGAATAAATTGCAAACTTGTTTTTTTCTTCTCCAAAATTGTTCATTCAAACAAGTTGGAAAACGGCATCAAGTCAATTCACGTGAAAGAAATTTTGAAGGCGGATTGCAGAAGACCGGTAATTTTCTCAAAGAGGGGATTTGCACAAATAGGAGACGGCGGTTTACGCAAAGAGGAGATGGCGATTTGCACAAAGAGGAGACAGTGATTTGCGCTAAGCAGAGATCGGAAATAATGAGAGGATTTTACAGAGTAGATGACAAGATCTTGGTTGTGATGTTGGGAAAAATCAATAAGGATTTATGCTCTAATTTCGTGTGCTCTTGGTTTAGCAGCATTTCACCCATCCATCACAAAACCACACAAGTCAATTCTCCGCCATGAATCGCAGACCATTCACTGCAACAATACTGAGGACCGGACTATATACTGCAATCATCTTCAAGTTCCGAATAGCACGAATTTCGTAGTGCAGTGTATGACAAACTGTATGAGTTTGGGCCAATTCGTTTCATCTGTTCTTGTGGTAATACAATATTGATTGCTATAATTTTGAATCCCCCGTGGTTTTCTTGCGTACAATTTTACGATACGATTCCTGCATTTGTGTGTTTTTTTCGTGTTTTTTGTTGTTGTTGTTGTAAATATTGAAATTACCTCATGTATCTCCCCTTTCCCTTCCCACAGACCCACACACGCAGACACACGCACTTCCCTTGCTGCTTTCTAACGGTCTATGCATTATTTCCAACACTTTGAATTTATTTATGAAAATAAAAACGAACAAAAACTATATGTGCATTGTAGCCTAGTAAGCTTAAGAAATTAAAAATTGTATGACCTGTCCTTGTACGGCTTGAAATCTAAGTAAAGTTAGCAAATCCTTGTAGAAAGTCTCGTACAATAGTGTTAAAATCTCATTAGTATTTTATTATTATTATTAACATTTCGAAACGTCTAATCTTGACAGCTTTAAGCGTGTACAATAAATATATAATAACACACACAAAGCAACAAAACAAATTGTAACAATAACAATGCTAACAATTGAAGCAGATTTAAAAAAAAAAATCGTGGAAGGCAATGACAGTAGACAGAAAGTTACTGACAAATACAATTAGGATCCAAAAAAATACAAAAACGACCAAATAAGCGGAGGCACGAAATTGTAAACAAAAGAACAAATAGGTAACAATAAAGGAATGAGATATGATGATGAATGATGGAATTGTACAAATAGCCTCTCTCTGTCTCTCTCTGTCTCTCTCTTTCTCTCTTTCTTTCTTTCTATTTCACACACACACACGTACACACACACACGCACGCATACACACACCAAGCAAAGATAATGATTAACAGAAGGAAGACTGGTGATTAGGAACATATATATGTTTTAAGATTAGTTTTGACAGTCTGCAAAAATTGAGAGTGTATGATGGAGTGAGGGAGATGATTCCAGGTAACGGGGGCGTGATAAGAGAATGCACGTTGACCGTATGTAAGCGAGGAATTCTGAAGATTATAGTTAATTCTTTGGTAAACGGGAAGCCAGTGCAAGGATTGAAGGAGAGGAGTGATATGATCGAACTTAGGAGAGCAGAAAATGAAGCTAACAGCATGATTCTGAACTATTTGAAGTTTGTTGAGATAGTGTGGGGAACCAGAAAGAACACAATTGCAGTAATCGAGTCGAGAGAGAACAAATGCAAAGAGGAGAATCTTAGTAGCGTTTTCAGTGAGGAGGTGGCGGATGGAAGCGATGCGGCGAATATCGAGATTACAAGTGCGGTAGATCTTAGCAACATGCTGATGGAGAGAGAGAGAGAGAGAGAGAGAGAGAGAGAGAGAGAGAGAGAGAGAGAGAGAGAGAGTGTTAAGAGTCTCTCACATACACAAACTATCAACAGAGAGAGAGAGAGAGATAGAGAGAGAGAGAGAGAGAGAGAGAGAGAGAGAGAGAGAGAGAGAGAGAGAGAGAGAGAGAGAGAGAGAGAGAGAGAGAGAGAGAGAGACGGATCAAGGGTTACACCTAGATTTCGGACAGTGGAAGACAGAGTGATTGAAGACCAGTTGAGGTCAACGGATGATGGAAAAGAAGAATGATTTGAGAATTTTTGAGGATTGATCAAGACCATCCTATTTACTTTTCATGTCGTGCATTATTTAGTATTTTTTGGTGTTACAACAATATCATTTTCATTGATTGCATGTGTCCTATAATTTTATTATTGCACGTCAGTTCTTCCAAGTTCATGCCATCATTATTTGCTCTTATTGTATGTTCTAAATGTGAATGCCTATCTGCTAGTTTCCCGATTACCTGATTTTGCTCGATGCTAGTGGTAAGTACGGAAAACACGGACAAGGCAGTTCAGAAAGAATATGTTCATGTAAATTGTGGGCCCTGCGCAGTTTCACACGAGAAAAGAGCATCAGCATTAGTAGGTGAACTGACTTTCTCCCACCCTGCGTGATTTGTTGCCCGTGGCAAAATTCCTATTAATTCAAGGCTCGCTATGGTCTCCATGCCAGTACACAGTTCACTACAGAGTGCTTGTGCTGTTGTACCACCATTGATGTTGTCGCAGTCAATGCCATTTAGCTTATACCCTTGAATTTATCTTTAATAGCTCAAAAGACGATTGATCTACATTCTTCTGGCAGGGCAGGATGAGGAAGGAGAAGGAACAATGCATACCATGTCGTGAAGCTGATTCCCCTCTCCCCCCCCCCACTCTTTCTCTCTCTCACTCTCTCTCCCTCTCTCTCTTTCTCACACACACATACTCTCCCTCCCTCTCTTTCTCTTTCTCACTCTCTCTCTCACACTCTTTCTCTCTCTCTCTCTCTCTCTCTCTCTCTCTCTCTCTCTCTCTCTCTCGCCACACACGCGCACGCACATTCTATTTTCCTACCAAACGTTCAACATACAAGATTACAATTTATAATATTTTCTTTCAAAGGATCGGACATGGTACAGATAAATGTGCTAAATTACGTACCTGTCGACAATTTTACAGTTGTATATTTTTAAATTTATATGGAAATATTTTGATATGGTCGGGCATCAAAACGATCCATTTTTCGGGCTGTCGGTCGATCTAGTGCGCGCTGTATTTCAAGACGCACTGAACAGACTTTGAACAAACATCATTGGAACATTACGTGACCTCAGGTGCCATCGGATTTGCTCATCTCAAAAGTCAAGGTCGCCGGGGTCAATTCTTTGCTAAACACATTTTGCTGTATATTTCAAAAACGGCTCATCTGATTTTTAAGATTTTTTTTTCTTCTGAAAACAGGTAGGCACACTTCGGCAAACTTTAACTTCAGTGATAGTCTTTTGGTTGGTCAGTCGGTCGGTCGGTTGAAACCTCTGGTGGGTATTTCACGTTTCTGTTCAAAACACTTCTCCATTATCTCAAAATCTGACGCTACCTATTTTAATTTGTGTTAAAATGCAAGATTTTTAAAAAGAAACTACTGCTCAGCTTTTTATTTCAGTCATATTTGCCCTTTCTCAAAGGTCAAGGTCGCTGAGGTCAAACACTTTTCTAAACAAGTTTTGCGTTGTATCTCAAAATTGTCTAGAGTTTGCTTGCAGACAGTTCAAAGAGTGGCCAATGGTTCCATGCTTTAATCTGGATTCTTTTAGAAACCCGAGACAGATTAGCCTCACGAAATTAACACTTTTGAAAAAGTTGGTTTACAGTTACTGTAGTTTGTGTCTGGAAAATACTTTGATTGGCCTGTCATCTTGTTTCTTTCCGACTTTTCTCTTTGATTTCGAACCTTCACAGAACTTTGAAGTAGACAGCCTAGTTTGTAATTTAAGGTGTTTGTAAAAGAAATGTGTTCTACTCTTTGTACATAGCAATAATAACACATTTTGAAAATTCAGACATCGGATATACACTATTCAAGAAGCGGATAAGTTAATGGTGATGTACGATAACAGCGTGTTTATTTATTCACTAGTGGTTTTTGTACCCTGGCTAGCCAGGGTACACAGGTTGCTGTTTAAAATGTAGACAGAGAGACAACTGTTGTGTGCGAGTTTCATTTGGACGATGATACCTCCCCATATCCCCCTTGATACCTCACCATACCCCCCCTCTAATATCTCCCCGTCCCCCCCATGATGCCTCATCATACCCCCTTGATACCTCCCCGAACCCACTTGATACCTCCCCATTGTAACAGCATAAATATTGACGACAAACATGTAGAAAATTAGCTTAGCGAAACAGAGATACCATCGAATGAAACTGGACATTAATACAACAGTTAGCCAACAAGCAGCCCACACATGGCAAATTAACTTCCTTGAAACAGTCACACCGCCAAGAGCTACCGATACCATCAACAGGCTTGGCGACCAAGAATTCTAAATAGCATACTTTAGTCAAAAACTAACCATAGCGTTGTCTTCGATTAAATAACTTAATGCACCATGAGACACTAAGTAGCTCACTCCAGCCAAAAGTTACCAAGATGATGTCACCCGTATTGGGCAGACACCGCTTATCGTTATGGCATCTGTTCTTCACTCTATCCCTGATACTCCACTTGAAAGATAACTATGCGTGTCCAGTGACAAGAGAGAGGGGGAGGAACTATTCAAATTAGAACCATAATTCTGTAGATGCGAGAGTAAAGAAAACGAAAGCTAAAAACGATTGGTCAGAAGACTATTGGGAACTTTTGCATACCTTTGGGGACCAAATCTCAACTGATCAGTCGCAAAAGAACTGTTAAGCTGTGAGGGTCGACCAAGGGAACAAACTGCAGTGTTCGTCTATCTCCATCTCATCAAGAGGGTGCTAGAGACGTAAAAGACGATTTCACGAGTCCCAGAGTCCACAAGTAAGATAACACTAATAGTTTTGAGATGTGTATGTTTATTGTAAATTGATTGCCATGTATAAATAATATGTTCTTGATATATAGTTACAGAAACAGATTATTGTTTCTGAGACAGTATGCATGTGGTTTGATGTACCTTAGCCTTAAGATTCGAATTGAATTGTGCATATGGGAACCCTGCAGGTGTCTGATGCTATAGACACTTTGCAGAGGAGACCGCACCCTTATAGCTAACGAGAATACTGTAGCCAGAGCTCCGACTTTTACAGGTCGGGCCGGGATCATCAAAGTTTGTGGAGACGAACGCCTGACCGTCGCTCCCGTGGAACCAAGGAGAACTACCACGATTCTACCTGACCACGTCCAAACCCCACAGCTTCAAGAGCGACCCGACTTACCTTAGCTAAGTCCCCCACAACAACTGAGTCATACCCTCGAGAAACTAGAACCTTTGAAACTTACGAACAGTGAAAATCGTAACCGCAGGTAGCAAATGACGAAAGAAACCTGTTAAAACATTTTCCCAGCACTTGGAACTATATTACTTATTAATTTACCGATTAATGCAGAAATGTTAAAGTTTGTGTTGAATATATAAAAAGTGAAATTACATACATACGACTGGTGTCATTCTATTTGTATTGTTGTGTAGTTATTAGTTTTCTTCTCTTGAGACATAATAATCTAGTCTTTTGATTAGTCATCACCGGTTCTCAAGTTGAGCCAAATGATACTAAAATTCCCGAGAACAAATATAAATTTTATGTGACCAAAGTAACCGTGATCTGTCTCTCACACCACTTTAGGACTTCTGGTAAAAGAACGATCGATAGTGGTAGCGCATCGCCCATCTATCAATAAGTCTTACCCCCTAGTAAGATAAACGTATCTTCCCCAGAATATCATCACACCCATAACCCCTTGATACCTTTCGTACCCCCCTTGTAACCTACCTGTACCCTCCTTGATACTTCCCCGTTGATCGTTTCGCAGGTATGGATGAAAGGAATCGACCATCACCATACCCCCTTATATATACCCGTATCCCCGTTATGCCTACCCATGCCCCTTTAAACCTACCCGTAGCCCCCTTTTACCTACACGTACCACCCCATCCCGATCCTTGATAATAATAATAATAATAATAATAATAATAATAATAATAATAATAATAATAATAATAATAATATTATTATTATTATTATTATTGAATAATACAAATAGAAATCATAAAAAACACCAAGGTTTTAAAATAAAATTTGATATAAGATATTATAATTATAATAATAATTATTATTAGTTTATAAATAATAATAATAATAAAAATAATTTAAAAAAAAATAAAATAAAATAAAATAATAATAATAATAATAACGACGTACCACCCCATCCCGATCCTTGGTAATAATAATAATAATAATAATAATAATAATAATAATAATAATAATAATAATAATAATAATAATAATAATAATATTAATAATATTGAATATAGAATAATACAAATAGAAATCATAAACACCAAGGTTTTAAAAGAAAATTTGATATAAGATATAATATTATAAATAATAATAATAATAATAATAATAGTAATAATAATAATAATAATAATAATAATAATAAAGGTAAAAAGCCTAAATTAAAAAGAAAAATATCCATATTGTAGTGGAAAAAAAAAACACATAAAAAAAGAATACGGCCCGCGTCGGATTCGAACCTGGGTCGCCCTAAACGGTAGGCGAAAGTGTTACCAACTGAGCTATCAATGCTTCGTACAAAAACAATAAAATTTTTAGTCTATATGGGAAAACATGCTGAAACCTCAATTTGATTTTTAATGGAAGCGCGCGGAATGAGGCTATTGCAGTTTGTGGACATTTTGTTTATTTATTTATCTCAGAAACGGTTACATGTTCGGTAAGGAAATGTCGGCTATAACGATTTGGTGGGTTCTGAGCACACAGCAGGCCGATCAGCGGCCTCCAGCACCTGCCCAGATCAGCGTCCATAGGAGACAAACTTTATAGTAAAGGCGAAGAAGGACTTCCGGCTAAGCAATTTATATATATAGATGTGTTATTTTTACTTATTTGTTGTTGTTGGTTGGTGGTGGTGGTAGTGATGGTGGTGGTAGTGGTGTGTGTGTGGGTGTGTGGGTGTGTGGGTGTGTGTGTGTTTGTGTGGTATTATTATGCTTTGTCGTAATTTCTGAATAAATTATCAATGTGTGTGTGTGTGCGTGTATGTGTGTGTGCTTGTTTACACGGCGTTATTTGGACAAACCAGTGAACATCTACATAACTTGTTTTGACACACCTCCTTGTTTTGACGTCAAACCAATGGTGGGTTAGGGTTAGGACTGTGTTACGGTAAGGGTTAGGGTTAGGGTTAGCGTTAGAACACTTAAGAGTACACAACATGGTCGACACAATGTGGCTTTTCAGGAAAGTCATAATAACACCGTGAAAACAAGTATATATATATCGATATATATATGTGTGTGTGTGCGTGTGTGTGTGTGTGGGTGTGTTTGTGTGTGTTTAAAATTTATTTGGTCTCTTTAGCTCAGATAATTATAATTATAGATAAAGTGGAATTCATTTGCACGACAAACCACAAACCCCAACACGTACTTTCTCTCAATTTGGACTCGTGGATTATTATCATCACGTGCACTGTATTATAGTATATTACTTAACGTGGCCGGTCCGTTACAATGCCCACGTTCTACTAATACTTCTAAAGTATTTCTTTAAAAAAAAAACAAAAAAAACCACAAACACAAAACAAAAACAAGACAAGACTGACAGACCAGGATAAAGGCAGATTAGTTTCCGCTGGGTTCCGGTGTCCATAATAATGTGGATCATTCAATTAGCAGCCTTTGTGGGCTTAAGTCGAGCACATGATGTCCTCGCAGCAAAGGGGATAAGTCTGAATTGAGAAAATGGCAAGGGGCACTGGGAAAATAGCTTGGGTCGATCGCATTACGCCGTCCTCAGATCACCTGGTTGTTTTGATTTCCACGAAAAAATGGTAGTTACACCTCTAGAAAACTGATTTTTTTTCGCCAGAGAGCTACATCGCAAGAGAACTGCTGTTGCTTCGTACGTAAGAGAATTGTTGATGCTGCCACTGCAGTGACCTCTTAAGACTATATTGCTTCTTGAAAGGAACCGGTTTTTTTTGGGTCACTTCCAATGGAAAATCAACAAACATTTCCATTTGCAAGTCATTGCTGTTGTCACGAGAGGCTAGTTAGACCCTGCACTAAGGCTTCTCGCCTTAACTAGTTCAGCCTGCTTTAGCCTGGGTAACGTAAAGTCGCTGCCTCGCAGACGACACAAGTCAGTTGTGTGCTAAGCATGTGTAAGCTAACGCTTGCTCAGGTAGGCAGTGACCTCATCCCGCTGACGTATAGCCACCACCCCCCCCACCCCCCGATAGGCGGCGCTCAGATCTCACGAGATTTTCGCGGGCTTTGGCTGACCGCAAGGTTAGGTAGTCATTCTTTGTCTAACGCTCACCTGAGACGGACACGTGGAAAAATCTCTCTCAGAAAGACTGAAGCAGGTGACGGATTAAATTAAAGTCATTCATCGCAGTATAGCCACAGCCTGACATTGTCAAAAAGGTAAATGATCAATCTTTTGGCTCATTGTGTTTATTGATATTATTGTTGGATTATGTTTGTGAAGTCGTGCCATGTTTTATCATTGTGAATGTTTGTAAAACTTAGCGTGACCACGTGTCGGACACGCGACCGGTTTCGGCACCACGAGGTAGCCTCTACTGTCCTGCTGTTGTTTCTCCTATGTGTATTATTGCAGACCAGTGGCTGTACCCGAGAATATGTATATTGTTAATTACTTCTCCATGTGTTTAGTTTAGCCATGATATGTATAGGAATTATGTTGGAGATTCCAGTGGACCACGGACTTAGAAGATTGTTCGTCGCTTATATATAAGTGGATACGATCTCAACTGAGGGCTGTTTCTGCCATCAGTGAGACGCTCTGCACACCCTTAGTATACAAGGTGTTGCAGAAACTCGTCTTATGTTTTGCAGACGAGCAGGCTTGTTGGTCCGAGGCAGGGATAGACCACTAAGAGTCAACCCTGACATTCGGCCTGCAGTGGAGCATCTAGCACTGAGCTACGATAGCCCAATAGTCAACAACCAAGGAGGAGACACCATCACCACATCTCAACAAATCAGCTAAGTGCACAAGAAGAATTGCACACACACTGATCTAGAAGGACTTTGCGGTAGTCCACTCTCCTGAAAACAAGCCTTAGACCAACCAGAACAAATAGCCCAATGATGAGACAGTAGCAAATATCAAGAACAGTAGCTGCATAGGCCCATCAAGGAACGAACTATTCGAAGTATTTAAATTAATAGAGTGTTTAGAGAATTATGTATAGAGTATAGGAAATAAATGTGTTATATTTGCTGTTAACAAGTGGCTGGACTACCTATGTTTTATAGCCGTGTGAGAGCTAGTGTGTCGGTGAAGCTTTTACCATTTTCTCCCTATCTCTATAACCCTATCCGCACACAGGCCGGGGCTAAACATATAAATGTATTAGTCACAGGGTGATTACACTAGCCGATCCCCGCAAACAAAAACGAGTGGATAATAGCATTCCATAGTGCAGAGCCCAGTAACAATAGACCCACCGTCACAGCTGTTTGGACAGAGAAGGCGATTGTTTCCGGGATGATGATTTATCATGTTGACAGTGTTCTCGGAAAATGATTGGGTCTGAAAAGTTTTGCTTCATCCTTGAGGAACCGTAATTAAAATTAACAACAGTCGTGATTCATTTGTTACAGTTTTCATCAGACACAGATTGGGTGATCTGCTGATTTCTGGAGGCTTGAACAACCTGTGTTCAAGGACGTAGTAGAAAAAAAGGTTTTAAATATGTTTTTTTCAGGGAAAATACTAAGCTTAAATAAATAAATAAATAAATAAACACCTGTGTGCACAAGAACACAAGTAATAGTCTCGCTTAATAGAGCAGCTCTTGAACTGAAAAAGCGATATACAAGAACGATTAAATAAATTAATTAATTTAGAGAGATGGGACAGGAGTTGCTGATGGCAACGTAGGTATAATCCTAATAATTCTTATTAGATGCTGTCCTCCTGCATGAGAGTATGGGCTTGTATAAGGAAAGATTTATTTCCAAGTTCAGTGATTTGAGTTTTGTGGAATAGTGCCATTGATACAGATAGCCCACAGGCGCCCGCATCTGGATGTTAGAGCGTCTCTCTGTTCTATTATTTCAGTATTATTATAGATAACGATGTCATATAGGCTTTTACGTCTCTCTTATTGACAAAGGGGCGCCTGTGAGATAGCCATTGCGCATTTCTTTCAACTTTTGGAAGAAATCATTCGACGCAACTGAGATATCTGCTGATGTTGCGAAGGCTCCACTGGGAAACGTTTACGTTTTGTAAATTTAAAGTCCCCGACACATAAGCATATAGGAGACTATGGGAAACCACAATGATTGTTGACCTTATACAGCTTTGGAAGTCATCATCAGGTGCAACTTGGGTCACTCTGCTAATGTAGTGAGATGGTTTGAGCTCGTGATCAAATAAATACTGTCAAAAATAGATATAAGAGATATTACATGCACGACAGCTATGAATCGGTTATCCAATAAAAAGGAAAATGACGTTTTTGAACAACTTGTTAAGTTTGCATACAGAAACTGTTCTGGTAACGCAAAGTGTTCTGGTAAAGCAGAGAAATATCGAGCGTACGGGATCCTAAAAATAAAAGTGATGAGCTTTAACTGTTTGCAAGTGGTCATGAACTCGACTTGAAAGTATGGTTGCAGCGACCTATAAAGTTTTAAACTAGGGCCATCATGGTGCTGGCGTTCGATGGATATAGTTGTCATGCAGCCAGCAGTTTCCGCTGCACCACACTTTGCCTAATAACATCTGACATAATACCATCTCGCCGAATCACGTCTTGCCTAAATGCCTATCGACTCTATCACATGCAGTCATCAAGTTTCGTCTAAAAATCCACCAAAGACAAGAATTCACAGAAGCATCAATATTCCAAATAATAATAATAATAATAATAATAATAATAATAATAATAATAATAATAATAATAATAATAATAATAATAATAATAAATATAATAAATACAAAATATTGGAATCTACGACAAAAAGCCGAACATGTAAGCTATACTCGAATAATAAAGAAGACATATAAGCTTAACATTATTTGTACATTTTGGCGATATTTTTTTAGATTGTAAAACATTAGACTACAATCTTTATGAAAGTATTCATCCTTCATAGGAAGAAGAAATCTAGCGTTCTTCTTGTAGTTCATAAAGACCATATCAGTTGCCAAATGTTGCTTACCTATGTAAACTACTTTAGTTTACGACTGCCCAGAACAGTCAGGTAAAACAACACAACATACCGCTTTATAGTTTCACCAATCAACCTCTTTACTCGTCTTATAGGCTATGGGAAGTAACTTTCATCTGCCCCAAATTGATGGACATTGTCTCCCTTTTTTGACACACCCTAACACGGTATCCTGCGAATTTCTCAGCAGTAATTATGGCATCCACTCCTGGGGCTAGACAAGTTAATTACCAGTTGCCCACGTTTACCTTCCCCTTCTAACCTTATTTTCACCCAATGCAATTAATCAACGCTGCACGGGTATGTCTGTCAGGACAGGTAAATGCAGAATGGTGCATAGTTTTATAGACCTGCTAAAGAAGCAGTCACTATGGTCACTATACCTATCATTATATTTAGTGTCATTCTTTTTGTTATCATTATTTGTGTTGTCGTTATACCTGTCATTACTTTTATCATCGTCATCATCATCATCATCATCATCATCATCATCATCATCATCATCATCATCATCATCATCATCATCATCGTCGTCGTCGTCATCATCATCATCATTAGCAGCAGCAGTAGCAACAGAGCAACACCAGCAGCAACACAACCACTACCACCATCACGAGTACTACCCTTGTTCTTATCGCCATCATCATTAAAATTATGTCATTATCACTATGCAAAGCAGTACCAGTACAGTAGCAGTTTAAACAATAATTATATTGTAATGAATACCGTTCCCCTTCCACTACCCCGTTCCTTTGGCAAACTACATGTTTTTTTATATCTTTCCTTACATGGTTTTAATATCTTTACTTAATATTGGTATAAGAGGGAAAAGATGCGCGTTTGAGTCCAAGATAATGAAACGTGATGATACAGCGTGATCTCATCCACGTCGCGTCTGGATACACATAACAAACAAAAATGTAATTAAATTTTTTGTCTTTATTGATTAATTACAAAACGAAAAGCAAAATAAAATGTTTAATGTCATGGTAAAGTAATTTTTAAATTTCTTTCTTACTTCCAGTACGAAATTAAAGGTCAATTATTCAAACAAAACAAACAAAAATTTCGAAATGAAATATTAAATAAAAATATACCAATGCCAAACGAAAGAATTGACTTTCCAACGTCGTTTTGTTAACCAGAGTTCTTCGTCTTTGGATGTAAGATTCAAAGCTTCAAATAATCTTAGAAGTTAAATCTTTGAAGTAATCACGAGGAGTTATTAATAATCGGTATACGACATTTGATAGCTCAACTCTTATATTCACTAAACGTCCTTTTTATGCGATGAGTTCTCCCTTTGTTATTACGAACTAACAACACAGACAAGTCATTCAAATGTATCTCCAGACACACATAGCTGAAAAAGCAGGATTTTTCAACAGTGTAATCTTGGAGACGTTGTTCTAAGCAAAATGACAAAATTGAACAATTCGTGGCCACTATATGAACTATCTCCAAGCCCCCAAAAAATATCGAAATCGATTTAGCCTATATTGAGTGAGATACAGCGCGAAACTTGTTTATAAAATAATGAAGCACAGCGACTTTGACCTTCGAGAAAGCGCAAAATAGTCAAAAATATATGCGTAGTAAAACTAACCAAATTCGGTTAAGTTATTCCTGAAATAAGGCTACAAAACAGTTTTGAAACACACGTGAATTATTGGAACTATTTCCAAGCAAATAATTATCAAAACCTGTTTGACCCCATGGCCCAGCGATCTTGATCTTTGAGACTTTGAGATTAAACAAATACGATACCACGGGAAGTTGGTCACTAACCATGCACTGTGCCTATGAGGTTTTGGGAAAAAAATCGGATCACTGATTCCAGAGATTTGGTGTGACGGACGAATAGAAAAGCCAAAATGTGGCTCGTTTTGATGCTCGACTATTTGGAAGTATTTCCAGATAAGTTTGGAAATACGAAAACGGAAGTTCATTTAATTAGAATTTGCTGACTAGAAAATCCATGATTTCCGTTTCCAGGCACAGTTCAATGTAAGTATTTCCATGCAACCTCTGTCTTCCCCTGTAATTAGCTTAAGTAAATGTACCAACTATTAGCTTACTGACTAGAAACGCCATGTCGTCTGTTTTCAGGTTCAGAAATTGTGAGAGAGGCGGATCTGTCCAGTAGTCTGCCACCAAATCTTCTCGACTAAGGAACAGTTCATGCCACGCTGATCTTTTCGACCAAGGAACAGTTCACTATTGGATAGCCAAATTAATTGATTTTAAAGAGCCATAGCTTCAAAGAAGTCTGAAGAGACAAGTAATCTACTGTCCTCGGAAATGGCGCGAAGAGTGAATGGTTAGTACTGTAGGCTTTACCTAACTTCTACCCACTCGGTGATATATTTAGTACTATTGCTATTGTCTACAACTACGTGATTTGTTTTTGCCAACAAAGCGTAAGAGTGTCGAAGGAAGAGAAATCATCTTAGTGTCTTCAAAGATAGCGCAAAAGTAGACTATAGTTAGTATGGTTAGTGAATGATGTACAGCTACCACGTTTCATTCTTTGTCAGCAAGTATAGATGTCACTCGGTAAATTCACTAAAACTCCAGAAAGATCGCTTCAGGCTGAACATCAATCTTCTCACAGCGCGTAATTTCTTAATGGAACGATCTGCCTGATGCAAAGGTTACAGCCCCTCTAGTGAACGCCTTCCAGAGCCACCTTGACGAGCAATGGGAAAATCTGCCAGCGCTACATCTCCCACATGCCAAAACAGTTCAGGATTCCTACTAACCCTGGCAAAACCACACAGCAGCCAAAATGTATATTTTAAGTGATATGTATAGAACAATCAACAAGCTCACAAAGAGATTCAAGTTGTGAACAAATCAATCGAAGTTAAGTTAATGTCTGCAAAATAGTGCTACTGTAGTTATTTTTTGTTTGTGGAGGTTAATATCACCTTTCGCTCAAATCGATGTAGCAAAAGAAACAGTAAGTCTTGGTGCTGTACTGAACGTTAGTACCTGTATGAAGACTATTTCTATGACAGTATCAATGGTATAAGGTAACGCCGTAAGGTATTGACAGAAGTATTCAAGTCTTGGTGTGAAACCCATTTTTCTTTAGCATCGTCGTCTTCTTCAACGTCTGTCCGGGTCGCATCTTATTTCTTCAGTAGCTGAAAATAGCTTACCTTTTGCATTTCAATTCATGACAGTTTATTGACTCGGTTTTCCTCGGCGTTCTTCTTCTTTTCTGTTACTACATACCGTCATCAACTTATTGAAGATTCTATAGGCTTTGTTTTTAAATTAGCTTCACTAGGCGCAAAGAAAATCACACACACACAAAAACTAGCTTCATTGGCAGAAATTTCCTTCCTACGACTCTTTTCGTAGCAAGGTGAAACTTTCTGTCTTGAGATTTCAATCAATTCAATCAATTTATTTAAAGTCTGTTCACATTAAATTGTTATTAGACTTTTTACAAATATAATAATAACAAAATAAAAAAAAACCATGAAAATTAAAAAAATAAACTAAAAATTAAAATAAATTAAATTAAAAACAACAGTTTTTGAAATTAATTACATTTAGGAACACGAGAAGCAAACAAATTATAGTTAGTTTCTGTGATATGTAGTCCTATTGTAAACATAACTACATCTGAATCTTAATTTTTATTATCTCTGCTGCGAGCATAACTACAATTGAATCAGCCATTTTCGCACGTTATGGCAGGCCTAAGTGACTACAGCAGTTTTTTGTCCTCTGAAGATCAGAATGTAATAAACTGTGATTCGCGTACATTGATCGTGTGCCAGATAAGAGACAGCTATTTTTACTTGCAATGTTTTGTTAAAAACAAAGATAGTTGACGGCAAGGTCATACTCAGTGTCAATATCAGGTTATTATCCTGATGAATAACTTCAGGACTGATATTGGGTTCGAGTTACCAATCACATGCCAATGGTGCGAAAGTACTGACGTTTTCAAATAAGTTCCAAGTTACAATAACCTCAGCCGAGGTTAGCTTGAACTAACCATCGATCATCTGTTATTACAGAGGGACGTTGATAAGAAAGCTCATATTCTTTCGACTTACTCTTTAAAAGCGCAACGGCGTTCTCGGGCGATGTCAACGTCAGCGAGACGCGGTACATGGAAATAAAATTTGAAGAAGAGGATAAAGCATAATACTCACATGTGCATAGCAATAATGCAACACCCAGTTTTCCTATTGACCAAAGTATGTACAACAACATGAACTGAAATGATCACTGTGATTTAGAATTATTATACTGTTCAGAAACGCGAAAATTAGTGTGAAGACTGAACGATAATGGTATCAGCAGTGTCTAGCATTATTGCAGTGTCCAGCCCATTACATAACCTATAATGTGGCCGCAAGCCTCGGGTAGGTTGAGGTTCTAAACCTTGCCCGGTAGAGCACCGACCTTCGAACCAACGACAGGATCAAGACATGCATGACGCCGCCACAACGTTGGGCCAGGAGGTGGCGTCAGTGCTGTACTGGCAGGAGGTGTGGGAGGTGGAGCTGGTGGAACGAGTGCTGACGCCACTTTTCGTCTTCTTCATCGTGGCCAGCAACGTAATACTGCTGGCGCACGAGGCTCGCTTGGTGTGGCGCACCCAGCGCTTGATCCAACCCAAGCTATTGGTACTCGCCCTCTGCACTTCCGACCTACTGGCCACCGTTGTTGGCTCCCTGCCGCTCTGGATCCTCTTCGTCATGGCGCTTAACTTCTCAACCGTCATTATATCACCGTCAACGAATTCCCCCAAAGTAATCAACACTACACATACTGGGGCAGAATTGTCAGGAACTACTATGCCTTTCACAAAAGACTCTACATCAACAATCGCCACAACAGGTGTATCAGCATCCTGGACAAATAATTCCACTTTTGTAACTGAACACTTACAACTGTCCGAATTCTTGGTGCAGTATTCTTTAACTCCTACAGTGGTGCAAACGACGACCTATCAGGCTTCGTTGTTTCTGTTGACTTCTTTCTGGACGTTGGCACAGTGCATCGTGGTGGTGATGGGCGTGGAACGGTTCATGGCCTTGCGAGCTCCGTTTTTCTACAGTGCGCGCTGTTCCGTCTTCGCCTTCATGGGCTTGTTGGGCGTTCTTGGACTTCTGTCTTGCGGCATCGGAGTGTTCCACCTCCTCATCCAGCTGCAGGAGCTAGGGCCTGAGGGAGTACATTATTATCTGCACTTACAGGCTCAGGATTTAAATACAGCTTCTTCACACTCGTCTGACCTAACAGCCACAGTGTTAAGTGGACAGCCACTTGCTGAGCCACTGATCGTGTTCGCGGGTTTCCTGAACAACCGGTCCTTGGCCCAAAACGTGTACACCCTAGTGCAGGGCGTGTTGTGGTCTGGGGTTCTGGTGCTGTGTAACTGGGCAGTGAGGCACGAGTTACAGCGCATGGAGCAACGGGTGACTCTGGTGCGCCTGAAGGACCAGTCCGAGTACATGAAGCAGTTGAGCATGGTGCACGGAGCGGGACGAGAGTTTGCGAAATTCATGATGGCCGTCAACATCGTCTTCCTCGTCTCCTGCACTCCCAATATGGTGAGTCCAATGAACCATTTCTACTTTGTTTTTACGATTGTCTGTTTCTTTGTTTCTTCAGACGATTATTTTTTCACCTCGTCCTTTTCATCTCCTTCTCTTCTTTCTCATCTTCCTCTTCCTCCTCTTTTTCTTCTTCTTCCCCCCCATCCTCCTCCTCCTCATCAGCTGCAGCAGAAACTGCTGCAACAGCAGCAGCAGCGTTTTTTCTTCTATTACTGCTACTACTGCTGAAGCTGTCGCTGCGCTTTCTCTTCATCAACCTTTCTGCTTTCCTTCCTTAAAACTTCCTAGTCCCCGGTATGAAATTCCATGAAACTTCCTTTCTCTCTATCGTTCTTGTTTCTTTTTACTTTCGTGCTTGCTTGCTATTTTCTTCCTGTACGTGGCACAAACACAAACCATTTGATCTCTACTTATTTGAGTATGCGAGCGTTGTGGCCAAGTGGGCTAAGGCGGGACTAACTTGCCTTGTCCACAAGCCAGAAACCAATGGCGCCTGACAGGTGTGGGTTCGAGCCAGCATCTGGGCGTTATGTTTCTCCGAATATTAACCTATTTACTTTCGACTCGGGCAACGTCTCGGGGGTTTTCTCCGGGTACTCCGGTTTGCTCCCCCAGCAAAAATTTCAAAAATTCACAACTAATGTTAGGTAGGTAGGGTTTGGGCGCGCCACTGGCTGCGACTACGCCTTCCCCGGGGTAGGCGGCCCAGAGTTTCCCGATAAAAAGGGATAATAAACTGCAGCAAAAAAGAAAAAAAATTAACCCATTGGTTTTCGTTGTAACTACCCCAACACCACCCCTTTCACATACTTTCACAAACCTACCTTTAAACATTTCTCTTCACCAAGCCTCGTCAGTTACTTTTGATTATCACAATGAAGGTTTGTTTAGCCGGTATGAATGTACGAACGGATGAGAATATAAATAACTTTAAGTATATATATATTTTTATTTTTATTTTAATGCTTTATTGTCCCTTTTCATCGGGAAATTCTGAGCCGCCTCCCCTGGGGAAGGCGTAGTCGCAGCCTGTGGCGCGCCCAAACCCAACCTACCTAACATTAGTTGTGATTTTGAAATTTAGAAATGTTTTCAAATTTTGCTGGGGGAACAAACCAGAGTACCCGGAGAAAACCCCCGAGACGTTGCCCGAGTCGAAAGTAAATAATATTCGGAGAAACATAACGCCCAGATGCTGGATCGAACCCACACCTGTCAGGCGCTATTGGTTTCTGGCCTGTGGACAAGGCAAAGTAGTCCCGCGTTAGCCCACTTGGTCACAACGCTCGCTTATAGTATAGTCTTTGCACGCACATATTTCATCGCACGGACTTAAGAGATTCTGACCCTCATGTCATAGACGGGTGAGTGCCACGTACACAAATTCACTCAGCGAGCACTAAGTTTCTTCTCCCCTATTCCCGGTCGCTGAGGATAGTGCCTAGGGATTTTTTTGTCTGGACGTCTGACTGTGCGCCTAAGGCTGAAAGCGGGCGCCTCCTGAGGCTGGATCTTTATCCCGTAATGGCCAGCGCCTTGAGCAGCTCTTGAGCTGGAAAAGCGCTATATAAGAACGATAAAGCAAAAGCAATAACATCAACAACAACAACATCAACAACAAACCAACGCACTGCAACTCGCACATTCCAGCTATTCGCACCACTGTAATGCAGATTTCGCTCCAGCATTCCCGCTATTTACTCATTACTCAACGAAACCTCGCTTAGAACTACATGTAACGTTGTTCACTGCAACATCATGTCCGAGACCTTTTAGGCCAGATGCGTTATCAATCAAAACAGGACATACTTCTTCTGTACCGCTGATAATTGTCATGGCTCAAGGCAGACAAAATGAAAGGTGGGGAAGAGAGAGGGAGAGAGAGAGAGAGAGAGAGAGAGAGAGAGAGAGAGAGAAGGAAGAGGGCAGGAGGAGGGGAAGATGAGAGGAAAGGAGGGAGAGAGAGAGAGAGAGAGAGAGAGAGAGAGAGAGAGAGAGAGAGAGAGAGAGAGAGAGAGAGAGAGAGTAGAAAGATGAAAGTATCAACATGCACTTCAGACCATACAGACCTATAAATCAAAGCAAACCACCAAGTTTCTTTACGCAAAGTTGGTTGCTACAGACACTAATAATCACAGGTATCGGAATGTGAGAAGAGTAGCCTCCCTGTCGATGTCTAAACTACTAGTATTATACTAGAAAATATTACTAAAAACAATAATACACGGACACTATTAATACAAATAATAATACACCGACTCACCCGCATTAGAAAGACGCATGTTAAATTAAAAGAAAGAAAAGAAATGATAAACAAAATGAAGGGAGAATATGTCGAATTTAAAAAATTATTTAAAAAAAAAGGGTGGGGGGAAAGAGAATTAAGAAAAAAAAAGAAAAAAGAAGAACAAGAACAAGAGCAAGAACAAGAAAAACATTTAGTTAAAAAAAAGTACTGGGGGAAAAACAAATCGAAAGAAAAGTGGGAAACAGAAACGTGAGAGACAGAATAAAAGGCCATGTAAAGATTTGTGTGTGTGTGGATTTTTTGGACACTTTATTGTCTCTTTTTATCGGGACATTTTGGGCCGCCTTTCCTGGGGAAGGCGTAGTCGCAGCCTGTGGTGCGACCAATCCCAACCTACCTAATATTATTTGTATTTTTGAAATTTTGCTGGGGCAGCAAACCGGAGAATCCGGAGAAAACCCACGGGACGTTGCCCGAGTCGAAAGTAAATAATATTCGGAGAAACATAACGCCCTGAGGCGGAATCGATCCCACACATGTCAGGCGCCATTGGTTTCTGGCCTGTGGACAAGGCAAGTTAGTCCCGCCTTAGACCACTCGGCCACAACGCTCGCATGGGGAAAAATGGAAAATCCACGTAAGCCTATATTACCAACGTCTCAAACACAAACATCGAGTCAACCATCCAGTTAACAAGCAAGATTAAGTAATGAATCAAACGGATTCACGACTTTCACAGGAGCTTTTATTCAAACTGGAAAACGCACCACCCGACCCCCACCCATCTAAACACACACACACACACACACACGCACGCACGCGCGCGCGCCCGTACACAAACACACACACCTCACAAAACTCAAATATATCTAAAGAAGCGATCTGATTCCAAATCATGTTCGATCGTAGCTTGATCAAATAGTAATACCTTTTGGTATTAATATGTTGTGCAGAAGCCATTAAACCGATTATTTCCTCAGTCTAAGTACTTCTGCTTCATATTTTAAGAGTGTTTGCACACCTCTCAACCATCATGATGGTGAAGATCAACGGAGAAAAGCCACTTCTGCTTGACGCGTATGAGGTGTCGGCAAATAGATGAGCTTTCTATTTCCCTTTAACGCTTCTATAAGATGTTGAAGGCGCCGTTCATCGTTGATCATCATCCCAATTTAATAGGCTTTCAATGTCCGATTGTTGGTGCATGCGCAGATGCCCTTATCTAGCACTACTGAGATCTTGGTAGGAAGAAAACATCTAGGTCAGATCTTGAATAATTTCATTAGCTTGTAGCGTTGCGGCTGTCAGTAAAATATGTGCTTAGGAAGGGAACAAGGAAAGAATCGCAGGAAAGCACTTTGAATAATATTGACCAGATGTATGCAGAAATACGTTATCGTTTATTTAATATAAAACATTAAAATTATTAACGATTGTTATGCATTGAACGTACATTTGGTACATATATGTAGAGAGTACAGGAAATACGCATTCAAAGCTGAGATTTACATTTATCCTGGGATAAAGGTAAAATGGGGAGAAATGGGGGAGGGGAGGGGGAGGGCGCTAAAAAGAAAAGATGATGGTGTTAAGGGCGATGACAAATTAATTACCGTCTCTAGGGTGTGTCAAGGTGCATTTCCTATTGTTCTTTAAATCTCAGCCATTATTAGAATAGGAATTTGTGTTTTGTGCCTGTGTCTGTTCACAATGGGTTTAGACGAGAGATATTGACTTGCTTTTTTAAGGGCTGTGAAAGAAGGACTCTCATGGGAGATTGACCGTGTAATTACTAGGAGTCCCCGAAAGACAGCATCGACGTGATTTGTTGTTGCTGTTTTTGTTGTGTTTTGTTTTGTTGTGCGTTTGTGTTTTTTTTTTTATTTTTTTGCTTTCTACCTCCTATCGTCCACGCATTAAAACAGAAACTTGCGTGAGCGGTATGGAGACCGCAACCTCATGCCCATCTGAAGACCGTCAAGCACAATAACGTACCGGTGCACACCCATGCATGCATATGTACACACGAACACACACTACAATATGCACACACACGCCCACACAACAGATATGCACACCCACACATACATTCAGAATTATAGAGACCCATATACAGGCTTACATGTATTTACACAAGCGAGAGAGAGAGAGAGAGAGAGAGAGAGTGAGAGAGAGAGAGAGAGAGAGAGAGAGAGAGAGAGAGAGAGAGAGAGAGAGAGAGATGGTGTAGGTCGCTGCACTACGATTGTATAAGCACTATTGCTTTTCTGACCGTTATCAGAAGTCATATGTAATGATGAAATAGTATGCATAATCGGTAACCAAGTTAGAAGGCCAGCGACCCCTTTTAATACAAAGAACCTTTGTATAGGAAATATTTTTCCAATCATCCTCTTTGTACTCAACACAAAATGTTAATTCCTCCTAATCCCAGGAATTTCACAAATCAAACAGCATAGTTATAGAAATGACTGTTGGGGTCATCAAATTGTTAATAAGAAAACGACGTGCTGGCTGCATTGTATTCAGGTACCTGATTCGGTTCACATTGTCAGAATTCAATTCAGTTCAATGCAATTTAGATTAATTTAAATTAATTTAATTTAAATTAATTTTATTCCATTTCATTTCATTCTTTTTGTTTTACGTACCTGCGAACCTGAGAGATTAGTTGTAAATTAAGTTAACCCGTTGATTTCCATACACATGTACGTGGTCTACACGTACACTCATTTAATTTAGATCAAACATTTACACTCCGAACCAATCGTCATCAGTAGACGTAACCAGTCTACGTCTGGAAGTATTTGGTTGATCATTTTGCTCTCTTAATCTCTCTCTAGCAAGAACAGCCAAGAAATGTTGTTCGGCTGTTATGGGGTGTTATTATTTGTCCCGATGTTTTTTTAATTTCAAAAGTAATTTTTCAGTAGGTGACTTCTTTTTTCTTTTTCTTCTTTTTTGAAAAGAAACATCTTTTTTGAGACCGATTAGCCTTTATTTTCAGGTAATGATATAGTGTTTTTTGGTTTGTTTTGTTTTTGTATTTTTAATGTGGTAAGAGGGAGAGAAAGTATTAAATGTTCCAATATTGATAACATCAACTGTGATGTCAACCAGTGCCGGGATAACATTTTATATTTCTATTTTATATCACAAGTCCTCTTCAGGATAGCACAAACAACTGCTGCCCTTGCAAGGTTGAAGCCCATTTGGAAAGACAGGACCTTCAGTCTACATTCCAAGGTAAGGTTGCTGCGCTCCCTTGTCATCTCCATCTTCCTGTACTCCTGCAAAATATGGACCTCAAAACAGACCTACAACGGAGAATACAAAGCATGGAGATGAGGTGCTACAGAAAACTTCTAGGCATTTCCTATACCCAGCAAATCACCAACGATGAAGTCTGACAGACCATCACACAAGCCATTGGACAACACGATGACATGCTAATAGTGGTGAAGTAACGGAAACTCCGATGGTATGGCCATGTCACCAGAGCATTAGGCCTTGCAAAGGCCATCCTGCAAGGCACGGTGCAGGAAGGCAAAGGAAGAGGGAGACAGAAAAAGAGGTGGGAAGACAACAGTCGAGAATGGACTGGCTTGACACTGAGTGAAGCCATGAGGGCTGCTGAGGACAGAAAAAGATGGAGTACGCTGGTTAAACGATAATCTGTGGTGCCCCAACGACTTTCGAATTACGGGATAGAATAAGATTTTATATCACATCAGCAAAACAGAGAGTTCCAAAGTACAATTATAAAATATTGAAAGTCAGTGCACAGGTCCTACACATAAATCTTTGGTTTATCCAACATAAACCCATTCGACTTGCTTGACACTGAGCTAAGCCATGAGGGTTGCTGAGGACAGAGAAAGATGGAGTACGCTGGTTAAATGATAATCTCTCGAGTTACGGAATAGGATAGGATAGGATTACATAACCCAGTCGGAGGAGCCAAAATTCTTTTCATATAAATAACAATCTTTCGATGAGCGGCGAGCTCGGGTTCCAGAGGATCCCTTGGTTCGATCCACGTTGCCTGAAATATAAAGCAAGCGGGATATTAACCTGGCTATAGTTCAGCTAGTAGGTAGTGCTAAGTCGGTGGTATGTTTCACAGCCTGTCTTCTGATCGGTAATCAAAAACATGGCTATCGTTCAGCAGGTGTAGAAGTCTAGAACTACATCAGTGGTATTTTTTTCATAGCCTGTCTCCTGATCTGTAACTGGAAAAAAAAAGAAGCAAAATCAACCAACCTTTTGGCCATGGCTTGCAAGAATGTCATCAGCTTCAGGAGCAACATGCTGATTCTCACATTTATTCCATCGGCATTGCCACCTTTCAAGGCAATTTCCCACTACACGTTCTTTGTATATATTGACCATTGCATTATGTTGCACGTAATGTCTTCTTCATTCACTTACCAACATATTTTACGTTGTGGTGTGCCTGATCGGCTACATTCTGAATCAGTCAGACCGAACGGAACTAGTAACTCTTTTAGTAATTGGTAGTCTATCGATAAAATGAATCTGCTTTTGTGATGTAACGTACATAATTATAATAAAATATTTAAAAAGTCGTTAACTCAGTATATAGACCAATAAGCGTTCTCCCTCCAAATGTCAGATATGCCGAATTATAGGAAAATGGCCGTCTACTTCGTCTTTCAGGCAGGTAATTTAATCAGATTACGAACAACTATTTAGGACCGAAAATAAAGCTTTCCAGCGCCTGCCGTTTCCTAAGCCGATCGAAGTGCAAAAATGTCGATCTGAGTTTTATATGTTCCCTTAATGAACGCCTGCTTTGTCCCAAACGCTCTAGCACCTGTTTGGCAAGTATAGCCTATCGTTTTCCCCACTTTTCTCCTTTCCAAACCCCCCCCCCTACTCCCCAACAACCTATTTGTCCATCTCTCTCTGTCTATCTGTCTGTCTCTCTCTCTCTCTTTCTTCCCCTCAACAAAATCTAAGGGACCTGTTTTAGATTACAGCATCTGCTCCTTGAAGAATCCATTCTGGTTAAAGTTCTTGGCTGAACCTTATTGCCTAACATATGTCTGTGCTCTAAGAGAGACAAAAAACTAACAGCACAAAGGTTGCCTAGACAACAGCGGTTTCCAGCGTCAAAGGATCAATTACTTGTGCTGGCAGATGCATTCTATATATGCTGATGGTCGCGCTTTACTCCACAGCTAGAGGCAAAGACGCTACCTCTAATGGAACAGTCGTGTATCATTGTTCAGCTGGGTTCAGGAATTTTAAATGTGTAGCCTATAATGTCTGATGCTGTTATTGAACAATTAAAACGTTGCATTGTTATACCTGATGTGACAGTTTGTCGTGACATTTACCATTCTGCAAGCAAGGGCACAAACGTAGCATACGATGTATGCGCCATCGCTCTTCAACCCAAACTCACACACACGTGTGTACCTGATTTTGCTTAATGATGTGCACTGCATGTTTCAGGTCTGTGTGCTGTTACGCCTGTGTGAGCGCGCGCCCTCCTTTTCCATCCAGTACTCCTGTTGGCGCCTGTCCCACTCTTCAGCGCTAGTCAATCCTTTTCTCTACGGCTTCCTGCGCAAGTCGCTGCGCAGCCGCATTCGCCGTTTCCTTAACACGAAGCTGACGTGTTTCCGCACCAACAGAGTGGAGGACGAATCCGAAGCTGGTGGCGCCAGCGGATCAAGACATCACGGGCATCGCCATGGACACGGTGACGGGGAGCAGTCACCGCCATCTGACGGTGTAGGAGGGGTAGGAGGTCCACACAAGCATCGAACTTCCCCCAGCTCCGCAGTCATCCCCAGAGACCCAGAAGCCAGCATGGTCAACCTGTCAGACTCGGAATAACTAACCAGCATTTCATTCAGTGTGTGGTATTCTTTCCCGCACTCTTTATACAGCTAGCCCGCATGTTATAACGAGCCAACGAGACGAGAGTGCTATTCTGTCAAGCATCGTCTTTGCCAATTGACCCTTCTGCTTTATAAATGCAATGGCAGGACGTAATTAATATTGTGACTACTAGAACAAAAACATCTTACCCCGACTACCTATTATAGACTATAGTTGAACCAAGGTTCAAATTCTATAGTACTTTTGTTTGTTGGTAGGCCTATATAACAATTTAAGATACTGTATATGTGAACCTGATACTCCCGTAAATTGACAAGTCTCGTCCGAATAGATATAGAGCTTTTTCGCGTCTTTTGAACATGTGAATAACAAAGGACAAGGTATTATGGGATGCAGGCATCCTTTTCCTTCTGGTAAGGACATCGAGGTTTTTTTCTGGGTCTCCGGTTTTCTCCCTACCTTCAATAATGGCATTGGATGCAATCTAAAATTTCAAATATAAAAAAAATGTATTTCTATTCCGACTTCTGTAATAGCGATCTCTTCAGATCGCCGCGTTTTTATTTCGATTGAACAAAAAGCGCGTGATAGCATCCTGTATTATGTTATTATATATCAATAAATCCCACTATTGCTGAAGACAAGAATATAGTCTGATTGGCATCAAAAGAAATATTTGAACTACAGAGTAGCCTACGTATAATTGTATGGCAACGATCTATATTAAGAAGTTCCTTCTTCGAGGAAAAAGGGAACTCGTGCCGATTAATTATTTTTACTCTCTCTCAAATATTAACATACTGTAGGTGAAAATGCTGGTTTTCAGCTGCTTGTGTGAGTGTCTGGAAACACAATTGAATGGCTTGTAGTGTTGTCAATTTATAAACTCACTCCGAGCATGCTTCTGTGACAAGGAGATGTGCGCTGTATTGGGAAGTGGATTGATGGTTCCGTGAACTAGTACACTAAATTGTCCTTGCGACAAGATCAGCGATCTCACTGGGCTGCGGCAGCAACTATTGCTGTAGAAATGTTTCGTCTTCTCCTCTGAAGGGAACTATGACACCATGCAGTTCTGTTCAAGTATTTTGTCTTGTGCGTGAAATCATCATTATGTAAATTTGGTGTCTAAATGTCAAAGTTGCAGCCAATTCTGCTTTATTTTTGGCTCTGCAACTGCAGACGACCTATTTGTGTGTGTGTGTGTGTGTGTGTGTGTGTGTGTAGGTGCGTGTGTGTGTGTGGGTGTGTGTGTGTGTGTGTGTGTGTGTGTGTGTGTTTGACTTGAGCAACGATTTCTGTGAGGGTTCATTACTTTTGGGCATCTTGGATGAAACCACGATCGTCAGGAATTATTTCTTTTGTTGAGGGTTCATTATTAATTAGCAAAATCTTTAGAATGTTTCTGCACCAGCAACGAACGATCTAAGAATTGATTACATTACATTACATGATTATTGCTTTAGGTCCAGCGGACTCTTCCGAGCCAAATCAGGACCGGACAACCCCTGATCCGCATAAAAGATCTGCTGAAACAACCCTAGTGGTAACACTGAAAGCTCTCCACCAGCCAGTCACTTTACAATAAAGACATCCCACGCAAGGGACGCTGAGGCTATACTCTAATTTATCGAACCCCTGTTTACAAAAACAAAATGGAATACAAACATCATTATAAATTATCAACAAAACACATACATATAAAATGCCTACATTACTAAATAATAACATCATAGGAAGCCCTAGTGACCATCTGGCAGAAAGCGTCCAATATTCCCAAGCTGATCCAACAGACCTCACACACAAATAAGGAGTCTTGTCCCGGAAGCAAACTTGTTTATTCCAACCTAGTTCCAGTCATTCGCCCAAAAAGGCAATCGCCGAAGTCGAACGAAGCTCTCCGATGTGTTACGAAATGATGCTTGCATGACTACGACTAGCTGACATTAAAAATGATCGCTGTTGCTTCTAATTCTGTTCGATTTACACAGATTTAGCATTTCGCAACGGTATACTTTGTTAATATGAGCATAATATGAGCATAATTATTATCGACCATATTTAATAGTTGCGTTCCTTGATTTGCATTTTGTTAGTTCTCTGCAGTAAAGGCTAATAATAGCATTGCCCATTTCCTGCCTAGAACCAAGTAGACACTGTTATATAGTATACATAGGCTTAATCTACATTATTATATTATAAGTCAGTCTCCGCGCAGCGAAGAAGCTCACTAGCTGCATATAATTATTAGACCTGTATTGTTTGTTTTATAAGTAAATAAATGTATAAACTATATCTATTCTAATTGATAATATTTAGGCCTATACTTTATAATATTCGAATCTTGAAATTTCCAGAGAAGGACGAATAGGCTAAGCGAATTTTTTTTTAATAACTCGAGATCAGAGTTAAATTAATAGTTAGTTATTCATTGCTTACAGGGTCCAGCGGACTGCAAAGAGTCGAATCAGAACCACAAAATCAAGACAACTCGAGATCAGAGTTAAATTAAAAGCTTATTAGTTATTCATTGCTTACAGAGTCCAGCGGACTGCAAAGAGCCGAATCAGGACCACAAAATCGAGACCACAACTTAGCAAGTAGTAGTAGTAGTAGTAGTAGTAGTAGTAGTAGTAGTAGTAGTAGTAGTAGTAGTAGTAGTAGTATAGTTATTTAGTTAAATCTTTAATTTATTTATTTGTTTTGTTTGTGTGTTGTTATTATTATTATTATTATTATTATTATTATTATTATTATTATTATTATTATTATTATTATTATTATAATTCCTACTTTTAAAAAAAAGAAAAAAAGAATAGTGTGCTGCTGTGCGTGCTCAATGGTGTAAATATGGTCAGTGACGTTTTGTTTGTTTTTGCTGAAGTTGGGTGTAACCCGAAATATTCAGATGGTGGTGTTACTGGTTATTTTTCCTTATAGATTTAACAAAGTTTTCAGATGATTTATAAATTTCCGCCCGCCGCGCAACATTTTTTTAATACTTGTTTCTCATTAAAATACATATAATTGAAATACATATAACAAATTTACTGTATCAGTTAAAAAGAATAATATTAGTTAAATAAATATAATTGCTTTGGTGCTTGCAATAAAAATATCACTGTTTTTTGAGACCATTATAAACTTGCTTTGCCTTGTTGTACTGAAGTGACACCAACGTCTCCATAGCGCTTTGAAGTTTTGTCATGGTTTTATTGTTGATATAGATGTGAAATCGTTGTATGTGTGCTTTATGTGTTATGTATTACTTTTACTCCTTATTACTAATTGTGTCAGTATATTATTCATCATAAAATAATAATAATAATACTAACTGCTTCAAAATGCAAATCTCGACTTGAGCTTGAAGCGGTGCAGATCGAAATAGAATTAGATCTAGCAGCGGCTATTTTTATGCACGGATGTTTCACCACAGGTGCTGAAGTCTTTTCTTTTGTCTTTTAAAAGAAGAGATCCGTAGGATCTCATCTTTGATATGATGATGATGATCGTTGTTGTCAGGGTGGCGACGTGGTGATCGTCCTTAACGCTGATGCAATAGGACGTTAAGCTTCGTTGTTCCTCCTTTTGTCTTTGTAAACTCCTAAATACGTACGTAGTATAGTATGTAATTGAGGCCTACGAAAGACGTACGAAGCGCCATTTGTAAATTAAATGGTTATTGTCATTATATATATAGAACATACATTTTACCTGTATAAAAGATATGGTATAGTTATAAAATGAATTATATACCTATAAAATACATTCTATAGCAATACAACACTTTTTATAGCTATAAAGCCACATTTTTATAGCTGCAGACTACATTTTACGATATACAAGAGATCATACACGGATCGTCACGCCATTTGTAAATATTAAACACAAAAAAACTATTTTATTTATAAACAAAACATTTTATACGTAACCAATTCATTTTATCTATAAACAAAACATTTTATAAGTAACCAATTCATTTTACCTATAAACAAGTCATTGTATCTATAAACAAGTCATTTTATAGCAAAAACGATCTATAAAACGTCCTTTTATCTGTAAACACTTCATTTTATAGCAACAACGAGCACTTATATCTATAGAATACATTTTATAACACGTACAATGAATTGTACCTGTAGAATGCATTAACGCCAATTATTTTCCAGTCGGCGCCTTACAATAATTTTATACTAACTTTCTCATTGTATAACTGCTTCTCTCCCTTCGATTATTTTTATTTTGTAACGTTCTAAGCGACCCAAAGTTGCTATGCGGTGCGCAAAGATGGCTGACGTTTTTTTTTTGTTTTGTTTTGTTTTTTTAATTAAAATTTACGTCCCCGGAATCATTAAGCGTGTAGGGGACGATTGGTTAATAGGTACATTCAACCAATTCAACGAAAAAAGGCCCCCCTCCCCCCCCCCCTCCTCCCCTGCACGTATGCGCTGGGCTCTTGCCTTTTCATGTAGAAGTGACGTTGCATAAGCTAAATAATATTTAGATAGCTGCGCGTTTAGGGAATTCCCGCTAGGCCTATATCGACTTCCCGCGCTTACGGCTAATACGGCATACTTGATGTCAACAATCTCCAAGGTAACAGTTACGATGGAAGCTGGTTTGCCTTCGTGCTTATCGATAGTTTTTCAAGACGACCAAAAAATAATTGGAACAGTCGAGACTGACAATGATGTCGCTGATGTTTTATCAGCATTTCACTAGTATGGTCCTCGCCAATTTATATAGTACACTAGTATGGTCCTTGCCATTTTTTGTAGTAGACTTTATGGTCTTTACCATGTTGAGTCGCTTAGAAGTTTACAAGTAGTCTACACGAGGATGGAGTTGCTTCCCTGGGATCAGCAATGCTAAAGTCAGTATAAAATTAATGTCATGCGCCGAATGTAAAATAATGCTTCGAATGCATTCTACAGGTAAAATGCATTGTATATATTATAACATTTATTTTATAGATATAAAGCTCTTTGTTGTTATAAAATGAATTGTTTACCTATAAAATGAATTGTTTATGTATAAAATGTAGTGTTTAGAGATAAAATGAAGTGTTTAGAGATAAAATAGTTTTTCGGAATAATATTTACAAACGGCGTGATGATCGCGTATGATTTCTCTTGTATATTGTAAAATGTAGTCTGTAGTTATAAAAATGTTGTTTTTAGCTATAAAATGTTTTGTATTACTATTGAATGTATTTTATAGACATAGAATTCATTGTATAAGTATACAATATCTTTTATACAGGTAAAATGTATGTTCTATAGATATAATGAAAATAATGATTTAATTTACAAATGGCGCCTCATAAAGACGAGACTTCCAAGCCTGTGGTTTCACGTAGTCCTGCCAGCATTCGTTCGTAAAACATCGGATAGCTTCGCTCGACTCGGAGAGCTTCGTTCGACTTCGGTAATTGCCTTTTTCGGGAAAGTGACTGGAACTAGGTTGGAAAAAACAAGTTCGCGTCCCGGAAGAGTTTTCAAGAAAAAAGGTAGGTGACTGGTCTAGCGAAGAAGAAGATAGTATAGCAGATTGATAGAACAGAGCTGGAATGAGAAAGAGCAAATGAGAAAGACAGCGACAGTGGGAATTTAAAGCACTAAATTTCCAGAAAGTGGGGATACTATTTATACTGAAACCCCCGGCACCCCAAAGGGGGATAAAAATTGATTAAACTAAAACATGTTAACTAAAGCAAACACGCAAATTAAAAATTAGCTGCGATGTTCACGTTCCTCTAGAATTGCATTATTTTATCAGGTTCGTTAAACTGTATACCAGGTTAACAGCAGTAATAGTTCTAGCCCAACATTCCTTGCTTAGGTTGATTGCTGGTATGGTCGATGCTGTCGATATGGGTGTGTTCGGTCACTCACAACAAGTGTTCCCCATGACTTCGACCTTACTAGCACATGTTCAAACGATGTCTTGAATAAAATCTGTGATCGTGAAGCCTTGTCGCGCATCCGTTTAACAGTGTTGTGCTCTTCAGCTAGAACAAGGATGGTAATTAACAGTGACTGTGTTGAGAAAAGTAAGCAATATATGTGGCGCGCCCTTCCCCGCCTCATTTCAATACTGACGAATGTGGCTGTGTTTGAAACATTTAAGCAAAATAGTTTACTAGTTTATATTAACATTTGTTACAAAGAGCAAACCATCGAATCCCGTCCGCCGCTGCAATGCAGACGCTGTCATCCAAATTTAGTGCTTTAAATTACCACTTTCTGTCATTCTTATTTGTTCTTTCTCGCTCCTACTCTGTTCTATCAATTATCTTCTTCGCTAGACCAGTCACCTACGCTTTTTCTTGAAAACTCTCCCCCAAACTCCTCATTATTTTGTTTATGGGGTCTGATGGGTCAGTTTGGCGATATAGGACGCTTTCTGCCAAATGGTCATTAGGGCTTTCTATGGTATTATTATTTAGCAATGTGGACATTTTATATGTATGTGTTTTGTTAATATTTTATTATGATGTGATGGGGGTGGGGTGGGGGGTGGGGTCAAATCATACCCATAGCTTATGTGATATTTATTTATTAATTAAATTATTTACTTCTTACTGCATCTCTTACGACCACCAAAAAAGGCAAATCTCACACGAACTGTACGGCAAAACAGCCGTTTAGTTGTATCTCCATCGCAATTTACAGTATATTATCGCTGCTCTAATGCGCACGCGCGTTGTGTGTGTGTGTGCGCGCGTGAGTGTGTGTGTGTGTGTGTATGTTTGAGAGTGAGAGAGAGAGAAAGACAGACAGACAGAGACAGAGAGAGAATATGATACTGGTGCTAAAATCTGCTAGGACAGCAGGACGAGCGGAGTCATTTAATTATCGACATTGATTAGGAATATATCAATACCGGTCCTGATTTGGCTCGGAAGAGTCCGCTGGACCTAAAGCAACAATAAATCAATCATATATCAATAGACAGTGCCATGATTACATTTCCCTTGCTGAAATACATCAATCAGTTCTTTTGAAAATCAACACTGATTTGTAGGGTATCGTTACACGTGATGTTTACACAGTGCACCAGTTTGCAGCATGCTTTGGGCCACGCCGGACTCCACCTGAAGTTCTGCAGACAACTCTGGAGCATTCTGACTCTCGGTGGCCAGCAGCTGTTAGATGTGGTATAAGGTGTGCCGTTATAAAATCTAATTAATTAAAGGTTAATGCCTTTTGGTCGTTCACATAGCTCAGTGGTCTGTGAACGTTAGACAGCGCGTATCAAACAGCAGGTTAGCGCCTTCGGTGGCTTGAGTTAGATCCTGTGTTCGCCTAAAACCTTTGTGAACCGGTACATAAGAACACTTCATTTATTTCGGTGTCTTGGAATCAGCGTTTACCTACAGCTTACAAGGCCAGAGTTTTACTTTCAATCAGATTGTGGGCCAGTCTGTCGCAATCAACCTTATTTAAACATGTAGTGTGAAGCCCTAGAGAGTAACGCCATAGTATCCTATATCCTCTTCGGTGCAATCAGCCAATCTGCAAATTGCAGGTCACTGCAGGTAACTGCAATTTACTGCGAAGTGCAATTCGTCGGATGATGGGATGAAAAATGCACAGTAATGTCTGCGGTGTGGTCACCCTGGTTTGGTAGAGCAATGGTGAAATAGAGAAAAACAGCAGCATCAGACTCTCTACGGGGTATAAGCACGCACATAGGAACTGGTCTTTGATGCAAACACTTTTACTTGGATAAATGTTGACAGGTGAAAAATACGACAGGCGAGCCGTTTGATTAACATTAAGAACATCAATTACTTGTCTTGATTAGTTGGCGGAATCAAATTAATTACTTTGTGTGCATGTGCAACAATTTCTCTTTCAAGACTGTTTGTGTGTGTGTGTGTTTGTGAATGTGCGTGTGTATGTTTGTGAGTGTGCGTGTGTTTGTCTGAGTGTATGTGTAGTCTGTGTCTGTGTGTATCATCTGTTTGTGTGTGTGTGTGTGTGTGAGTGATTGAGTGCTGCTCTTTAAGATTTATTAGTTTTTAAGTAACAATTTACAATTAAAACGTCATCAAGACAAATTTTTGGGCAACAGATTTAAGTCAAGAGGCCTTTTAGATTGATTCGCTGGACTTTTTCCAATGTATTATTTAACATCCTAAGGGGTATAAAGAGTAAAAATCCGTTAACATTTTAATCATTCATTGAACAAATACATCAATCAACTGTCATTCCTCCAAATTTCATCTCCTCCTCCTCTTTATCCTTTTATTCACGTATGATAGAAATGAAATTGAAAGATTCTGTCACTGTGTTAGTGATGAAGGTGGCGTCCAGAGATCGCATTGGCTGGCTTGTCAACATAAACAGCGTTTCAATATTAAACTATTGCTGGCCACTGTGTGTGTGTGTGTGTGTGTGTGTGTGTGTGTGTGTGTATGTGTGTGTGTGTGTGTGTGTGTGTGTGTGTGTATGTTCAAAGCGCAGTACTCACGCATTCATTCTAAACATCCAGCGTCTTACAAAATAAAATCAGATACTTGCTAACGAACAAGAGACGAGGGAAGGAGGGAGGAGGGGAGAGCTAAGAAGGGGTGATGAGGTGGGTGGTAGCGGTGGTCGGTAAAAAAATAAATTGCGCGCATGTGTGTTTTCTTGTTTATGTGTGCGCTTGTGGGTGTATGTGTTTACGTTTGTGGATGTGCGCTTGTGTGTGCGTGCGTGTGTGTTGCGCATGTGATTAGTAAGAAAATTTGAACTCGTGAATTTAGTTAATTAAACAAAAGTGTATTTTCTTATAATTATTATGCATATCGTTTTATCAGAACCAGGTTCCTAAAGAAGAAATTATTTATATGGGTTCGTATGTACTGTACACTGTGGTGTTAATTGTGATATTAATTGTCAATTGAGTGTTTTGTTTTTCTTTCTGCTAGGTATTGCAGTACGGCCCTGTTCGCAATTTTACAATGGAGTATCGATCGGCCGAATGCAAAATGTGTAGTGCATTAAAACCCAAAGATATTGTTTTGAAAGTATGTTTGAGTTCGACATCAAAACTGCGCGACAACCACGACCACAACCACGATGATGATGATGATGATGATGATGATGATGATGATGATGATGATGATGATGATGATGATGATGATGACACCGACGACAACAACGACGATGGTGATGACAAATATGATGATGAAGTTGATGGTGATGATGAAGTTGATGATGATGATGAAGACGACCACGATGATGATGACGACGACGACGACGATTTGCTTGTGATACTCTTATTACTACGACATACGACGATGCGCGTGTGATACCCTTATTACTACGACATACTAACTACATTTTATAGAGCTTAACAGTTGCGCAAAGCATTTGCAATAACTGCCATCAGTTGTACACCAATATGAGTAAACATTATTTACTTTTACTTTATTTATTGATAAGTGCGTTGCATGACCGTATTCATCATCATTCTCATCCTCATTATTATTACTATCATCAGCAGCATCTTCGTTATCATCATCATCATCATCATCGACCATCATCATATTCGTCGTCATCATCGTCGTTGTTGTCGTCGATGCCATCATTATTCTCATCCTCATCATCATCATCATTAGTAGCAGCAGCAGCATCTTCTTTATCATCATCATCATATTTGTCGTCATCATCGTCGTTGTTGTCGTCGATGCCATCATCATCATCATCATCATCATCATCATCATCATCATCATCATCATCATCATCATCATCATCATCATCATATGTGTCGTCATCATCGTCGTTGATGTCGTCGATTCCATCATCATTATCATCATCATCATCATCATCATCATCATCATCATCATCATCATCATCATCAAAACTCGAGTATGTTAAAAGATTAAACGGGATTTTATGAATTAATCATTTTATGTGAATTAATTTTTGTAAAGGAACTTGTGAAATTATTCAATTTGTGATGAATATCTATTTTTATGTAATTAACAGTTGGACTGACTTAATGATTGATAGGTGTTGATTGATTGGTGTCTTAACATGCCGCTAATATTCCTGACACTAACCTTAGCATGCCCAGTGCAATTAACTGTTTCTTGTTGTTTTTCTGGTCTTTGAGATCTCCCAGAAGCTTTAATGTACTTTTCCTGTTGTTTTACCTGATTTAATGCTAAGGAGTGTTGAACAGAATAATATACAATGTGGATTATTAATAAAAATTAATAACAATAAGCAACAGATTGTGTCTTGCCCATTTTGATTGTGTCTTCGAGTTCCACCCCCCACCCACACCCTGCCCACACCCTTCCACTCTCTCTCTCTCTCTCTCTCTCTCTCTCTCTCTCTCTCTCTCTCTCTCTCTCTCTCTCTCTCTTTCTTATCTTGATATTGTTCTTACATAATGATGTTATAATTATGAAGTTATTTTGTTGAACTAATTGTTATTGTTACAAACCCCAAGGGCAAGATGTAAAAAAGCACACCCAGTGCTAAATCTTTTACCCTCGTTAAATAACAAAATTATTATTCTCTCTCTCTCTCTCTCTCTCTCTCTCTCTCTCTCTCTCTCTCTCTCTCTCTCTCTCTCTCTCTCTCTCTCTCTCTCTCTCTCTCTCTCTCTCTCTCTCTCGGTATCTGTCTATTTGTTGTAAACTAACACCCCAACAAATTGACAGAAGGCTTGAATTTGCCGAGTGGTTTTCTGGCAAACTGGAGGAAGATTATTTGTTGAGGAAACTTCATTTATCAGATTAATGTTTTGCCCAACTTTCGGGAAAAATAAACATACACAACTTCACATATAGGTTAGTTAGTTAGTTAGTTATTCATTGCTTACAGGGTCCAGCGGATTGCAAAGAGCCGAATCAGGACCACAAAATCAAGACCACAAATTGGTTGAAAGAGGACTCACTCATGATCCGTATAAAAGATCTGCTGAAACAACATTAGTTACTGAAGGCACTCCACCAGCCGGTCACTGAACAATAAATGCATCCCACGCAGGGGACGCTGAGTCCATACTCTAATTTATCGAACCTGCGTTTACAAAAACAAAATAAAATATAAACATCATAATAAAATATCAACAAAATACATACATATAGATATACAATGCCTAAATTGCTAAATAATAATATCATAGGAAGCCTCAGTGACCATTTGGCGGAAAACGTCCAATATTCCCAAGCTGCACAAACAGACCCAATACACAAATGAGGAGTTTTGGAAGAGTTTTTAAGAAAAAAGGTAGGTGACTGGTCTAGCGAAGAAGATTGTATAATAGATTGATAGAACAGAGTAGGAAAGGACAAAAGAGAAAGACAGCGACAGTGGGAATTTAAAGCACTCAATTTCCAGAAAGTGGGGATACTATTTATACAGAACCCCCCGGCACCCCTATTTTGGTGATTGGGGGACAGAGAATCCAGGCAATGAACTGATGGATGAAAGTCCTAGGTCAGTCCTCGAGTGACCATGTGGGTGGCAATGGACTGGTATGGTGTAATTGGGCCCTACAGGTTTGAAAATAACAATGGCGGAACAACAACAGTGAATCAAGTCGATTAACGTCAGAGTATTGAGGAGTTCTATCTTCCAGAGTTACAAAGGCTTGCTCGGAGAAAGGACGGTGAAATCCGAATGACAACACAGTGGTTCCAACAGGATGGAACCCCACCACATACAGCAAGAGGCACACGGGAGTTGCTATGACAGAGGTTTCCTAGACGTCTGGTCTCTCTGCACGAAGACGCGGAATGGCCTCCGTATTCATCTGATATGACACTGACAGACTTCTTCCGTATTTGAAGGACCGGATCTACGCAAACCCCAGACCAAGAAACCTACAACACCCGAAGACAAACATTCTCAGAGAAATCCAGAACATCTCACAGGAAACATTCCCCAATGTAATGAACAATATGGCAGTGATGCTTCAGTCTGTCATTGGAAAACGGGTTGGCTACATTGATCAGATGTGTCGGTGGTTGGAGCACTCGCTACTGTGTCGCAAGTTAAGCACCGTCCAGTGCGGTTAGCACTTGGATTACATTACATTACATGATTATTGCTTTAGGTCCAGCGGACTCTTCCGAGCCAAATCAGGACCGGACAACCCCTGATCCGCATAAAAGATCTGCTGAAACAACCCTAGTGGTACAACTGAAAGCTCTCCACCAGCCAGTCACTTTACAATAAAGACATCCCACGCAGGGGACGCTGAGGCTGTGCTCTAATTTATCGAACCCCCGTTTACAAAAACAAAATAGAATACAAACATCATTATAAATTATCAACAAACCACATACATAGAAAATGCCTACATTGCTAAATAAGAACATCATAGGAAGCCCTAGTGACCACCTGGCAGAAAGCGTCCAATATTCCCAAGCTGATCCAACAGACCTCATACACAAATAAGGAGTCTTGTCCCGGAAGAGTTTTCAAGAAAAAAGGTAGGTGACTGGTCTAGCGAAGAAGAAGATAGTATAGCAGATTGATAGAACAGAGCAGGAATGAGAAAGAGCAAATGAGAAAGACAGCGACAGTGGGAATTTAAAGCACTAAATTTCCAGAAAGTGGGGATACTATTTATACTGAAACCCCCGGCACCCCAACGGGGGTAGCACTTGGATGGGTGACCGCAAAACGTGAAGCGACAGATAACAACGCCCCCAGTTGACTCAACTGTGGTTGAGTATCTACTCTCTTAAGAGTGGGGAAGGTAAAGCAGCGAGGGAGAGAGATGGGCATCACCCTCAGTACGCTGGCCAAAGATAAGTGTGATCTCCAACATCACGCTCCCCTACGGCCACAGGCTATGGGACTACCTTTACCTTTACATTTACATTGATCACATGGTGTGAAGAAACGGATGATCTCAACTGAAAGCTGTGAACTGGGGACATGTCTGTAGTATTGAAAGAAAATCGGGTACATTTTATTTTTGAGCGAATGAGTGTGAGGAAGTAAGTATGTGTTTGATGTGCTTATGTTTGTTTGCTTCGTGTATATCATAATGGTCGGGGGAATTCTAAATTTAAAGAGAGTATCGACCCATTTCAATACGTTATTAATTATAAGTACTAGTAGGCTATATTCTGCTTGCTAAAAGAATACACGCATTTATTGTCATCTCTCTCTCTCTCTCTCTCTCTCTCTCTCTCTCTCTCTCTCTCTCTCTCTCTCTCTCTCTCATATCACACATACACACATATTGAAACATGTGAGAGAGATATGTCGCATATAACATGTTATATGTGACATCTCTCTCACATGGTTGAGAGGACAGAGAGGGAGGTAACTCATGGTTCCGGTTTTTTTTCGATTGACTGCAATGAATTGATTCCCTTTACCTTTGTGAATTTTCTTTCCCGGATAGCGTTGCTAAAGGCATAAACGTAAAATGTTATTATTGCTTTGGAGGCAAAGATACACATACACACACGCCTCACACACACACACACGCACGCACTTCCTACGTTGGAAAACATCCTACATTTCAGAGGTAGTAACGTTCCCCTCCCATCTCCACTCCTGCATTCCTTCTCTGTTCCTCCCCCCTTCTCTTCATCACGTCCTATCTTCCCCAAACGGTTTATCTTCTTTTATACTTCCCTCTATTTGTTAGATGGGTAGGTGCGCATGTTCGTATGTTTGTCTTAATTGGTAGGCTCGTGAAAGGTTCGTGGAAGTTTACGAACCTTTTTGGGAGGTTCTCAAATCCCGAACCTAGGTTCCTGAACCTTTTTGTGTGTGTTGTTGTCCAAAAGGCTCAGTGATCTGAGAATCTCTTCCAGTTAAGACAGGCCACGGCATTGTTTTTGTGTTTGTCTCTGTGCATTTATCTTCATAACTAGTCTGGTGATATTATAGACATTGTGTGTATGTGTGTGTACTTGTTTAGTGTGTGTGTGTGGGGTTGGGGGAGGAGGGTGCGCGCGCTTGTGTATGTGTGTATGTGTGCGTATGCTTGTGTGTGTTTAGGTGTGTGGGGAGGTATGTTTTTGTGGCTAGGTAGAAAGGCCTATATTCCGACATACACTTGAACCTCTATGTACTTTCTTTTGACGGACCCTGTTAGTTTGACGTCAAAACAGTGTTCCGTTAGGGTTAGGGCTGTTTAGGCTTAGGGTTAGGTTAAGGGTTAGGGTTAGGGTTAGGGTTAGCTTCAAAAAATGGACAAATTTGTTCAAATGTCAAAGTAACGTATGTAGAGTTTCATGAAAGTCATCACACAGGCGTTTCTACACGGTTTTGTGTGCGTGTGCGCGCACGCTTGTGTATTTGTGTGTTCTTGTGTGCGTGTGTGTGTGTTTGTTTAGGTTTGTGTAGGTGTGTGTGCGTATGTATGTATGTGTGTATGTGTGCGTATGTGTAGGTATGTGTGTGTGTTTTATTTCCTTTTCCTTTATTTCTGATTTATCCAATTTCATCTTCTTATATTTTTCTGTTTATTCTACGGTTAAGAAGTGGTCACCTGTTTCCCCGCCCTAATTTCCTTGCCCCAGTCCACCATTCGCCTGTAAACCGTTTTACCTTTCAACGTCTTAGCCCACTGCAGGAGTTTTCTCCGAAGACCAGGTTGTATGTGCATTCTTCAAACCGTCACCACCTTGTTAAGGTAGGACTAGTTTTATTGGTAGGTGTGGCGCAGAAGTATAGTGATTCGGGCACTCGCTAGAAATGTTAAGCAACCTCGGCAGGGGTTTAGTACTTGGATGGGTTACCATGCTCCGAAAGGTCAACTACCGAACGATACAAACAAATATTGAAAAAAGCGCTCGATACGTCCCATCCACCCCAGCTGTGAATGGGTACCTGGATCTGTTTAGAATCGGGGAAGGTAGAGCAGCGAAGGAGAGGAAAACTGGCACTGCTCACATTAAGCTGGTCTAGAGGGAATGGAAGTCCCCAGCGCTTTACATTACATTACATTATTATTGCTTTAGGTCCAGCGGACTCTTCCGAGCCAAATCAGGACCGGACAACCCCCATCCGCATAAAAGATCTGCTGAAACAACCTTAGTGGTAAAACCGAAAGCTCTCCACCAGCCAGTCACTTTACAATAAAGACATCCCACGCAGGGGACGGCTGAGGCTTCACCCCAACTTATCGAACCCCCGTTTACAAAAACAAAATAGAATACAAACATTATAAATTATCAACAAAACACATACATAGAAAATGCCTGCATTGCTAAATAATAACATCATAGGAAGCCCTAGTGACCACCTGGCAGAAAGCGTCAAATATTCCCTAGCTGATCCAACAGACCTCATACACAAACAAGGAGTCTTGTCCAGGGAAGAGTTTTCAAGAAAATAGGTAGGAGACTGGTCTAGCGAAGAAGACGATAGTATAGCAGATTGATAGAAAAGCGCAGGAATGAGAAAGAGCAAATGAGAAAGACAGCGACAGTGGGAATTTAAAGCACTAAATTTCCAGAAAGTGGGGATACTATTTATACTGAAACCCCCTTCACCCCAACGGGGGTCCCCAGCGCTTCCCACCCCCAACGACCTAAAGGTTTCTGGAACACCTTACCTTAACTTTACATTTATTCGCAGTGGTGTTCTCATCTCCACCCCATGGCCCACTCCCTACCACTCACTCTCACCCCCCCCCCCTCAAGAAATAAAGAGTAATGCGTAGTTTCCAGTGACTAATTTCAATAGAGACTATTATTAGCTGCCACTCACATACAGGGGTGAAAGATAGCTCGCCCAGGCTGCGTCACCAGTCTGTGACTTGTTACAATGAATTTATTGCAGCAGAAAGTGCGTTAGCCTACGCGTGCAGTAGGACGTCTCCGTTATATTTAGCATTCCTAAACTGTGACTTCACGATGCAGATAGGCTTACTAAAATGCATGCACGATTTCTAGGGTCCGCGAAATTAGACTAAGACGTCTAGCTTGCTTTCCGATGATTAGTCTAAATGCATATAGTTGTATTTCTAGACTTATCCGCGTGTGTGTGGGTGTGTGTCTGTGTGTACCTTTGTGTGTGTGTGCGTATGGTTGCATGATCGGTCTCTCTCTCTCTCTCTCTCTCTCTCTCTCTCTCTCTCTCACAGAGCAAGGACTCAAAAATAATGTAGGTCACTTCCCGATTTCTGGGAATAAAGCAAGGGGGAAATCCGCTAGCCGTGTGAAAGAGGGTGGGTCCTAGGCCAAGGTCAAAGGTGTAGAATCCATTGTCAGGGACAACCAGTCGTCTGTCTAGATTAGATCAGGGATGTAATAGGCCTATAATAGAATTTCTTAAAAGCCGCCCTTAGTAACACGATTACCAGAATGTTCCATGAATGACTTGGAAGTATATTGGAGAAAGAGAGAGAGAGAGAGAGAGAGAGAGAGAGAGAGAGAGAGAGAGAGAGAGAGATAACAATTTTATTTTGTAAGGGTAAAAGAGTAAGCACTGGATGCGCTTTTTTACAGCTCGGGGCTTTAACAATAATTATTAAATACAACTCAATGTTATAACATTCACATCATGGAATAATAACAAATACACAAAGTCATCATTAGACCAAATCATTTTTTGAGAGAGAGAGAGAGAGAGGTGTCATGTTCTGGTGTGTTAGAGAAAATGTGTGATGTTTCGGTGTGTTTGTCAGCAAGAGATGAGAGAGAGAGAGAGAGAGAGAGAGAGAGAGAGAGAGAGAGAGAGAGAGAGAGAGAGAGAGAGAGAATGAATATCTCTGGCCTACGAGCACACGTTTGTGTGTGTGGTGTATAAGAAGCCTGAAGGATAAAGGTAAATCAGTAATGTCCTATCCTATCCTATCCAATCCCGTAAATCAAAGGTCGTTGGGGCACCACAGATGAACGTTTAACCAGCGTACTCCATCTTTCTCTGTTCTCAGCAACCCTCATGGTTTCGTTCAGTGTCAAACCAGTCCATTCTCGAATGTTGTCCTCCCACCTCTTTTTCGGTCTCCCTTCTTCTTCTACCTCCTTGCACCGTGCTTTGCAAGGCCTGAAGCTCTGGTGACGTGGCCATACCATCGGAGTTTCCGTTTATTCACCACTGTGAGCATGACATCTTGTTGTCCAATGGCTTGTGTAATGGTCTGTTGGACTTCGTTGTTGGTGATGTGCTGGGTATAGGAAATGCCCAGAAGTCTTCTGTAGCACCTCATCTCCATGCTTTGTATTCTTCGTTGTAGATCTGCTGTGAGGGTCCATGTTTCGCAAGCGTATAGGAAAATGGTGATGACAAGGGAGAGCATGAGCCTTACCTTGAAATGTAGACAGATGGTCCTGTCTTTCCAAATGGGTTTTAACCTTGTCAGGGCAGCAGTTGTTTGTGCGATCCTGGAGAGGACTTCCTGTCGGGACCCACTGTGTGATACAATGGCTCCTAAATATTTGAAGCTATGCACTGTGTTGAGGGATTGGCCTTGGACTTTGATGTCCATGTTGATGCCCTTGGTGTTGTTGGTCATCATTTTGGTATTCTCTGCACTTATTTCCATTTCATACAATGTCAGTGGCGATTTTTTTTTGGTCAAATAATCTAGAAATACGTTGAAATAGTCGCGAGTCAGAGCAAACTAAATGTCTGTCTGTCTGTCGATCCGTTACACGCCATATCTCAAGAATCACTGAAGCGATTTTGAACAAAAACTCTATTGGTACATTTCCTTTGTTTAGTGGCTAGCCTCCTGTGCCATCATAGTTGCTTTACCGCCAATGCAAAGGTCAAAGTCGCTGTGATCAATTCATTTGCTAAACACGTTCAGCTCTATATCTCAAAAACGGCTGAACCGATTTTACAAATTATGGCCAATCATTCGATGGCCGTCCATTTGACGGTTAGTCGGTTGGTCGACCGCTCTGTTATTTAAACCTTTTTATAAACCTTTTTTAAACCTTTTTTTTTTCATTTGAAAACTCACTTTTTATGTCTTTTAAAATGACTAAACTGATTTAGTTATACTATTTACCGATACTTTAACCACCAGTATATTCTGGTTCTTGACAGTTGCTCTTTTGTAAAGGTCACAGAACTAAATTATGTTATAAAGACTTTTCTCCCTAGATAGGCTGAGCCTGTGTGTGTGTGTGTGTGTGTGTGTGTGTGTGTGTGTGTGTGTGTGAGGATGTTTACACGGCGTTATTGGGACAAACTAGTGCAAGTTTACATACGTTCTTTGGACAGACCTCCTTGTTGGGACGTCCATTTAATGATCCGTGAGGGTTAGGGTTAGGGTAAGGGTTAGGGTTAGGGTTAGGGGTAGGGTTAGGGTTAGGGTTTGGGTTAGAACACTTTAAAGTACTTAAAAAGGGGGTCGTAGCACGACCCATTGTCCACAGAACGTATGTGGCGATAGAGGAAAGTCCAAATAACGGTGTCTGCGCAAGTATGGGTGTGTGGGTGTGTGTTGTGTGACACAACATGGCCCCACCCAAAAAAAATTACACTTTGAAAACCCTGATTTTCAGCTATGATCGGTGTGTGTGTGTGTGTGTGTGTGGGGGTGTGTGTGTGTGTGCGTGTGGTGTGTGTGAGTGTGTGCGTGCGTGTGTTTAAGTACATTTGAATCGCTTGCCATCTTGTATGCATCATGTGTATCCGGTTGCGTAAAGCTTGGCGCTCTTTTCCGTTCAGGATTTGTTACAACACATTAAGATAAATGCACTGCAAGCATTCCGAACGGTATATTCTGTTATTGGTCACATTTCAAAGCATTTAATATTAACGCACTATAGCCTTACATAGATCTAATAGTAATATGATATCAATATTATGCAAATCCACTGAACACGGCACACAGATTCGTCGTTCGTTGTTTTATTTTGTAATTGTGTTTGTTCAATAATGAAAATAATGTATTTACTAGTTTTATGTATTTATTTATTTATTTATTTACTTGTTTTGTGGTGTGTGTGTGTGTGTAGATATATATATATATATATATATATATATATATATATATATATATATATATATATATATATATATATATATATATATATATATGTGCGTGCGCGCACGGGCGTTGTATGTGTGTATGTGTATGTACTGTTTGCTAGATTGTATATTTATTTATTTAATTGGGCGTCACATATCTCAGAACAACGAACTACTAAAATGGTAACGCACTGGTACAGTAACACACACTCGCATATTCAGAGAGAGAGAGAGAGAGAGAGAGAGAGAGAGAGAGAGAGAGAGAGAGAGAGAGAGAGAGAGAGAGACGGGGACAGAGGTGGATGGGTGGAACAGACGGGGGAGGATGGGAGGGTGGAGAGAAGAGAGAGAGAGAGAGAGAGAGAGAGAGAGAGAGAGAGAGAGAGAGAGAGAGAGGCTGGGGCGGAAAGACAGAGGTACAAGAGGGGAATAGGAGGAAGAAGGCCAGAAATGCTATGGCACACACAAACTAGCGCAGAAATATATCACGTTCAAACTCTTCAGCTGTTCGGAAATATTAATTTTTCTACAGACTGAGCAAGAGGTAGAAGATATAAGGTGAATGAACAGAAAGAAAACTTCCGTTGCATTTATTAATTCAGTTAAGAGGTCTTTGATGTAAGTAGAATATTTCATTTTCTTGATAAAACTGCAGGATTGTGACGGGGTTTTTATTGTTGCTGGGCTCTGCACAATGGACTGCTAGTACCTCGTCTTAGTCGGTGGGGATCGCTAGTAATCTCCCTTTGACTTCACTTAATACATTTATTTGTTTAGCTCGGTCTGTGTTAAGGCTGGGGTACAGAGATAGATAGAAAAATGATAAAAGATCACTGTCACACTAGCTTTCACACGGCTATGAATCATATGTAGTCCAGCCACTTCATAACAGTAAAAATCACACATTTATTTCCTCTACTCTATACACGATCTTCGAAGTACAAAACTAACACGTGGTCACGCAACATCGGA
>CM072512.1:55690903-55733730 GCA_036898135.1 Oncomelania hupensis | reverse complement strand
TTGGACAGAGGCACTTTCCATACAAGGAGTTTGCCTCTGGCAAAATATCTGCCGTTGGGTGGCCAGCAAGTGTCCCCATAAAAGGGATATCCTCTATGAGTCGTCAGCACCTCAAGGAACTGCTGACCTGCAATGTGGAGCTGGTTGTGAGGTAGGCATACCTTCTTATTAATATAATTTATTTTATTTAATCACTTTACTCAAGGTGCTGGCCAATACAGGATTTAGCTTGAACCACCCGAGGCACCCACTTGCAGCCTTTAGGCGCATAGTCTGACGCCCAGATGACTGAGCATAATCCTGGGTGACCAGGGATTGGGAGAAAGGACCTAGTTAGTGCTGGGTATATTTGTGTAGCCGACACTCGCCCGTCTAAGACATGAGCATCAGGATCTTTAAAGTCCATGTGATGTAATGCATGAGTGCACAGACTAGACCTTGGTTAATACTCTCATCCGAAGGAGAATGAATGTGAGGACAAAACAGGCTTTGAAGCCTTTCTGAATGTTTTTTGTTTGTTCCACTTAAGCTGTGTGGGTCTGTTTAGTGTGTTAATTTTCCTATCATCATTCATCAAAGCAAAAAAATATTTCCTTGCATTTTAGTAATACATCCAACTGGCCTTTGAAAAACAGAAAGTTCTGTGCGTTTTGTGTAATGCCGTTGGTAAATCACTCCAAAAAGTTTCAAATCGGTTGCAGCAACAAAATTTCTTCCGGTTAGTATTGCAATGCTGAATAAATATTTTCCCCTCAGAATTTTGAGTTCCTTAAATGTATGTGTGTCAATAGGCAAAAGTATGTTCCATGATATTTGTAAAAGTTGATGCACACAAGAGGAACTTGATATTTAAAACATTCTGAATTTTAAAAAATAACAAATTAGGTGAAAGTTGTGTTGGTGGTAATATTTTAAATGGGATGGTGAACTAACCTCAGACTGTTAAACATATACTGCATTAAACTAGCAGTCTGTTATTTGTGTACATGTGCATATATTCTTAAAATCACTGGCTGACATCTATTTGCAGGCAGCAAGAAGAAGCAGCCCAAGAAGAAGTGATACAGGACCATGGACAGACACAGGAACATAACAGGTAAATAGACGGTGCAATCTCTTACAACATTTTTCATTCACTGAGAAGTATGCTTCTGGTTATTATAGTTTTGGAACACTCAGTCCTACTTGATATTGAAAACATTCTGAATAAAAAAAACAACATCAACAATTTAGGTGAATGTTGTGTTAGTGGTAATATTTTAAATGGGATGCTGAACTAACCTCAGACTGTTAAACATATATACTGCATAAAACTAGCAGTCTGTTGTTTGTGTACATATGCATATATATATTCACAAAATCACTGGCTGACATCTATTTGCAGGCAGCAAGAAGAAGAACCCCAAGAAGAAGTGATACAGGAGGAAGAGGACCATGGACAAATGCATGAACATAACAGGTAAATAGACAGTGCAATCTCTTACAACATTTTTCATTCACTGAGAAGTATGCTTCTGGTTATTATAGTTTTGGAACATATACCTTCTCCCCTCCCCTCTCCCCCCACCCCCACACTCAACCCAACCCCACCACCACACACACCCACCCCACCCCCAAAAAATCCAGGTTTTTGCAAATCTGTGCGAGATCCTAAATAGTCCAAAAATTACATTTAAAAATAAATGTGTCCGTTCATCTTTTTGTCTGTCTGCCCAAATGGTATTAAAATAAATGACAAATTTTCACAAAATTTCACTTTTTTCAAAGTTATTAATATTGAACTTATGATTCTTTGATGAATGGTAGATATCAATGAGACACACATACTATGCAAATGTGGTCAACTTTAATCCAAGGTCAAGGTCACTTGAATTGTCAAAATTTGGTTAGTATATATATGTACTTTGAAACATTGACCCTAAACTATGAGAAATATAAAGTCTAAACTTCTTTTATTTAGAGATGATCAATTGATCTGTCATATATGTTCAGTTTTTTGCTTTGATCTTGAAGGTCAAGTCTTTTATTTAGAGATGATTAATTTATTTGTCATATATGTTCAGTTTTTTCTTTGATCTTGAAGGTCAAGGTCATTTTATGCCTTGCAAAAACATACAAAAATTAGGTCACGGTACAGTAGAATGTTCTATTATAACCCATAGTATGCAACAACATTGGGTTATTTGATCATAAATGAGCATGAGAGGTCACATGAAGGTCAAGATAATCCCGATATCATGGAAGGTCAAGGTCATCCCAAGATCAATGTTTTTGGCATAATACAAAAAGTTGTAGTTTATTTGATGAACCATGAGCGTATTTGAAGCCGCAGGTCAAGATCATCTCAAGGTCAAGAGCACAGCAAGATCAAAGTCATTATTTTTATTTTAATGCTACCGCTTCTTTCTTTTTTTCTTTTCTGGGCACCAATTTTCTTGTTAAATATTGCAGGCACCATAAGGAGCATGTGAGTCATATGGGCTTTGCCCTTCTAGTTTCTGTAAAATATTGTCATTAGTCGGCAATTTTATTATTGAGCTTGCTTAATAATGTCATTGTAGATAGCTCAATTATCACCAAGAAGTTGTTAGAGTACAGAAAGACTTTCATTAAGAACTAATTTTCAATATATTGTAAGTATTGTAACACAAGAGAACTTTTGAGTCTTTGTAAGTACTACGATAAACTGAAATCACCATTTTGTGAACTCGTAGTGAAATGTACAGACTTTTATGATTGTGAGTGTGTGATGGTGTTTTTCAGCCCAGAAAAAATGCCTCCACCACTCAGCTTGGAGGATCTTGAAGTGGTGGCACAGCTATTTGATTCCACTAAAGGTTTGCATGTTTTCATCCGTTGGGGTGACCTGCTGTAGTACAGTGGTATTAATATGGTATAGTAGTTAGTATAGTACTTTGGCATCATAAGGCTAACAGCTTTCAATTTAGCACCATCTTTTTGTTACTGGATTAGGCTTTCAAGCATCAGTCATCTGATAGTTTTGCCTGCTTGCGGTAGAAGGGGTTGGGAAATGTCCATACAATTCTACATTAATTAGGCATGGATAAAGATGTGTCTGTTATTTTCCGTTGTAGAAGACGACATCACAAGCGTTGAATTACCACCCACTGAGGATATGGATGATGAGAAGCTGCTCAACACCTTATCTAAAGGTATATATATTTATGTGCTTGTTTAAATGCTGCGTTGGTGTATCAGTCTTTGACAATCGTCTTTCATGCCCCATATAGCAAGAAAGGTTATGTTAGTAGGCCTATTCTGTACTTGTTCATACTTATTACGTCCCTTTGCAATGTCACTTTCCTATTCACTGTGTTGCTTATGACTTAATACAAAGGCTGATTTTCTTCTGCAGTTACAAGCCAGGTGGAAGAGAGGAAGTGACGGAAAAGATGATCAAAGGTATGTTGGTTCAGTCTAATCTAATTGGTGTGTGGGTGTGTTTCCTTTCTTTCTTATCACAAAATAAGTATTTGTATTTGCTACTACTTTGCTTTGTGAGATTGAAATTTAGTAAGAGTTGGAGGGTTGAACTCCAATACAAACTGAAAGTTCTTGACATAACCAGTAAAATCATCGTAGTAAAGAATTACTGATTTTTTAAAGGGCATAATTGAAATCAAATATATGACAAATTCCTGAAACTGCTTTTCGGATCGCTTATGTATGATACAAACTAGCTAGGCCAAAAACAATATACATGATCGTGTGCATTTTGTTCAATAAAGTAAAGTAAATAAACAAAGAAATAAATATAGTGTGATAATTTCACCCACATAATATTGTGTCATCCACATTTAACAATTTCTGTTTTTTATAAGGACAAAAGCTAATCTTGACTCTTTATTAATAATTGTAAAAAAAATAAAAACTTGTATAACGTATTTAACATTTATACACTTTTTTTTCTAAAAACTAATCAGGCGAACCATCGAAAAGATAGGATACAAGTAAATGAGAGAAAAAAAAGTAGTCTATGCAATTGTAAGGTTAAATCTGGATATATATGTTGTATGAGTCAGAACTGACTATCCTTCGCAACTGGGAGAGTGGTGAGTTGAGAAAATAATGCTTTTGCATGGCTAGAGTCTGCTATGCAGATTCTAAACTCATCAATTGTGGATTCACATATGTCATCTTGCAAGAGGTTTAACAGGAATTCATGCATGTGTAATAATTATGTTAAAAATATAATGATTTGTTTGATGTCAACTTTTAGAGCTTCAGAATACAGAGAAGACATGTAAAAAGAGAAGACTCGTGGAGGAAACTGAAAACAAGAAACGTGAGTATTTCAATTGAAATCTTTGTATAGTGCAGAAAATGTGCCAACAATTAAAAAAAAAAAAAAGCAATAATATAAGTGTGGTAAAAGTGTTAAAATCAGCAGAACAAAATACTGCCGGTTTATCCTGATCCAATTGTAGTTGTATGGGTAATGTTTTGTATTAATTTCCAAAAGTGTCATTTTTTCCCATTGGCAGAAAAGCGTGTGATAAAATGTTAAATGGCATGTTATAGTTTGGCACCTATGTGCAAGATAAAATGAACACCTCACAATGACCTCAACAAGTTTGCCAAATCCTTTGTATTGGACACATTCTCTTTTCATAGTCAGGTCACTGAGGAACTTTTCTCTGGCTACTCTGGTTTCCTCCCTCCATTATTTCAGTTCAGTAATGAAGCAGTATAGTGAGATTTTGTTCATTCATTAAATCAGCAGAAGAAAGAAAACAAAATGACCTACAGGATTCTCCTTGTTTTCATCATCTTTATTTGTCTTGTTATCCTAATAAACGTTTTGTGGTTTGGGTTTTGTTTTCCTTGTGTCTTTTGAATCTGTTAGCTAAAGATGTTTGTGGAAATGTTTATCTCTTTTACAGTAGACGTCTGTTTGCTCTGTTTGCAGGTTCAAGGTTAAGGATGATGTGGACAAAAGGGGAAATTGCTGTATTGGAGTCATGCGTGGGCAGCCTGAAAAATATTCAGCAAGTGCCCGGTACCAGAGAAATTATGGAGATTAGAGAAAAAAACCAAATGCTTAAAAAATATAGCTGTGAACAGATTTATCAAAAACTAATAAAAATGAAACACAAGAACAACCCATAAAATTAAAGCCTGTAGAATGTAAATACTGTTTGAACATGTCTGATACTACGTAACAAATAATATGGTGGTTTACTTTATGTTACTGTTCTTTTATTCAAATGTATGATCCAGACCACATAATTTACACATGAGCCTGTGACGGAAGGTGTCATGGAAATAGTGAAACATGTACACAACTAGACTTTTTTCTTATTTTATCTTTACTACTTTGTAGTAGTATGTTTTAAAGTTGGAAATCAGCTCAAACAAAATGGTTATCAATACCTCGTCTACAATGAAATTAAAACATCGCCAGCTCTCACACCTGTGTGTATTAACTTATAGCTTACTTTAAAAAAAATAGACATTTGTTACTAAGGCAAAAAGAAAAGAATTAATTGGTTTACTTATTAGGTATTACCGTTGTCTTACTGTATGGAGTTTGCTTAGTTTTATGATGGACTGTGATGATATTCTGGGGAAGATACGTTTATCTTACTAGGGGGTAAGACTTATTGATAGATGGGCGATGTGCTACCACTATCGATCGTTCTTTTACCAGAATTCCGAAGCTGTGTGAGAGACTGATTACGACACTTTGGTCGCATAAAATTTATATTTGTTCTCGGGCTTTTTAGTATCATTTGGCTAAACTTGAGAACCGTTAATTACTAATCAAAAGACTAGGTTATTATGTCTCGAGAGAAGAAAACTAATAGCTACACAACCATACAAATAGAATGACGCCAGTCGTATTTATGTAATTTCTCGTTTTATATATTCAACACAACTTTTACATGTACTTCATTAAACAGGTGAATTACTAATTCTAAGAGTTCGATGTGCTGGGAAAGTTTGTCAGCAGGTCCTTTTCTTCATATGCTACGCGAATATATTCATAGTTCACTAAATGATCTAGTGGTCGATTATATTTTCTCGAGGGTAGAATCAGTTGGCATTTGTGGGTGACTTAGCTGCTCTGTCGATGAGAGTGCTTGGGTCCTTCTGAGAAGTCTTGCCTCTCAGGTTGAGCGGGTGAGTCGTTCAGCTCTTGTAGCTACGAGGGTCGGACGTGGCGAGGTAGAATCTTGGTTGTTCTCCTTCAATACCATGGGAGCAAGCGTCATACGTTTGTCTCCACAAACCTTCTCAGAGCTGACCTGTAAAAGTCGGAGCTCTGGCTACAATATTCTCGTTAGATATAAGTGTGCGGTCTCCTCTGCAAAGTGTCTATAGCATCAGACACCTGCAAGGTTCCCATATGCACAATTCGATTCGAATCTTAAGGCTAAGATACCTCAATCCACATGCATACTGTCTCAGAAACAATAATCTGTTTCTGTAACTATATATATATATATATATATATATATATATATATATATATATATATATCAAGCACATATTATTAATACATGGCAATCAATATAAATTAAACATACACATATCAAAACTACTAATGTTATCTTACTTCCAGACTCTGAGATCCGTGAAACCGTCTCTAGTCTATCTTGATGATAAGGCCGAGGATAAGCGTTCACTGCAGCTTGTTCCTTGGTTTGACCCCTTGCAGCTTCGTATTTCGTATGCGACTGACGAGCTGAAGTTGGGTCCTCCAGGGCCTGCAGGGGCTCCCTATAGTCTTTCGACCAATCGTTTAACTCTCGTTTTAGTTAATCTCGCCTATACGGTATTATTCGTTTTTTATTTGAATATTTCCACATTTGTCCTATTTACCAGACACGTATAATTATCCTTGAATAGGAGTGTCAGAGGTAGAGTGGAGGATAGATCCAATCGCGATAAGAGGCGCATGGCTAGTTAACGGAGACGACATTCTGGTCAGTTTTGGCAAGTAAACTATTTAGACTTGGATCGCTAAGTCTGTTAGATGGTATCTGGAGCGGCTGGCGGTGTGACTGTCTCAAGGAAGTTAATTTGACATGTGTGTGCTGCTTTTTAGATAACTGTTGAATTAACGTCCAGTTTCATTCGATGGTATCTATTTTGCGCTAAGCTAATTTCCTACATTTTGTCGTCACTATTTCTGCTGTTACATGGACAATGTTGTGTATGGATGTTTAGCCCCCAGAGAGAGTGGGTGGGGAAGAGGGAGAGAGTATTATGCCAGAATGCCAGGATTGGTTGAGATAAGGATTAGACTATTATTGCATGTATTGGTAATTGTATTATAAGTTATTTTTACCATGCCTGTTATCTATATATTCAGCACACGTTTTGTATTTTTGCCTTGTTATTTTTACGTACAAATGTTCGCCCTACATCATGCGGCTTCATCAGGTGAACACACAATCACATTCTAGCTAAGAATTAAGTGGAATAAGTCACAGAAATTAATTATTGAAAGCATCCATTCTGAATACATATCACATAAACTTGCATATATATTTACAGATGATTTTTGACACTTTTCTTTTTCGGTAGTAAATAATCGGTATAAACCTAGAGAGGGAGATCGAACAAACAAATGTACTCCATAAAGACTTTAACAACCCCTTTTGGATAACACATAAAATAAATAACTGTTGATGACACAAGAGAAGGTCTCAGAACATCACAAAGTAAAATAGCTTAAAGGTTTGTACTATAAAAATGTTAATGGACTACAGTAATTGGAAACAAAAACAACCAACCAAGAACATAAAACAGACTAGCATAGTAGTTTTAGGCAATGCCAAGCTTTCACCATATATAGTGGTCTATACATGTGATTTGACTGCATGAAGATGATTATGTAAATAGGTATGTGGTGAATATTGTGTGTCAAAGTGTGTATCTCAATGGGAGAAATGTTTTCAAACTTTAATAGTATGGTTGTGTACTAATTACTATATTTATATAAACCTACCTTACAGTGCCTATAAGCACAAATAAGGGTGGATGTATGTAATTTTGTATGGTTTGTGTTCATATGCAAAGCTTAAACAATGTGTGTTGATGTCTGTGGTAGACTAAGATGATTATGTATACAGTATTACAATTGTATGTCTTCAGTATTGTAGCAGATTACAACTCAGTTATGTGATTTTTGTAAATGAATCTTCTTAATTCATGAACTGAATTTATTTGCATTGTCCATGTATGAATGTCTATGTTACGTGTTCACTATAACTGCTATATAAGGCCAACTATGAGTGATAATAAAAGAAGAGAAAAGCTGAATCTGGACTAACGTATGCATGCAACCTTCTCGATTTCTCTATCATAACTTCTACAAGTATATTAAATTGTGGCTTTTTGGTGTTGTGTATGTTACACTTTGAAATTATTTTACTTTGACGAAATTGAAACAGGATTTGATTTATATCACTCATAATAAGGAGTTGTATGGTGTTTATTGTGAAAGAGGGATAATCACTAAAACAATACAACGCTCTCTTTCTCTCTGAAACACGCATGCACACATACACACGCACTGCTTCTACCCCATAACAGGCTACTCATCTTCTTTCATTCCTGACATTATTTTTGTCTCCAACTGCCTGCACTGATACTTGCACACACCTTTCTGCAAACTCAGCTGAAGAGAAAAAAGCAATATTACTGCACATTTAATAATGCGAATATCGCAAATGAAATGAAATCTAGGAACTAAATTTCGTTGCTGAAATCTAAAAAATAATTTTAAAAAAACTCAATGCAGACCAGTTTCAAGCCGTGTACTAAATATTATAAAAAACAATGTACAAATGAACACAATGTCTGTAACCGACTTCAATCAGCATCCGGTTTTCCAAGTATACGATTATATTTTTCTTACAACAAAGACAAAGATGTACACCAATCACCATTGCAATTTTTTAAAAATATATATAGTATTACTTTCACCAGGAATGTAGAGAAATGTTCTCTGCCTAACAGAAGGACGGAACACAGTAGGTAAGTATCTTTCACACATGTCTTCAAATTCTCGATTTTCTGCTGTTCCCCAAAGCACATGTCAAAAGTCTAGCAACAATGCCCTATTACGCCATCACATATGCAACATGCAGGTCTATGAGAATCTAGTAGCCTAATACACACTTACTGATATTTTAGACCCTATAAGAGGAAGGAAAAACGAAGCTTAACATCATATTGCGTTGACAACAATGATCAGCATCAGCATATGAGGTATGTTGTGGGTGGGGAAGAACCACTCTAACACATAGCAGATGGGGCCATAAACACTACAGCTAGCTGGCCAATACAAATGGTCCTAGTTCTCGATTGCCCAAACAGGCCAACAGACCATTCAGGTCGGTTCCCAGGCACTGATTCGCGCCAGAGCTATTAGTTGTTACAGGTGCTCTTCTAACCGCTAATCGCTCTGAAATATAGAATGGTCCAGTGACAATTAGGGTGAGCCACAGACACACCTGTTGGGATGCGATCAAGCCCTGCCATGGCAGATTGTAATAACCGGAGGGCAATGGTAGGATGGGCACACTAGAATGAAACAGGTAGGTCTTTCCTACGGGTTTGTGGGGTGGGGTGGAGGGTGTAGATTAGACTCCGGTCAGCCCTACCTACAGCCATGCATCGTAGTCCAATGGCTCCAAGCAATTGAAAGGAACAGCCTTTTTTGGAAACAAAGCAGAATCCAAGCCTAGGATGGACAATCTCCCCGTGGCAACTCTTTTCCCGCTCCGTCCCCCCGGCGGGCCGACGCATCGGTCGTGTCATTTGGACTTATTCCCAACGGATGCGAGGAGACCCACTGCATGTGTACACTTATGACTCGCTTCACTATGTGGCCATGCAGTGATGCCATCCAAGAGGATAGGTCTAGAAGGGAAACGGCCCTCATGTTAAATATAATTAACAAGGAATTCTGAGAATCTGTGGCCTAATAACAAATCTATCTCGGCTGGAGGTCACAGGCGGTTAGCGACTATTACGGTCAGTCATAAGTCGGTCCTACTCGGTGGCAGCGAGTCGATCAGAGACGGTCAGTCCCACTGGTGCGCTGTCTGCAGTCGTCGGCGGCTTCCTACTATTTCTTGCCACTCTGGGGGGTTTCTTTTGAGGTCGAGAAAACATTCCTGGTTGTCAATGACGAAGCAGTTAGCTTTTTTTGGGAGATTCCGATCCGTTCTCCACCTCATCCTACAACCTCCTCTCTACGGTCGGGCTCCTTTTGACTGGACGGCGGCGGTTGAACGACGAAGGGCGCCCCGACGTCTCGCTGTCGTCGTTTCTTTCCAAGCTGCAAGGCTGCCCTTTTCTTTCTCTACGATTTGGCTTAAGGACTTGAGTTGTGGAGAGTGGCGCCTCCGGACGACAGGCCTTTCTCCGCCGCCAGCTCTCTTCTAAGATAGCTCGATCACCCCTCTTCACACGGCTCCGCTGCTGGACCCACAGGCTCATCTCCACTTAATTCTCGAGCGTCGTACCTTCCTTTCACCAGCGTGTCTGCGCATTTGATCCTCGCTACCGCCTTGAGCGCTCCACTCCTACAGGGCTTCACTTTTATTACGAATTCGAAGCTGCCTTGTGCGCTACCCATCTTGCTGCTTTCTTCACGTCACCTCGACGTTAATGTTCTTCATCTTCGCCCTAGCTTGGGACTTAATTGTCATCTCTTGACTTCACCTTCATTATGAAGCTGCCTCGTGCGCTACCCTTCCCATCGTTTTCTTCACGTCGCTTCGACTTCCCTTCGTCATCTTTGCTTGCCCCCACCTCGGGCCGCCTCATCTGAACTCTTAACCACACAGTCCCCTTTACGCGTCATGTGTCGGGGACTCAAATTTCACTCTTATAATTCGGTCCCTATTAAGCTCAGAGGACTATAATTCATTCATGAGTCGATATTGGGTGCTTTCAGCAGACTGGAGAGATGCCGATACGATACTCCACCTCAATCTTCACACTTAATTTTCCTTATCATGTAGAGCTCCTTCGACTACGGTTGTTGATCGTCGAAAGGCGCCTCGCCGTTCTGCTGCCGGCCGCTCCATTCCCTGGCTGTTTCTCTCTTTCACTACTACTGGGCGACGTGGGATTCGCTGTGGAGTGTGACGATCTCTGGACTGCAGGCGCTTAGCTCCGCCAGCGTTTTCCCGCGTTTGTCTACCCTTCCTCTGGCGGCTTCCTTGTAGGCCCTACGGTCCTACGGCTCCGGCCATGGCCACACCTTCTCGCGCCTATGTCGAGTGATACGATCCACCGTCCTTACTTTTGCGCGCCTGCCTCGACAACTCTGCCACCGCCTTGTTCGTACCACCTCTTCATGTCCTACATCTTGACTTCTTATTTCAACATGACATCATATTCACGTCCCCAATACGCTTAAGTGTCAGGGGACATATATCTACACAATGAACATGAATGTGTGGATGTTAGTTGTATAGAACCCAGAGACCTGTATATGACCGATGAAGCTCTTCTTCTGTATGGACCTGCACCCCAACCCAGCCTCTGCCGCATCGAGTCACTGCATGGAGACGCAAGGAGAGGCGGGTTGGTTGATCATTTGATATTGGCTGTCTATAGGACTGGAAGAAAAGAACCTCCATTTAAGTTTGAAGTTTGAGGTTGAGGCAACAGCGGAAGATACCCTGAACCACCGGCGCCGTCAAAGCGGAGATCGCTGTAGCCGGGTTGTCAACTCCTTCCTAGTCATCGGCGTATATGGCACGCACAGATGTAGCAATATACAGTAGGCGTTTGGAGCGGACCTTGCGATAAGAAGGCCGCATAGAGGCATATGATGATTAGAGGCATATGATGATTAGGCGATAAGAAGGCCTAGCATAGAGGCATATGATGATTAGAGGCATATGATGATTAGGCGATAAGAAGGCCTAGCATAGAGGCATATGATGATTAGGAGGGGCCGGGTTGCTCAGTTGGTAAGAGCGTCTTGCTAGTAACCGAAAGGTCGCTGGTTCGAATCCCGGATTGGTCAACGTGTGATCATATTATTTTCCCCTTTACCAACAACTGGCCCGCTGGTGTCAGTATAAATCGGTCCAGTAGTCACCTATATGCGAAAGTGTCGTGTGACTATAATCTACATACAAACAATATGATGATTTGTCGACTTTGGGAAAGTTGTGTGTCTTTGTGAGAGTCTGCAAACGACTTAACTGTTGTCGCCATCTGGTCAGACCCCGCCTTTCACCGATCTATTGTTATTATTTTATTTTTTATAACTTTGATTCGGTCCTGATCGATATATATATAGAGTCTTCGGCACCTAGCGGCTGACACCGGGTTCAAACTCGGAGCTGGTAGGGTTGGTTCGCAAAGTGGAATGCGTCTACATCGAGTGCGGGAGGTCTAGGTAAGTCATAGGGCCGCGGCCTGGATTTAGCTGATCTGTTGGTATGACAATGAGCTCGTCTTACAAATGTTGCGTGTTCGTTTGCCGATGGCCCGGACATAAACATTGGATGTGAGTACTGGCCATCTTACTATTGCGGTTAGTGTGATGGTTGTTTCAGTGTATAGTTTTCTCTTCTCTCCCATCACCGGTCGCCTAGGATTGTGCGGAGTTGTCAATCTGAGTGTCACACGTACTATACGCCCAAGGCAGCGAGTGGGCACCTCGGACAGCTTGAGTTAGATCCTGTATCGGCCAGCGCTTTGAGCAGGTCTTGAGCTGAAAAAGCGCTAGTAAGAATTATAAATAAATAAATAAATAAATAAATAAATAAATAAATAAATAAATAAGACTTAAAAATGGTAATCTAGGAGATGCTGTTGTTGGAGTAATAGTAGTAGAGTAGATTAACGTCTCGGGACACTTTCGCGCATAGGGGACTGAAGATAAGAAGTCGTGGTTGAATAAGATGTCAAGATGAAGTGCCGCATGGCTGGTGCAGGATATCAATCGATCATTGCGCAGGATGAACCCGCACAAGGCGGAGGTACAAATGTTGTGGCAGGCGCGCAAAAGGTGTAGGAGTTAGGTCGAAGCCGCTCGACGAGGCGTGGAGAGTTGTGGCTGTGGTAGCAAGGGCCCACAAGGAGGTGATGGCAGAACGTGGGGAGACACTGGCGAAGCGTCGCAATAAAAAGGGCATAAACCCCACAATAAAACAAAAGAAATACCAAATGTAAACTGTTCATACATAATGAGTTTGCTGTATTTATTTAAACAAAATTATATAGTAAAGAGAACAGCAATGACTTAATTTCAAATCAGTGTAGCTCATGACACCGTCATGTCGGGCAATAAACATTAGTGCCACGGTACCGTTTGGGCATATTTAGGCTATACTGATCCGTAAATATCTGTCCACAGCCTCAGTAGTTATGTCCTGTCATCCTAGTACGTAATTAACTCAGTTTTCTTGATAACTCAAGTTAAAGGCTTCAGTCCATTCAAAACAATCTCATATAGTGCCGTGCGCGTAGCTTCCTTTGGCTACATAGCCAAAGTTTTACGTATACATCAATCATCTTCAACTGAACAATTTCCAGGAATTGTACCTAGATCGAAACCAGATGCGGCCAAAATTAGAGTTAGCTATGTTCATTGCCTTAGCAATATAATGGTTGCTCAGGTGGTTCAGTGTTGAGATTATTTAAGTACCTTTTGATGGTTATTCTTGTCTGCCTTGAAACCCCTCGGCCATTTGTAAACTTTTCATTGATTGTATCAACAGCAGAGAGAGAAAAAACAATTAAGCCAGTACAGATACTTCGGAACCACAAACTGAATTTTACTGCTAACACTCAGGTCATTCACAAAAATGGATTTACCTTGAAGTCAATAGCCGCCTCCTTCAGAGCGTTTACACTGACTTTATAGAGTCAATTCTTACTTTTTCTTGTATTTGCTGGTACGGAAGTTTGTGCATGAAAGACAGAAGTTTGCTTGATCAAGTGGTGAATGTTTGTGGGAAGGTTGTGGGTGTGAAACAAGAGAGTCTGCATGTGGTGTATGAAAGACATGTTGAGAAAAACGCTTTTTTCCATCATCCATGATGAAAGTCAAGTGCTTGCTCACCACTCCCAGCTCCTACCATCTGGCCAGCGCTTCCCAATGCATAAGATTTGTACCTTGAGAACTAAAAAAAGTTTTAGACCACATTATTTACGTCTGATGAACAAATAATAAAGTCAACAAGTTGTACAATATATGTGTGTGTGCATATGCATAATTCTGCATTTTTTATTTGCATCTTTTACACCACATTATTATTTCTCACACAAATAATAATAGTACATTATCGTATTCATATCCAATCTAATGTCCACTTGTAGGCATACAATACTTAGACTTGTAACAACAAGCGAGTTTTATTCTCAATGTAAAATAATGTTATTTTAATGTATATTGCTGTTGACAGTTTGTAAACCAAAATGTAATTTCTTGAAAGAGATAAATAAGTTGTTTTATTCTACCCTAATATGGGTGCGAACGTTAACCTTCAATATTTAGAACAAAAGAAATGGTTGGAGAGTTTGCGATGAGAAAAGTCACAGAGAGAGAGAGGTACGAGAGTATAAAGAAAATAGAGTAGGGAGAGGAAATGAGAAGAGAGAGAGAGGGGAGAGTAGAAGGAGAAAAATATAAAAGTACACAGTGGAGAGGAGAGGAGAGAGAGATGATATCAGAGATAGTCATTTTAAACCAAGGGCAATGCATTTAAACAACAAACGTTAATGATTATATATACACAAATGTAATGATAGCAGCACAATATATAGACAGTACATGCAGTCAAATTTACAAACACACACACACAAAATGAAAATATTTACATTTAAGCCATACATTTCCCCCAACTTGTATTGTCAAACCATTTTTTTTACAATACATCTGTATTGTCCAACTTTTACATTATATATACCAAGCGCAAACTTTGCATAAAAAAGTGAATGAACAAAATTAAAATTTCCTATCAAATGGCTCAGCTTGAAATATTCTTTCTTTCTCTCTCTCCCTCCCTTTCGCCTTTATCCATGCTGACACATCCACACACACCCACATGTGTACATACACACAAAATAATCCATCAATACACTGTATAAGTAAAGCCATAATAAATACTCACAATAATGACATAATGATAATCATGTTTACATTAACTTGCACAAACAATCACACACATTTTAGTTAGTCAGTCATTGTTTATAGGATTCAGCGGACTGCAAAGAGCCGAATCAGGACCACACTCGTATACATAATGAATATATAATGATTACTTAGAATGTATGTGTATCCATATATACATTAACCATATTAATAATCAAAATTCATTTAACTGAACACACTCCTTTTAACATCTACACTCATGACTCTTTGTAATCATACTTTCACACACTTGCATTCATCTCACTCCTCTTTTTTTTTTTTACACAAAAAATGGTGAGGATAGAGAAACGTTGTCATTTGAAAACAGACAATAGGTCGTCATAAATCATGTAGTTTAAACCAAAAACCACATTCATCAATCATATACTGCAGCGTATGCATGCATACAATATTTATTTTAAAACTTATATATTTTGTCCAAGGGGATGAGTTATTTCACAGAAGACAGTGATTATATAACCCTTTACAGAAGTATGCTGGCAGGCATAAAAAAGAGTAACACAGAGCATACATTATGAGCACAGGGAAATGTTGATTGTAAATGGAAGAATGGGCCAAAATATTAAAATTATTTCCCTTGAATATGCAAATGTTCAGCCGATAGGTGCGCCAATAGTCGCGTACTTCCATGTTCAGGTCGTGGATCAAAATCTACAGTTTTAAGTATTTTTTTTATGTCGGTATATATCTTCAGCTTTCATAGGCGACCCCAAATGTGCTTGTTTTTTTTTCTTTTTTTTAAAATGTTTGGAGTGATTATGTACATGTTGTCAGTACTACAAACGATTTATTTTGTGAAAAGTCTGTCAGGCCGAGCAAGACACATCTTACATGCTTACAGTGTGCAGAAGGCCCCATGCCTGCAGCGCATTCACACTGACATTCCAAAACTGTTCCTTTTTCTGTCAAAGAAATTTCAACTTTGTACATAAGACCAGTTTTCATTTCAGCCCGAACTTCAGCATGTAAGTAACTGATGACTGGATGCAAGCTCTAACATAATTGACATATTTGTTCTGGTACAAATCTTTAGCTTTTTTGTCTATATCTTTGCTCATGGGATTCAAAAAGGCTGCAACCTGCTCTGTGCTGATGTTAGGTATATGTACTTCTATATGCAAGTCTTTGTAGTTAGTGATAGGTGGTAACTCCATTTTGAACTCCGGTGTTATGTCTCCTTTGCCAAAGTTGTCATTTCGATCATACGACTCATGTCAAATCATACATAATATTTTTTTTAATAGTCTAGTCATATAATATATATTAATAATAACAAATTTTTATAGAGTTCGGTACTCCAGCAGATGGCGTGACGTTGTTGTTGTTTGTAGATTATAGTCACACGACACTTTCGCATATAGGTGACTACTGGACCGATTTATACTGACACCAGCGGGCCAATTGTTGGTAAAGGGAAAATAATATGATCACACGTTGACCAATCCGGGATTCGAACCAGCGACCTTTCGGTTACTAGCAAGACGCTCTTACCAACTGAGCTACCCGGCCCCACATGGCGTGACGCAACACGGTGTACAGTTATTACAAGGGGCTCGATCACGTAGGCCTATTTACTACCGGAAGTACGCTACCCTAGGCGCACTCTATCGGATTGTCTTCCCCGAAGGTGGAGTTTTTTGGCTCATTCCTCACTATTCGAAAAGATCATCTAGATCACTGTCACTGCTGTAACTGTTCTCTATTTCTACTCCCTCCAGACTGGCTGGCACCAGGCTGCAGTCAAGTGCGAAGGGTGTGTTATCTGTAATCAGTGTGCCACTATCATTCATGGCATCTAATCCTAGCCCGCTGATGTCAATAAATGGTGAAAATAGTCTAACACAGTCTTCATGGACAAACTGAAACAACATCAATCGAACCCAAAACAAGTGACGCTGACCCTTTTCCTCCAGATTTTGTGGTTCACGCTTGATCAAACTTCTTAGTTCAGATGCTTTTACAATAAAGGAACGCAAAAGCAACTCCATGTCTAGTCGACACTGTTGCTCAGCTTCGCAGGCTCTGTCAAAATCAGCTCTGGCCAGAGCTGCTTTCTGCATTGCAGGGGTTATAGCTGACATTGTTATGTTACTGTATAGGGTACTGTCCAGATCCTGCAACTCAGAAGTCCCAAACGTCAAGCCAATGTCCTTTAATGTTTTCTCCAATTTGCTCATCTCCTGGCTGTTCTTTTGGACCTGCTTGCCAATCCTGGCTGCCACACTCTGTCCATCTGCAAACAGTGGTCCATGAGAATAGACAAAGCTGCACATGATCATGTTCTACCATTCATTACTCCACTGACAATACTGAAAAGCAGTACATCAGATATACTGTGTTCACATACAACAAAGCAAACAGACCATGCCAACCAATGACCAAACAACAGCTAAACGCAGATAAAAATGAAATCTTTCTCCTATCATATCCTTCCCCTGTAAATCGAAAGTCTTTGGGGCACCACAGACGATAATTTAATCGGCTTACTCCATCTTTTTCTGTCCTCAGCAGCCCTCATGGCTTCACTCAGTGTCCAGCCAGTCCATGTTGTCCTCCCATCTATTTTTATGTCTCCCTCTTCTTCTGCCTCCTTGCACCGTGCCGTGCAGGATGGTCTTTGCAAGGCCTGATGCTCTTGTGAAGTGGCCATACCATTGGAGTTTCCGTTTCTTCACCACTGTGAGCATGTTATCATGTTGTCCAATGAATGGCTTGTGTGATGGTTTGTCGGACTTCGTCACTGGTGATGTGCTGGGTATAGGAAATGCCCAAAAGTGTTCTGTAGCCCCTCACTTTCATGCTTTGTATTCTTCATTGTAGGACTGCTGTGAGGGTCCATAAGCATATAGGAAGATGGATATGACAACGGAGTGCACCTGCCTTACCTTGGAATGTAGACCGGTGATCCTGTCATTCCAAATGGGCTTCAATTGCATGTTCATGGAGCAGTTGTTTGTGCAATCTTGGAGAGGACTTTTTGTCGGGACATATCATCTAATACAATGGTTCCTAAATATTTAAAGCTATGCACCGTGGTGAAGGATTGGCCTTGGACTTTGACTTCATTAATTCTGTCCAGACTTGATTACTGCAATTCCCTTATGTCTAATTTACTCACTCCATCTAACCATCTTCTGCAATATGTCCCAAATTTCTCATCCCATCTCACTCTTTACGCCTCTTCTTCAATCACTTCACTGGCATCCAGTCTCTCAAAGAATGTTCTACAAAGTCTGCTTCTTGTCATACTGATAAATTATACAATGATGACCTTGCCATGTGAAATTAGTAAATGGGCTGTGGGCTGTGTGGATAGAAACTTGTACAGTTACACAGATTAAAGCATCAAGATTCACTCTATAATGTATGTGTAACATCCAACTCCACACCCTCTGCAGCTATATTATTATTATAAAGAAACAACATAATCAAGAGTAATTATTTGCAACATTTTCATCAACACACTTGTTGAATAATTTACCTGCATACTTTTGAAGCAAATGCAAAAAAAACTTTCGTTCTTTTGCTAAGGTCAGTGCTTGGGTGAGAGTGATGGTTTTCAACTTTTCTTTTGCCTCTCTCGCGTGGTTTTTAATGTCTTCTTGGTCAGCGCTATGTGGTTCTTTCAGTTTCAGTTGACGCTGCAACTTCAAGCTTTGTATTCCAAATCTGAAGGACAAAATTAAAGTGTACCAACATCAATAAACAAACAAATCTTAGCAATCTTGAACATAATTTCTTGGAAAAATAAAAAGGTGATATTTCTGGCAGTGCTCAACATTCCCCTGCATAAAATACTGTCAGGATAGCAATGCTTGTTTCACTGTACAGAAAATACTTATAGCGCCAGTTAATAAAGAAAACATGTAGAACATTACTGATAACACGTACATGATATAACATGTTACCATTTTCATGAAAATGTTGTTTACAATGCTGCAGTTAGAGGTATTAAGTTAGTTAGATACTTGCTCATAGGTTCTAGTGGAAACTATGAGCTGAATCAGGACCTCTCACATTCACAAATGAAGTCTATAATTCTCACAAAATCATAAATGAATATAGGATAGAAACCAACACAAACACAAACAAATACAATTTTATGACATTGATTATGACCACCCAAACACATCTTAAGGTAAATAACGCCAAGTCGTGCTAAGGATGTCAGCTATGCTGATTTTTATATCACTCTGCTTACAAATATGCATTAAAAAAGCATTCACAAAAATCCATTAGATTAGACAATTTTTTAATATCTATAAATAACACAGAGATCTGAAGATCTTCTCACTGTGTACAATTGTGTACATGGTGGCTCTCTTGCATGATTTCCGGGTTCAATGTTGCTGAATTTCATGGGGAAAATCAGCTTAAAGAATAATTGTGTACCTGAGAATACATTTAAAGGGTTGGTTTTGTTTTTTACAATAATAAAACTGATTTGCTTTACAATTGCTATAAGCTATTGTACATACCTTTCAATGTCAACACCAAGCTGCATCCTTGTTTGAGAATCCTCTGTTTTATTCAGTTTAGATCTGTAAGAAAAAATTACCCATAAAGTACATTTAGAGAAAAATGTTGGCTATAATATTGACCCTCACTTCATTACTTAATACATTTAGATATGTTATGGATAAACTTTAGAACGTTGAATGGTGAGGGGGAGGGGAGAATCTCTCCGAGTAATTCTAGAATAAAGACTAAGTGCAAAATATAAACTTTACATGTTCTTTCAATATAATCTCATTACATACATACATACTTTTTGTTTTAGGTCTGGCGGACTCTTCCAGCCCAATCAGAACCAGATTGTTTTTTGGAAAAATAGACAATACTTCTTTAAAAATGAATATCACCAACTAATTACAAGTATACATAGTTATTTTTAAATCTTTAAATTCATTCTTATAAAAATATAACAATTGTTTTAGTTGGGAGTTTCCCTAAACAATTCTTCTACAGAACAACAGGTGAAGTATTGCTGCCAGATCTCTGTGAGATCCATACATTTTAAGAGAAAGTGTTTGACAGAAAATGGGGTATGACAAGCTTAACACCAAGGAGAATAAATATTTGTGAAGAAATGACAGAGTCAATTTATTATATCAGTTACTAACAAATACTAACAAATACGGACTGTCAGATAAACTTTCTTACATTAAGTCACCAGCAAATTCAGATTGTTAGATAAACCTTTTACCTTAAGTCATTCAGTGTTACGAGAGCCAAGCAGTATTCTTCCCAACTTGTCAGATTGTCAGCACCTGTATTAAAACAAAGAGAAGCGTGAATTGATAGCAAAGCATTTAGTTTAGTTGGACAGTTGGAACAGTGTATAATATTTGGTGGTAAGAGAGCCAATTGCAATGTTCCCATTACCCATTAAACACTAGCAAAATGTACACAATGTCAAATATGGAAAGTTCAGTTTAGTTTAGGTAAAAGAATATCAACATTTTTATAACTTGCGACACCTTTACAAAGCTGAACAAGCTGAAGAAAAAAAAAAGGGAAGTACCTTTTTTTTCTTTTCTTTTTTTTAATCACAAAACACATTTAATAAAAATAGGTAAGCAACACCACCATGAAATTAAAAAAGATAATTATACCTCGAGTTTTCTTTTTTCCAACGATATCAGATTTCCAGTTCTGTAGCCATTCCTGAGCACAAGACCCTTTTAGAACAAGAAAAAAAGAAAGAAAAAAATTAATAACAAAATTTTAAAGCTAATAAACTGCATTTTATTTTTTAGCTGAAGAAATGTGATTGAATTATAATGCTCATTTTATAACGCATTGTCCTTATTAATAATATGTTTCATTATGCTTCATTGGTCAAGCTTTTATGATGGATAACTGATTGGAGTTATTACAATATTTTAATAAATAGTCTAATTAAAACTAAACAACTATAATTATTTGTGTTAAATCTTATTACCTATATTTATATTAGAGAACGTGTGCATGTGAGTCTGTCATGAGTTCAGACCAAAGGTTTGGGTCTGATGGACTTCGGTTTCGGTACACAGTTTGCTTAGGGTCTCAGAGAAGGTTATAGACACAGAGGCAAGATTTTTGCTTTAGGATTATATAAAAACCCGAGCCAATTGGAATCCTCAGTTTGTTGTTATTATTTTACTGCCATTATCATCATTGCTGTTATAGTTATGATCATAGTCATAACTATCATCATTTTTCTTTTTTATATCACAGGGTAATTTTAATGATTTTTTTTCATTACATCTAATTTTTTTTAAATAGAAATTATGTGTGATTGATAAGTGTTGTGTGCTTGTATAAATACTACTTTGTTTTAACTCATTGTATTTTCCTATATTATCACAAAAATGTTAAGTGCCCTTTCTTATATAAGGACATGCCCTTGATACGCCCACTTGTGTTCACTGAAGGTTGTACACCATTTGAACTCCACTGCTCGTAGAAACAGTGATTCTAATAGCAAGAAATTTTCTTGTGCAGTTATGTTTATGGCAGATCATAGTATTGGTTAGAGGTAATGATTATGTAAAGCGTGGTGAGTCTGGTCATAGGCTGGACAACCCGCTATAAAAAAATCCGTTATTATTATTATTATTATTATTATTGGTTTGTTGTTTACTTGTAACCAGTAGAGTTCGATTTTCTCCTGAAATACAATGAAAAATTGCAGAGAAATGCTAGTTTGTTACAAATTACACTCCCCTCCCCCACCCTAAAAATTTTTTTTACAAATTGAATTATGATTATATTACTCACATATTAATCTAAACATCTTGTAACCTTGAGTGCACGTTTTCAGTTACAAGCACTACGGATAAGGTGTTCTAACTCAGTGTTGTTTTGCAGTACTGAAAGGTCAAACACTATACTCCACCGCAGACACACTGTACACTCCCCAGCATTGCAGTAAAGTGTACAGCAAATTCCAATACAACTAACTTTTACTATTGATCTTTGTTCATGTTGTTAATCTAAACTAAGCTTAGTAGAAAGTAAAAAAAATGGAAAGGAGAATCCATCAACAAGTACTGTTTGACAAGGACGAGCTTCTGCTTATCATATTATAATTTACTTTTTATTGTAAAAGGCAATATATATGATCTGTTCTGATTAAAAAAAATGTCTTCTAAAGTTCACAAAAAAATAAGAGGTAAGAAAATTAGCTCATCCAATACACAAAGCAATGCCAGTTACCATAATAAAATGAAAATTAGAAATTATTTTCGTTATCTATGTTTTAAATATATATATATATATATACATTAATTCGTAGATATCTACCTTGTGCTCTTTCTTGTGAAGGATACAAAGGGACATACAAACTGTGGTGAATGCAAGAGTATGGTAAATAATCTGGAATCTAATTCTCATACTGCCATCTCAGGGAGATTGTGCTACATGGAAGACTATCAAAATGGTACAAGTAGCATGTCAGGCGCCTGACATACAGGAAATAACGATAGGAGTGGTTGGCTCACCAGACCTTTAAATAGATGGGTTTTTTAGAATCGTACACAACCTTTGAACAGATCAACAATTATGAGATGGCACTTTATTCTTGTTGTATGAAATCCTATCCTATCCTATCCTGTCCCGTAACTTGGAGGTCGTAGGGGCACCACAGATGATCGTTTAACCAGCATACTCCATCTTTCTCTGTCCTCAGCAACACTGATGGCTTCGCTCAGTGTCAAACCAGTCCATTCTCGAATGTTGTCCTCCCACCTCTTTTTCGGTCTCCCTCTTATTCTACCTCCTTGCACTGTGCCTTGCAGAATGGTCTTTGCAAGGCCTGATGATCTGGTGACGTGGCCATACCATCGGAGTTTCCGTTTCTTCACCACTGTGAGCAGGTCATCGTGTTGTCCAATGGCTTGTGTGATGGTCTATCGGACTTCGTCGTTGGTGATGTGTTGGGTATAGGAAATGCCCCGAAGTCTTCTGTAGCACCTCATCTCCATGCTTTGTATTCTTCGTTGTAGATCTGCTGTGAGGATCTATGCTTCGCAATCATATAGGAAGATGGAGATGACAAGGGAGCGCAGCAGTCTTACTTTGGAATGTAGACTGCTGGTCATGTCTTTCCAAATGGGCTTCAACCTTGTCAGGGCAGCAGTTGTTTGTGCGATCCTGAAGAGGACTTCCTGTCGGGACCCATTGTCTGATACAAGGGCTCTTAAATATTTGAAGCTATGCACTGTGTTGAGGGATTGGCCTTGGACTTTGATGTCCATGTTGATGCCATTGGTGTTGTTGGTCATCATTTTGGTCTTCTCTGCACTTATTTCAATTCCATAAGCTTTGGAGGTGGTGTCAAGCCTCTGTACCACCTGTTCAAGTTCTTGTTCCTCTCCAGCCAATCCATCAATGTCATCCGCAAAGCGAAGATTGGAGATTGCTCTACCCCCTATGCTGACTGTGCCTTCGTTATCTGCAAGGGCATCTGACATGATGCACTCTAGGAAGATGTTGAAGAGTGTTGGAGAGAGTAGGCATCCTTGACGCACACAGATTGTTGTTCTGAACCAGTTCCCGATGGCGCTGTTATGGAGGTCTGCACTGGTAGCCTTGTCATACAGGCTTTTGATGACTTCAATAATTGAAGGGCTGATGTTGTACACTTTCATTGTTGCCCATAGAGCTGCATGCCAGACTCGGTCAAACGCCTTCTTGAAGTCTATGAACACATGATATAGATGTAGTTGGTGCTGTAGGTATTTCTCACATATTATTCTGAGGTTGAAAATCTGTTCAGTGGTACTTCGCCCTGCCCTGAATCCTGCTAGTTCTTCAGCTATGATTTGTTCAGCTTGGGGTTTCAACCTGTTGAGTATTATTTTCAGGAACATTAAAGGGACATTAAATAACCACTGACCACCTTTAGCACCTGAAGGTGACTTGACCTGCTCTTCAATGTCTTTGAACTGCTTCTGGCTCTTTTGTTTGAGCTCACTGGCCCTCTCTGCCTGAGACACAAGCTTTTTTCCTACAACATAAAATGAAACACATAAGTTTTTTTTTTATGTGACTCTTGAAATAAATACCCTACCTCTGTGTATTTAAATAATGGTTCAAACAAAGATGTTCAAACAAAGTTATTGATCTAAAGGCTTATAAATCATCTTGTTTTCATGACTATAAATTAGTAATGCTTTTCACATGCTCTAAAAGTCTACTTCTTATATTATTGCAAATTTCTCAGAATACCATGTCATGTACACATTTACAACAATATCTAAAATGTGCTTAATGCTACTACCAGGAAAGTAACATTTGAAACCAAAAACATGAAATCTCACGCACACTGTGCAACTAAACAAAATACTGTACTACAAGTTTATTTTTAAGTGTTTCTCTAAACCATTAATGCAAATCTCTGAACATAAGATTTTTTTTCAAAACGTACCAAGATGATAAAAGCTTTTTTCTGAGTATGCCAACAGAGCATCTGTCAGTAGATCTTCCCTGTTAGCCAATGTCATCTGCTTGGTTGGTGCTGCAAACTTTCGCAGGTAAGCCCACAGTCTTTCCATGCCCTCACCATCATGAAGACCAGCACCACTGGTACAACGCTGACCATATGTAAGCTGAAACAACAGCAGCAACGTATTATACTATGCCAATGATAAATGAGGAGTCCAAATCTGCATGAAATCACAAAACTCACTAATTTCTTTATGATACAAACACTCAAAAATAACATTTCAAGACACTTTGACCAGTTAACACATCCTAACTTGGTGTACATAAAGGTAAGTTGTGCTGAGATAGAGAATAAGAAAGACGGCTCAAGTACAACAAACCTGGCAGTCCAAACCATGTGCAAAACGGTGGAATGCTGGCACAGAAAAAGTAAACAACTCAGCTAGTTGACTGCTCCTCACTCTAAAGTGCTTGTCTAGCTTACACCCAATGTCATACATTACAAGTCGTTTGGAGCCACTGTAGTGCTGGGAAAGATCCTGCAGAATGAATGCAGCGTACGACAATCTGCAATGAATGAAGAATATTAAAATAGATTCATATAAACACCATGCAAATATTTAGTTGGTTGTTGGATTATATTAGTGTTTCGGAAAAACAATGCATTGATTCAAGGTTTAAAATTAGTAATAGTTGGTTTTGAGTGCCAATGGGCATTTAACTTTAAAAAAAAATTAATTGACAGAGTATTAGACAATAAAATAATGGCTGTCATTATGCTTCCTTCAAATTCTGAGGGGTTTGATATCAAATAACTAAATATCGTTTGTTGTAAATAGGACAGTAAATAGGAAATATTTCCTCAAAACTTGGTACTTGATGGGAGTGAGAGTTCTTCCTTTTCTTGGAATGCAAGCAATAGTTTGGAAGTTGATAACCTATATCTATATTTTGCCATGTTTGTGAGTATGTCTGTGGATTTCTCTGGACTTGGCACCCCAAGTTTTGGTCCTGAGGTTGAAATGTAGTAGCCATTTCAAATGGTAATATTAGGACATATCCAGATAACCAATACTAAATTAAATATCTTGCAATTTGTAACACTTACCTTTCACCATGCTTTAAATTTAACATTTTTCCTGGAAACTCGTGCTGGCAGACTGATCCAAATACACCTGTGACGTCTAATCTTTTAGTCTTGTTCTTGGATCTCAATGTATCACCAGCCTGAAACTGAGAGCAGTCCTACACACACACACACACACACACACACACAAATGCACGCACACATGCAAACACACACACACACATGCAAGCACATACACACACATAGGATATAATCACTAATAATTATAATTTTGCAACACACTTACCATAAAATAGTTTTTAGATTGAAAAGATAATCAAACTAGAAGGGCAAAGTCAATATGACTCACATACTCATTATGGAACTTGCAATATACAAAAATGAGTGCCCAGAAGAAAAAAAAAAAACTGTTTTTTTGTTAATGTCATTTTTGGACTATTATGACTCATCTTGCACAGATTTGCAAAAAATCTGGAAAAATTGGTTTGGGGGCTGAATTCATATACACATACAAGTGTGTTGCTATGCATGCGAGTCAAAAAGCAACATAAATGGTTCTGTATTATCAGGTTACAGGCATCTGACCAGCACTGTATATAAATTACAATTAAATTCATGGAACACTAAATATGTAAAGGACATACATTGTGTGTGCTCAAACTCATTATGTGCGGAGCAGATTATATTATACTGTCCAGTTACAACATCATTAATTAAGGAAAATAATTTAGACACTATCATTAATGAACACATGTGAAAGAAATGTTGGCAAACACTGAACTAATGATATCAATAGCTTCAATCATTAATTCATGTACCACTAATGGAAAATTGTTATGATTACAATTTGTACACCATCTCATTTTTTAATTTATTTTAGTAATTAATATTGGGTTTTAGTGTGTTGATTTCATTATTATTGTTTGGAGCAATTTCCATATGCAATTTTGTCGTTTGGCGGAATAAATTCTGTATTCTGTACATATTAACAGGCTCAACTTTATGCAACATGAGAAAAGCGTTCAGGAATTCTTAACACTAATTTGGTTTATAGGCCCAATTGAGATCGTTTTTTGTTTTAATTAAACTTTACAGAATGAAAACTGTCAAAATCTAAGTATGTACACAATACAAAACAAAATACTAATAATTATGTTATTGTCATTTAAACAATTGTGTTATAGTTTGTCTTTTGCACCACCTCTGTAGCCCAGTGGGTAGGCGTTTCCTCTACCTGCAGTCATGGGTTCACCCTGAAGTTGATCCACACCGAAGACTATAAAAAGGTTACTAGGCATCTGACAAAAAAGAAAAAAGTGCCAGGGCTGGTTGGTCTAGTCTGAGTGAGGATGTGAATCTGGTGTGTGAATGTCTCTTTGTATGGCATCGCATTAATCGTCTTCTCAGCAACCATCCTGATATTGCCATCGCGGTAAAAAGAGATATTACATCTCAACAAAACAAACAAAATAGTTTGTCCTTGGGGAAAGATGTGACAGTAGTAGTACATTCAGAATTATGCGACGAGATCCTAACATGTGGTATGGTTCTCAGAATACATCACCAAAAATAATCAAAGTGATCACTTTTATTTTATTACAAGGGGAAAAAAGACATACAATAATTCCATTTGTCCATTCCCACCATTCACTTTAGAGATTCCATACCAACCCATTCTTTCTCTAATTGAAATATATATTTATGTTCTTTATATTTCCAATTAGTGGTCCTGCTTCGGCACTTTGTAGTCCGTTGGACACTGCACTGATTATCTAATCAAATTTTAGCATATTTAATTGTCAAATTAGCAATATTCCATTATACCAAACACCATCCCAACTCATTTTCTTCTCACCAACTTTCCATTTGTGTGTTTGTGTGGAGCTGCATTCACTTGTTTCCCAAATCCAATTTTCCTACCCCTGTTCAATGATGAGTTCATAATGGCACGTTTTAAAAGGCACCCTCTTTTGAAATTGTAATAACTTGTTAACTATTAAAGATAGATCTGCATAATTGTATATATATGATATTTCAGTTTTGGTTCCTTTGAATGTTTAAAGTTGGATTTTTAGATACTATGACCACAATCCAGTATACTATTACTTACATCTTTGATAATCCGATTATTTAATCCATATTGTTGAACATAGGTCTGCACTATTTCATCCTGATGGAAAAAAAGACTGTTGTGTCGTGCTGCGTTCACTCCTCCACCTTCTCTCTTCTTATGCACAAGCCCAAAATTGCCATCGAGCGACATCACAGAACGGGATGGATCCTGATTGAAAGAAAACATATGTACAATAAATATCATATGGCCCTTTTTTACCTACACACTTATATCAACTACACATAATAAACAGACCTGCATACATATAAATACTCGTAATGATAAATATTCAAACTCAGGAACTTCCTTATAATAATGCAAAGTTACAAACAAGTGACATGTTTTAGGTTAAAAAAATTCATTTTGATGGTGAACAATTTCTTCAATATTTTTAAAGCCATTTTCTAAAATTATACTCCATAAATAATATACTCAATAAGCTACTGGGGAAAAAATAACAGTGGCCAGTTTTCATTATTATACATAGCAATGTCACAGCAATATAAAACAAGGTAATGTGTTTTAGAACTGACCCACAGGAGCAAATATTTTTTTAAGAATCATTACACAGTGGATATTAGCGTTGACTGAGATTAGGAAAATAAACTTGATTACTTGGGGACACGAAATTGTAGAATTTGTATTATTGTCAGCAGAGTTCCATGTGATACCAATGACATGTAAGAATACACCCAGTGTACCTAGAGAACATTTTAATATACAGTTCCACAGTCACTGAACCCCAATCCCAAACCCAAACATTGCCCCTGGACCCTGGACATTATTTGCAACTGCCAGACCATTTTTAGAATTGTGTGCCACATTCCTGTACAAAGTCGATATCACTACATTTATCACAAAATACTGGATGCATTGTTATTTAGGAAGAATATGGGGCAGAGACAGGTGGCAGAAGTGGACGAGGGGGTTAATGGTTAAATAACACAAATACTGCACTGACCATTTTGCAGACTCCACAGGAGTGCAGCTCACCAGCCTCCAGCATTGACAGATTACTTCTGTGGAATCTGTATTCATTTAACACTCTTACGAGGTTATTGTAAAGGTTTGTATCAGATTGACTTATACCCATGAGTTTCAGGGTGTCCATCTTCAAAATGGATGTGGCAAAGGCTTGGACAGTCATACAGCCGTAGATTTGCATAGAACAACAGAGTTCCAGCAAATGCAGACTGAATGCCACCTTGGGGCTGACTGGACTTCCTGGCCACAATCCATTCCTCAACAGACTGACACCTATGTCCTCATGGGGACAAGTATCTAACTTTGCACTCGCTGACAAACCTGTAACAGAACAAAAACAAATCTGACAATTATACAATATATCCTATAGATCCATCACTTCAATCGTGTATATATACATTGTACATCGCCAAAAAAAACCCTGTCATTTTGAGATCATTGCTCTCTCCAATTCCCTCTGCCTCACCATCATTAGACTGGAGCTGAATGAATGGGTATTGTTTGGACATCTTAAGAAAAACCATCTTTGTATTTGCCTAGATTCCTTCAATAATGGCACTGGTGGAAGTCAATAAAAACTTCAATTCAAAATTTGATTTCCAAACCGTCTCCAATTAGTGAACTCCTTGCCTTTAAGCCGCTTGTTTGAGTAATAGATGTGTTTGTTGTGTAAATGGAAGTGTATGTAACATGTGAGCATGTGTGTTGGGACAGATCATCACACTTTGAGCATGACTGTTAATTTGGTGAAAAAGCACGTGTATACAGCATCCAGTATTACTATTATTAATAATATTATTATGATATATATAGATTGCAGAACCTACCAAAAGCCTTCCTACTTTTTTCAATGTCAGACTGTATAATATGTAGATTTCAGAGTAATATCTCTTACCTCTATGATCAAAGACCGTCAAACTAACAGTCTTCACAGCCTCACAGACACAAGATAGTCGCTTGAAGATGGGTTCTTTTTGCGCTGGTGCATATGTCATGTCATTCTGATAGGCAACACAAATCATAATAGCATTATGGGTAAAACAACATGGAAAAAAAACATAAGACCACAAGAGAATTTTACCACAAGAGAATTTTTTTTAAAAATCTATCAGTACAACTTAGGTTAATCTGATGAATAAAAATTGATACAACAACAAAAACATGCTGACACTCATTGACAGAAAAGCTTTTTAATTGTATTTTATTCTTTATTCCAAATACCGATTTGTTTAATAAGACTAGTGTTGAATTAAGAGAAACTTGTTAACCAGAAGCTGCAAAAATTATAATGTATGACAGAAGTGGTCACTATCGTCTATCGAATATGTTTTAATGTTCAGTGTACTTGGATTATCACATCACACATTCAACATCTCTGCATTTTACTGGATTCTGTAAGAGTGGTGAAACTATTTCCATGAAATGAACTGCCTGTGCAATTTCCTTAGAATAATATTTCTTCAAAATGACTGCCATCAGTAAACTATTGTACACACACACACACACACACACACACAAATGTTTAAAAACAACAATGGCCCGTTCTTATTTTTGTTCTGATAATTAAACACCTGAATAAATAAAGGGATTTTTGTGAGAAAGTAGTAAAACAACCTTGTCACTAAGAGTAAGACACTAAAGTGTCACTGCTAAAAAACCCCTCAAAAATACAATACTGACTTTGACAATAAATGAATGATGACATATTTAGCACAGTCAAAATTTGATGCAAAAATACAGCACTTGTAAAGTAAATAAATATATGTATATAGTGATATTTTGTCAATGGTATCTCACTGAGGAAGGAACTAAAAGAGTTTTTCTGTCATGACAACAGGTAAAGTAGAAAACACATGTGTTGGGCCCTTACATTTATATTTTGATCCCTGTAAAAGTGTAAGGATCTGAGCAAAATAGCTTTTCTAAATAAACATGAGCTGTTATTGTAAGGTTCCACAAAATGTGTATGTGTATTACCTTCCAAATATTTGGTCGATGGAAATGAAGAACTCTGTGAAAATGTTCGGAGCACGCAGTGCAATAGAACACATTTGGTCCACAGTCAAGACAGCGTATCACATCTGTCAACAGCACCTTTGAGCAGCTAGAACACTCCTCATTTTCTCTGGGAACTAAGGTTTCTTTACGTGCTCTCAGAAGCTTAGGTCGCAATTCAGCCCAATGTTCCTCTTCAAGTGCCTTTCGAGTTGAATAGGACGACTGTTTTTCAGATATCCAGAGATCACCTGAAAAAAAAAAAGCATAATGTCAAGATTCTTGTATAATTCTTGAAAATTAATTAATACTTTAAGTTCTACGCTTAAAATGTCATCTTTTATGCCGTATCAACATTTGCGGCAAAAATGGCAAATAGTGACCAATGATAGCTATGCATCGATGGGAATTGTGATGGAAAAAAATTATGGAAAATATCTGAAAGAAAAGCAACTCTCAAATGTCATAAAAATCATTGATGAAAATAGGGCAGGAGGAGAAAGAAAAGGGGGGAGGGGTTAAGCAACTAAAACAAAAAAATCAAATAGCAGGCCAACGTCTGGGAATAATTGTTTACGGGGGTTTAGATGTTGATGAGTAGGGAGGCAGGTAGTTGAGACACTAAATTAAAGCGACAGACGATATTTTAATTTCCTATACAAATAATTACAGATAATTCATTTACATAGCACTCACGTGCAAGCATGTACTTGTTCACGCACCAAAACAACCACAACAAAACAGAGGGGGGAAAAAGGATGAAAAAGAGAAACAAAACTTCCCATCCCTCCTATGATCAGAGATTAATGAACAGATTGTAAGGGACCATTTGACCTAAAATTCATGCTAATGTTATGTTATTCACTTATTGTAGGCAAATTTGAAGGCTATATACATGCACCCAAAAAGAGACCCTGTTCGTACTGATTATGTCAGTCAATATTAAAAAAATTGAAAAAGGAGTGAATAGGGCAAACTTGGGCATCTTTAAAGAAATAAAAATAAATAAATTAGCAAAACAATGCGAAAAGGAGCTAAAATACAAAATAAAACATATTCACATTGACACTATAGCGTTGGCAGACTTATAAAACATTCGAGCTTTTGGTAGCTGGCATTCTGGTTGATTTCTTGGATCAGTACCGTACGTGCATGCGTATAGCATTGGGATCTGCACACAGGTGATACACTCCGAGTATATCACTGTACTGTATAGTCACTCCGAAATGTCATATAAGATACCATATTCAGCAACATGTCAATAATTGGCAGGTACTTAATGAGGGAGGAGATAAATATGACAGACTGGACTGTATTAGATAATAAAAGTGTAAATGATTGCTGTAAAGAAATTAAATTTAAAATTTTAAAATGCATGGAATCACATATTCCTAAAGTAAGAATAAAACAAAATCAAAACAAGCCCATATGGATGAACAATAAAACATTAAAAAGTATAAAAAAAGAAGCATATGCTATACAAACGATACTTAACAACTAAAGATGGAATGGATTACCAGCGATATAGTAAGAAACTACTGTAACAAAGTTATCAAAAATGCCAAACGAGAATATGAAAAAAAAGTGAGTAAAGGTAGCAAAACAAATGCTAAGAGCTTCTGGAAATATGTTAACAATAAACTACAGTCAAAATGTAGTATTAGCCCATTAACAACTAGTAGTGGTGACACCGCTGTAACAGATAAAGATAAAGCTGATACATGGAATCATTTTTTTGCAAGTGTATTTACAAGAGAGAAGCTAGATATTATGCCGTCTGTTACTAAATCAGGTAGAAGCAATGGTATAAATATTACGGAGGTTGACATAACACTTAAGTTGGTTGAAGATAAATTAAAAAATTTAGATCCTAATAAGGCCCATGGACCTGATGGTATACCATTGAGAGTACTTATGGAGTTGCATAAAGAACTTTCTATTCTATTGTGTAAATTATTTAATAAATCTATTGGCGAAGGCATTGTCCCAGATGACTGGAAAGAAGCAGATGTAATAGCTATTTTTAAAAAAGGCACAAGAAGCGAACCTAGTAATTATCGCCCTGTTAGTCTTACATGTGTAACTTGCAAGGTACTGGAGGGAATATTACGGGATGTTATAGTAAATTATATGGGTAGCAATAAATTAGTTTCTGACTGCCAGCATGGTTTTCGAAAACATAGATCATGTATTACTCAACTTTTGGAAGTTATGGAAGACTTTACACTAATGTTAGATAACAAAGATACTATTGATATACTTTATTTAGACTTTCAGAAAGCGTTCGAATTCGGTTCCTCACGAAAGATTACTCCTAAAAATTTAAGAATATGGTATATCTGGCAATATCATACAGTGGATAAGAAATTTTTTGACAGACCGGACACAAAGAGTTAGAGTTGGTAATGAATATTCTATAAAAAAAAAACAAGTTTTCAGCGGTATTCCCCAAGGTAGCATTCTTGGACCAATACTGTTCATACTTTTTATTAATGACTTGCCAGATTCTGTGCAAAGTTCATGTAAAATATTTGCAGACGATACAAAATTATATTGTTCTCCAAAAGATAGTCAAATTATACAAAATGATATAAATGAACTACAGAAATGGACAGAAACCTGGCAACTATATTTTAATTAATTTAGTACCAAATGTAAGGTCCTTCACATAGGCAAAAACAACCCCCAAAATGATTATTACATGACTGTGAACAATGTACAGGTATTAGTTACTAAATGTGATAGCGAAAAAGATTTAGGAATAACATTTGACTCCATGTTAACTTTTGACTGTCACATTAGTGAAGTAATTAATAAGGCAAATAAAACTCTCGGAATTATACGGCGATGTTTTTTGTATCTAGATAGATCATCATTTGTACAACTTTACAAGTCCTTGGTTAGACCTCTTCTAGAATATGGCAATATTATTTGGTACCCTCTATTAAAGAGACAGTCCGCTGCTATTGAGCGTGTACAAAGACGAGCAACTAAAATGGTTCCAGGACTGAAAAATATTTCTTACAGAGACAGACTGGAATCATTATGTCTGCCAAGCCTAAAAGCCAGAAGAGTGAGAGGAGACCTAATACAAGCTTATAAAATTTTTAATAACATTGATGAATTTGATACTAACAAATTTTTGGAACTAAACAAATTTGATATAACAAGAAACTCTGTTAACAAATTATTTATTAAGCATAGCCGTACTAATTTTCGAAAACATACTTTTAGTAATAGAGTTGCACTTCTATGGAACAAACTTCCACAAAATATTAAACAGGCAAAAACTTTAAACAGTTTCAAAAATCTTATTGATGAACAAGAAATTTTAAAATCTATAAAATATGATTTTGATAGTTGAGCGTCTTGAGCCGGCTTATATCAGACCTGAAATATATGTGCTAAAGATGGGACATTAAATAAGCCGTGAGGCTTAATGATCACCATGATCTAGTCCCTATACTACTACTACTACTACTATTTTGGAAAATTTACAGTTTGTTGAATTTGAGAATGTTACCCTTTTTTAATAACCATTCATTGTTGAGGGTGTGTGCACTCTTCCCTCAAACCATTAATGGCATTAATGCAAAGTGGCAAAGCCACAAGCGTGAGCCGGCGAAGCAGGCGAGTGAACCAGGGGGGTCCCAAAATTTGAAAATAATGGTTAAAATCTGTGCAAGCTGGTGCATTCTGGACATTATGTTGAGGACTGAAAACAGTATTGTTTTGTGCTAAAAGTCATCTTTTCGCCCCCCCCCCCCCCTTCTCCTCCCTCCCATCCACACACACTCCTCTGCAAACTCTGATGATAAAATTTACAATAGCAGAACATCTTGCATAAAGGTTTACAAAAAGTCAGGTAAGGTTACTGAAAATTAAACAAAAAATAGCCACTCAAAACTGACTTGATGCATGTAGCCTACAAGAAATACCTGTAGATCTAGTCTATATGATGAATAAAAAAAAATTAAAAAAAACTAATTTGGAGATACATGAAACTGTGTGGTGAGTGAGAATTAGTTTAGTTTGTTTTTTCTCTTCTTTCTTCTCCATTAAAAAAAAAAAACGCTAGGGGGGGGGGGTGTGCACGTGCAGAAGTGCACACCCCCAAAATCCGCTCCTGCCATTGTTACTCAACTTACTGGGAACATAGGCCTAGTCTTGTCACGATTTGCAACTCCATTGATCAGGAGCAAGGATACAGTGTGTGAATAATGCTAACAAGTCCTCTTGCTAAAACCAATAACCCAACAAAAATATATTAAAATAAGTAACAAAACCGCTTACCTCCAGCCTCATGAGATGATGAGCAAGATCGATCAGAGAGTGCAGACGCATTTGCGTGGCGTGTTGCGACTTCTTCATGTTCCAAGGTTTTTGAACTTGAAGAAGTCCCGCTGTAAGTTATACTAGTTCCACTCTTTTTCTTTCCTTTCGGGTGGTCTTCTTTAAAAATATAGCGCTTTCGAACACGCCCGGATCCCGGCGGGTGACAGTTAACAACCATAAACTCAGAGGTGAATTTTCTCTTTCGTCCTCGAAAAGATTCAGCCATTTTTAACAAGAGCTCCGAACAGAATGGAGATTCGCAGGCAATGCCCTCTCTGGCCCTTCAATTTATATTTTTTTTTATTTGTACTTATTCGCAGGCAATGCCCTCCCTGGCCCTTCAATTTTTTTTTTTTTATTTGTACTTATTCAAGCGGGTTTTCATTTTCAACCACTAACCAATCTCTCCCAATTATTTAGTATTGCTTTGACTGGAATATAAAGAAGATTTTATTTTTATATCCTCTGTGCAAGATTCAGTTAGCTCAAAGCCGTACTAGGGTATATTCTGAAGTGATGGAGGTATACTTCGCTCTCGCTTTGAGCACACTTTAAAAACGTACTTTCTTGACGCTATGAGCGAGGCGCATTCTTCTTCTTCTTCTTCTTCTTCTTCTTCTTCTTCTTCTTCTTCTTCTCATCATCATCATCATCATCATCATCATCATCATCATCATCATCATCATCATCATCATCATTATTATTATTATTATTATTATTATTATTATTATTATTATTATTATTATTATTATTATTATTATTTTCTGCACTTTTAAAGAAAACTGCAAACAAGCTAAGAATTAACAGAAAGCAACTCGGCCTAATTATTTATTCTGATGTAGTGTGCTACTTTCTATAGTTTTAAGGAAAACTAAAACATGATGCCACTTTTGAAGCGTGTAGTTCAATTCAAACCAAGATTAAGAAATTGAAATGAGGAAGGAAATAAGTTTTATTTCCTCAAGCACTCTACATTTACAAAGCATGGGCACACCAACAGTGTTCACTACAACTGCATGCATGTACTATTAAATCGTATTAGTTTGATTTTTTAAAACTTTAAATGTCATTCTAAATCATCAAAGCATCTTACATTATTACGCGTTTAACGCTACAAAATAAGTGAATGAAGTAGGCTAAATATACAGGCAACCAATTCATAGTAAAGACTAAAAATATAGAGGACTACAAGGTCACTGTTAAATAGTAGCATTAGCGAGAAACACGGACACTCTCTAATGATAGCAAGAGTCGTGGTCACGTATGGAAGGGTCGAGGATAAAATAATAAAAATAAATATCAAGACCAGCTTAACGGTTCAGGTGTGAACGAGGGGAGTGGGGGTGCACTAGGTGCAAGTAAACACACACCCCTCCTCCCCCCCCCTCCCCGCCAAAAAAAAAGAAGTAGAAGAAGAAAAAAAGAAGCAAAAGTACAATTACAGCTTTTGACAATTCTTTGACAGCCGCTGCCTGGTTGGTTGGTTGGTGGTTAGATTTTCTGTCCCCAGACACAGTGGCATATAGGGGACGATGTTAAGAAGACATGATTAAAATTCAGGACCACATTTATTAAAAACAATTATGTACATTGTAATTAAGTCTCGCTGTAATAAGAGTGCATAAAAGGAGTAAGCGGACAGGTAAGTTAAAAAGGACCATTAAAATATTTATTAAAATACGTTAGGACGATGATTCACATGAATCAGGGAAAGGGAGTTTGGACCAATAAAAAGAAATTGTTCATCAACCAATCATAAGTGGCGATGTCTAAGAGAGGCTCCGGCCTCATAATAATAATAAAGCTCAGTAGTTTGACCATCCCGGAAGCCGAAAATTAGCATATAAAAGCGTTGGTGCACTCTCCTTCCCCTCCTCCACGTTCCTCCATTGCTCTGACGGTGGTCCGCCCCTGACTGGTCAAGTTTGAATTATATAGTGTGTCGCCACAAACCCATTTCTTCATAATCCTGTATTCAAACATTTTAGAAAATTGTGTAAAATTTATATTTATTGCTTCAGATGAGCGCAGAGTTATGACAGTGCCACGACAAATGCAAGAAATATAAATATTATGATGAGAAAATATAAAAAGGTTCTTCTGCTTCATATAGTTACAGCAATAGTTCGTGAATACAACCGGTTTCTTCATAATCATGTATTCAAACAGTGTTTTTTTTGTAAATCATATTATTGCTTCCGATGAAAACATACATATGGAAGTGTCACGGATACATTAATAGAAATATTATTATTAAAAGTTCATCGTTTCGTATGGTCTGTTGATACTAACCCGTTTTTTCATAATAATCAGTTTTCAAACATTGTAAAAAAATAAATAAATAAAAATAAAAAAAGATTTAAAATGTTAAAGACGTTTATATGATTGCTTTACATTAGCATAGATGTGCAGTTGCGCAACGAAATTAAACTTTACAATCTTATGAGCGATCTTTTATATGTCTGGTTTTGTAAATGGAATATGTCAGGTGTTTGTTCTTAAGTGTTCAGTACCAACAAGCATTGTGAAGTGTCTACGAAATATAACGGTTATACTTTACAATGTATGAAGTCTCATAGAGTGTGTGTATGTGTGTGGGTGTGTGGGTGTGTGTGTGTGTGTGTGTGTGTGTGTGTATGTATGTGTGTGTTAGTGTTATTTGTGTGTGGGTTATGTGTGAGTGCGTGCGTGTGTGGGTATAATGACAGAGAGATATAGACAGACAATCAGACAGACAGTTTTTATTTTTTATTTTACGATGCCCAATCCAAAGGCTATGTACAGATCTGAATCTGAATCTTATTCTGTAAATATTGCATAATTTGTTTCAACGATCTAATTTTAAAAACAAAAATTAAGGTGCATTAGCTTTTTTTTCCCTCTCTGCATCATTTCTGCCAATTTGTCAATTTTTTTCTTTAAAAAAAAAAACAACGTATAAACAAAAAAATCAGAATTGAATAAGTTAAGCAAACATATTTAGCAAACATGCAATGCAAACAATTCTTCACGTGTGAACGTTAAATATACTATTAGTTTACGTTATTGGAAAATCGCATTACATAAGCATCGTTTACACAGCATGAGCAATGTAAAACGGTTGAAGGCTTTTTCTATTACATAGCTGGAAATGGTTCAAATCGAGGCACTTTAATTGAATGTGAAATAATCCTAACATTGCATTTCACGATTCCGGTGGCATATTCAGGATATTGTTTATTGTTTACCGATACGAGAAGGGTTAATTATTAATTATATTCTCTGTCTTGCAAGATGTCTCCCTCCTTCTTCCTTCCTTCTCCGCCCCCGCCCTCTCTCTCTCTCTCTCTTTCTCTCTCTCTCTCTCTCTCTCTCTCTCTCTCTCTCTCTCTCTCAGAGACGGACAGAGAGAATTGGAGAGAGAGGGAGGGAGACAAATAGAGGGAGAGATAAGATAGATAAGATGAGATGAGATGAGATGAGATGAGATGAGATGAGATAACATAACATAACATAACATAACATAACATAACATAACATAACATAACAATTTTATTTACCGAGGGGTACAAAAGTAACCACTAGACGTGCTTTTTCTCATTTTGCCCTTGGGGCTTGAACAATGATAATTAGTACAACAATATAACTTTAAAACAGTAACATCATAATGTAACAATATATTCAAGATCTGTGCACACATTCACATACGCGCGAACACACACACACACACACACACACATTTATTTAAAACAATCTATTGAATGTTATTATTGTAGAACTCAAAGTAGCTAATTAATACATTTTTTATGTTTTGTAAAAGATGAGTTCTAAAAGATGTGTATTTAGTGACCGCACTTTGGAGCACTTCTGGAAAGTTATTCCATAAAGAAGAATCTGAATATGACAGACTGTTTTTAAACAGATCAATTCTTGAAAATTTTATATTTAGTTTGGTAGAAAATCTTGGCAGTTTTTCTAGAATAACATAAGAAAAATAAGGAGGTGTATTACCAAAAAGGAACTTGTGCATGAAAATTCCTTTATTAAATTTTCATCTGTTGGCAAGAAGTAATATGTTGATCTGTACGTAATCATTGTGAGAGATTTAGTTTTTAAGAATAACCGTTTTAATGGCACCTTTATGAATTCTAACTAAAAGCTTTATGGCATTGCCACTAACAGTATCTCAAGTAGTTGAATAATAAATAAATGGCTGAACATGTCCCGAATAGAATAGTTTACGAGAATGCAAATTTAAGACATGTTTAATCCTTGATTATTGATGTCCTTCTAGAAATAGGTTTACTAATATTTAAAATATATTGCGACCAAGATAGGCTATTGTCTAAAATCACGCCAAGAAGTTTATGACATTGTACTTCTTCAACTATTGTGTTTCAAAGTTTTAAAGAAGGGAGTTTCATAGAGGAACTTTGCCTTTTTTGTCTCGTTGTAATTAGCATGTGTTTTTTTGTGGATTAAGTGTCATGTGATTAAATTCAGTCCATTTTTAGATCCTGTAGTTCATTTGCCCCTTTTTGCAGAAAGGAGGCTAAATTACGCATATGTATTTCTTGGAGTGTAATGTGGTGTCATCCGCAAAGAGTTCACAAGATGTAGAAATATGAAGGGGAACATCATATATATTATATACAGATTAGATTATATATACTAAACATTATAAAGGCCCTAAAATCGATCCTTGAAGAACTCCAGCAGTAACAGCCTCAAACTGTGATTTTGGGTTATTGATAAAAACGCATTGCTCCCTTTCAGAGATTAAAGAGTTCAGAAGATCAAAATATTTAAAGGTAGTACCATATAATTGAATGTAATTTACCTAAAAAAAGGTCATGGTCAATTACATCAAAAGCTTTTGCGAAGTCAACAAATATTTACTCCGAAAAGTTTGTGCTCATTAACATTATTAAGCCATTGTTAAGAACGTTAGATCTAAAGCCAGATTAATTTTCATGTAACAGATTGTTTTTTTGGTGAAATGATCTAGAATATGTTTGTTATTGTATTTTTCATACGGCTTGGATAAGATAGAAAGATTCCAAATGGGTCTATAATTTGATGGGTCAGAACAATCACCAGACTTAAAAAGCCGAATAACTTTAGCATGTTTTAACATGACAGGAAAACGTGACTTGTCAATGTATAAATTGTATGTATAGGTTAACGTTTCAGTATTAAGCGGAGTAGACAGTTTTAATATTTTACCATATAGCTCCTCAACTCCTCTTGAATTTGATTGCTTCAGTTTATTTTTTAGTGTTTTATAAACAAATTCTGTTGACAACGAGGAATATAGGTTTTGCTTTTTATATTTTTGGACTGACAAAATTCTGCTAATTTATGCAGATTATTATTTTTTGATTTGTCAGCAGTTATAATTCTATCTGACGTTTCGACAAAATGTAAATTCATTGTATCTAGGGATATAGCCTTATATAATAACTGTTAATATAGATGCTTTGTTAGTTAAATGATTAATTGCTTTCCAAATCGTTTTAGAACTTTTTTTGGAGGATGTAAAATTTTAAAATATATTTTCGTGTTCTTTCTCTTGAGTAAAGTTACTGCAGTTCTCTGTGTTTTAAATTTTCATTTTCATTACCACGTTTCTTTAATCAGTCTGTGAGGCTAATATGAGGGGATGTTGTAATTTACCGTCTAGCCATTTTGGTTTAGAATAATATTGAACTCGTTTTGTATAAATAGGAGCATGTTTAGAGAGAGAGAGAGAGAGAGAGAGAGAGAGAGAGAGAGAGAGAGAGAGAGAGAGAGAGACAGACAGACAGACAGACAGACAGACGCACACACACAGACACACACACTCAGAGAAATGTGTTATATCCGTATGATGAACGTCTCATCCTGCAGCAGCTTCTCTCCCATATTTCTGCTAACAGTCTTCTTACTTCTCATCGGTCTGCTTACCGTCCTGGGCACAGCACAGAGACCGTTCTTCTTCGCGTTCTAAATGATCTTTTGATTTCTTTAGACAATGACAATATTTCAGTTCTTCTTCTCTTTGATCTTTCGGCCGCTTTTGATACTATCGAGCATGAAATTCTTTTATCACGTCTCAATAACGATTTTGGAATCCAAAACAATGCTCTTATTAACTGGTTTCGGTCTTGTCTCTCAGAAAAAATAAGCTGTTCTCGTAAATGGTATTAAATCTACCGCACAACCGCTTGATTTTGGCGTTCCTCAAGGCTCTGTGCTTGGCCCTGTTCTGTTCATTCTGTACACCTCTCCTCTCTCACGTCTCATTAACTCACACTCTGTCCGCCACGAATTGTATGCTGATGACACCATCACTCTGACTCTCCTTTTAACTACAATCATTTAGTTCGGACCATTCAAGATTGTGTTACTGAGGTAAACTCGTGGATGTCAAACAACCGTCTCAAGCTAAATGATAACAAACCTGAGGCTCTCCGTGTTTCTCCGTCATCTGCAGACCCCTCTTCTCTTCCCTCAACTATCACTATTGGAACTACTTCTATTTCTTTTTCTGACACTGTTCGCGACCTTGGGTTTTTTCTCGATCAGGATCTCTCCATGCAGCAACACATTGCAAAAACTTGTCAGATTGCATACATTGAACTTAGACGCATAAGCTCCATTCGACAGTATCTCACACAAGAAGCAACAAAAAGACTAGTTAGCGCATGCATTCTGTCTAGATTGGATTATTGTAATTCACTCCTTGTGGGTTGAACACAGAAAGTCCTTAGACCTCTTCAGCAAGTCCAAAACTCTGCAGCTAAACTCATCTTCAAAGCACAAAAATCACAGCATTGCACGCCTCTCTTTCGAGAACTACACTGGTTCCCAGTTGAACAACGAACTAAATATAAAACCTCATGTCTTTGCTACCACATCATCTCTGGAACTGCTCCTAGCTATCTTTCCGAACTTTTGAATGTCCAAGTTCCTTCTCGCTCTCTCCGCTCGTCTGCAGATGAAAGGATGTTCCGTGTACCAGAATACCACAGGGTGAGACACGGTGGTCAAGCCTTCAGTTTCTTCTCCGTTCAGACCTGGAACTCACTACATCGTTCCGTCCGTCACAGTCCTTCCCTAGCGTCTTTTAAAATCAACTTGAAGACACATCTTTTTAGAGAGACCTTTTCTTAGGCGCCCTGAGTGAGTGTTTTTGAATGTTGGGATGCGTATGTGGTTGCGTGTTATTGACCAATGTATGCATGTTGAGTTTGCATTTGTTTGTGTAAAGCGCTTTATGATTTTGGAAAGCGCTGTATATTTTATTATTATTATTATTATTATTATTATTATTATTATTATTATTATTATTATTATTATTAATATTATTATTATTATTATTTTTTTTTATTATTATTATTATTATTATTATTATTATTATTATTATTATTATTATTATTATTATTATTATTATTATAAAGCATTATCTGGATTAGTAAAATTAAACACATTTAAGACACTTGCTATTATGAAGGTCTAATAGAAAAACATCTTTATTCAATTTAGAGAATGATCGATAAGTTATTATTTTATTACCTGACTTGGGTATTTTTTCTCCCTTCTCTTTCCATGTTAGACATACTGGATAATGATCACTGCTTCCATATACTGGTACACACACTTCTGTTACATGAGCTTTGCTACTTGCGTAAATATGATCGATGAGTGTACTAGTATCAGCAGTTACTCTTGTTGGTGTTGTTACTAATTGTTCAATATTA
>CM072512.1:55630903-55685903 GCA_036898135.1 Oncomelania hupensis | reverse complement strand
CGCTATGGCCACACCTCTATTACGTTTACGCCAAAAATAACCGATCAAGTCACGGATGCATTTTAGGAGGTGATGCCATGGGCATTCGGCAATTGTTATCAAGCGAAAGCGACGACGAAAACTTATCTTCTGCTATGAGACCTCTCAAGTGGTCTCAGATACTCAGATTGCGAGGGAAGCATTGTTTTCAATATTCTAAGTTAGCACAGTAGCCTGGAGGAAAATTTGGTATATCATATGTTTGGGAATGGAGAGAGAGAGAGAGAGAGAGAGAGAGAGAGAGAGAGAGAGAGAGAGAGAGAGAGAGAGAGAGAAACGTAAAGTGGTGGAAGAATATGGGTTTAAAAGGCATATTTAGTCAAGTTGGTATTAAAAGGCGGGAAATTGGTATGTATGTTTGGACACACACAGAGAGAGAGAGAGAGAGAGAGAGAGAGAGAGAGAGAGAGAGAGAGAGAGAGAGAGAGAGACGTATAGGGGTGGAAGAATATGGGTGGAAAAGGCATATGTAGTCATGTTGGTACTAAAAGGCGGGAAATTTGGTATCTATCTTTGGAGGGGGAAGAAGAGCTAGGACAGGGTGGGGTGGAAGTAAAAAGTGATAGTCACAGTGAGAAATGAGTTAAGAAAATATGGATAGAAGGAATATGCAGTCATGTTAGTACAATAAAAGAAACTAAATAGAAAATAGTCTAACAAACAAAGCGTATATAAAAAAAAAATTAAAACAAAATTGGATTGGCAAAATCTTTGAATGATTCTCCAGCGGCTCAGTCAATGTAAGATATATATATATATATATATATATATATATATATATATATATATATATATATATATATATATATATATATATATATATATATATATATATATATATATATATATATATATATATATATATTATGCATGTATGTGCTGCGAATGTGTGTGATTGCAAGCGTATATACGTCTTATCCTCTCGACGAAGAAGACATTAATAAAATAAAACTATCGTTAGAATAAAGCCGAGTCACACAACACCGCCAAAAATATTGACATTTTTTAAACTAAATAAAATGCTTATTTTCCTGCTAGGTGTGTCAGTGTCTGGAAATACAATAATTTAATGGCTTGCAATCTTGTTTTCATTTTTTCAAGCTGTATGTTTCAAATGCTGGTTCGAAAATAGCCTATGGTCGTTTCGATTTTGTCAGGAAAATATTATTTTACAACCAAGGGATGGGGGAACAACCTATATTGTTCGCGAAGTAAGATGTTTAAATAGTGGGTTTGGAAATAATCTATTCCCGCTGTAATTTTCCTGTGTTATATTTTTTAAAATGTGGGATAAAAGTAGCTATCGTTGTTCGATTTTGAAAAGTTCAACGATTTAAATGATGGTTTTAGAATAGCCTCGTTTCGTTTCGCTTTTTATCAGGCTTAATATTTTAATTGGTGGCAAATAAATAATCTATTGTTGTTTTTAATGAAAACGGTGCTAAATGGTTGTTGAAATGATGCAGAGAATCAGGCTCTTGCTATTTTCTTTTACAGGCTTAAGTTTTAAAACGCTGTTGTGAAAACAGAAAATATATTATTTTTAAAAATTAAACATTTATAGGATAAGTGTGGGCTCGATAAAAGCTCAACTGGCCATTGTTGCCTTGATTGTACCAAATGTTTAGTTGATAGTGGTGAATAAATAGCCCATTGTTGTCTCAAAGAAATGCTGAATACGTATGAAAACAAAGCAAGAAAGCAGCTTCTTGTTATTTTAATTTTACCATGCAATCTTTTTTTACTCCTCCTCCTCATAATCCTCCTCCTTCTCCTCCTCTTACTACTACTATTACTCCTCCTCTTCCTCATCATCATCATCGCTATCATTATTAACGACATTCGCATCACCGCCTCCTCCTCTGCTACAGCCCGCAACATTTGTGCGACATGACAATGGAAGGCTTTATCGCCATAGTGATGCAATAAAATAAGCTTATTTATATTATAAGAGGAGAATGCAAAATATACGTACAGGCTTGCGTTGAGAATAACAATCGATAGTCTAGTAGGCTAAAGGAAGGATCAGTCAAGGACAAGCGAAACCAAAATATATTAATATATTAAATCGGTTCAGGCACGACTCTCCATAACCTTCTCTTTTCATGTAATAATCATCTATAGGCCTACATAAATAAATAAAAGTCAGTAAATCAAATAGCAGCTTTGCCATTCATATCATAGAGTATAAATAAGTATGCTGTGTTCAGATATAAACATAAAAAAAAGTTAGCGGAGAGAGAGAACGAGAAAGAGAAAGATCTTCTAAATGAAAATCAAACAAAACAAGAAACAGTCAACAACTAAATAAATAAATAAATAAATAAATAAAAGACTCTTTACTTCCGCTACACATATTCTTCAATAATTAGTGTCATTAAATAAGCCCAGTTTTACATCGATTGTCAAACATCATGAATTTACAGACTGCTTGGTCGCATTCATAGAGAATGTCAAGAACTTCAGGCATTGATTTTCTTTGAATCTCAGTATGAATAATAATAATTATTATTAATATTAATAATTTATTTTATAAAGCGCAAATTCAAACTGGGAGTCTGCTCTAAGCGCTCACCCCCCCCCCCCCCAAAAAAAAAAAAAAACAAAAAAAACAACAACAACAAACAAACAAACCACACGCACAATCACTCACACATACACACACACACAACACATACAGAAGCACGCGGGCGTGCACGCAAGTTAACAAGAAAAGAACAAATATCAAACAGACATTAACGTTTAAACATTCATATAAATACTGCATCCATCCTAAAACATTAAAGACATATGAATATGTCTAGCACGTGATAAATACATTCTTTAGAAAGAGAGGTGGGTTTTTTCTTCTGTGTGGGCTTTAAAAAAATAGTTCTGAAACAATACCATTTTGGGAATAAACTGAACAGAATTGTTGAGGAAAGCATTAATGTTGTATAGAGAACTAGAAGATAGTAACAAAACACAACAGTAGGGAGAGAATGGGGTGAGAGAGAGAGAGAGAGAGAGAGAGAGAGAGAGAGAGAGAGAGAGAGAGAGAGAGAGAGAGAAAGAGAAAGAGAAAGAGATTGACATACAGAGAGACAGAGAGAGCGAGAGAGAGAGAGAGAGAGAGAGAGAGAGAGAGAGAGAGAGAGAGAGAGAGAGAGGGAGAGCGCACACAGATGAAGACACAAAGAACAATCACTAAATGAATTAAATATTTTCTATGAATTATATAATATTAATAGTTTTGTTATTATTACTGATGCTGCGGCGTACAGTGATAATTATGTTAGTGTACAAGTGCAGCTGTGACTGAGTTGTTGCACAGGTGCATCGAAGTACAGTTTTCACATTGGATCATGGTATATGAAAATACCCAGTAAAAACATCCAGGTGGTTGTACCAGCCACGAACTCTAGATCACACTGTCCACCCTCCATTCATCCACCCCTCACCCCACTTCATCCCCCCCACCCACCCTCCTTAAAAAAATCTCTTCACAGATTGATTTGCACTTCGTTTCCCTCTTGTGTGTGGCTTTCGGAGTTTAAATTTACGAGGTTAAAATGAAATGCCCGAGTCGTAGCGCGGCGCGCTTGGTACTTTTTGTCTCGGAAAATTGCTTATAAGGTCGTGTCGACTGACATGCATGAAGAAGAAGAAGAAAAAAGAAGGAGAAGAAAAAGAAGAAGAAGAAGAAGAAGAAGAAGAAGAAGAAGAAGAAGAAGAAATTGATGATGATGATGATGATGATGATGATGATGATGATGATGATGATGATGATGATGATGATGATGATGATGATGATGATGATGATGACATTGAAGAAGAAGAAGAAGAAGAAGAAGAAGAAGAAGAAGAAGAAGAAGAAGAAGAAGATGATGATGATGATGATGATGATGATGATGATGATGATGATGATGATGATGATGATGATGAAGCAGAAGCAGAAGAAGAAGAAGAAGAAGAAGAAGAAGAAGAAGAAGAAGAAGAAGAAGAAGAAGAAGAGCAGCAGCAACAACAACAACAACAACAAAAATAACAACTAAAACAACAACCAGAAAAGGAACCCAGAATTGCAACACAATACAAGGGAAACTCAACAACACCACTCAACACAATACAACGCAGCCCAGCATTATACAAAGTGAAATTAAACGAATGAATGGTAGGTTTTCTGTAATTTAAACGAACTCAGGACTGTTCAGTTACCTTATTTATTTTGTCATTGTAAAATTCAGCCGGACAGATGAACCTTCGGGGGAGGGGCTGGGGAGAGGGGGGGGAGGGGGAGAGATGAATGGTAAAAAGGTAAAGGTAAAGGTAGTCCCATAGCCTTGTGGCCGTAGGGGAGCGTGACGTTGGAGATCACACTTATCTTGGGCCAGCGTAATGAGGGTGATGCCCATCTCTCTCCCTCGCTGCTTTACCTTCCCCATCCTTAAGAGAGTAGGTACTCAGTCACAGCTGAGTCAACTGGGGGCGTTGTTATTTGGCGCTTCACGTTTTTGCGGTCACCCATCCAAGTGCTAACCGCACTGGACGGTGCTTAACTTACGACACAGTAGCGAGTGCTCCAACCACTGTGCTATCCGGGTGGAATGAGAGTTGCGTTAAGCAGCGTACGTGAAATTAAAGAAAATGTTATAATTGCATATTGTTCATATCTTGGTCTGTAGGCGTTCGTTGTTTGTCTATGATAAAGGGGACGTTCACGCCACATGTAGAAACAGGGTACAGTACTCCTCTTTTAACGTCACTACCGTTTAAGGTCACAAGGCGGATAAGATCAATCAGGTTGTTGGTCCCGGCCAAACACCTTCTTTGTACCATTTAGAATTCCTCGCTTAGCGTCACCTTGCATAAGGGAAAACCTCGGATAACGTCAACTCCGTTTTGGTTCCCAAATGGAGGAGACTACTGCTTAAGAGAAATTGATGTCACAGATGACGTCATTTATGAGGTCACTTCCTGTTTTGATATGGAATTCCATCCCAGAACACCTGTCACGTCCAGCCAGCATCCGCCGTTATGCGACACTCTGCAATACACACGGGAACCACTTTGACAGAGTGCGACCCATGGGCGGTGTAGACAGGTGTAACTGTGATCTGCTGTGTCCCCTCCTAGCGGGACGTATTGCCACAGTGGACCTTACCCTGAATTGACTTAATTCACTAGCGATAAAGCATGTGCCATGGCGCAAATACACCCAGTAACTGTCTTGGTGCATACTTTTTATTCTCAGTGTCAATGTGTTTGTGTGTGTGTGTGAGAGTGTGTGTATGTTTATGCATTCTTGCATCCGTTCGTTTGAGTGTTTGAGTGTGTGCTTATTCATCATACACACGCACAAAAAATACATATACAGTAATGCATACATGCATATGCGCGCACCAACGTGCACACATGTACACACACACACACACACACACAGTCACACGACCAAAAAATTTAGCACCTCGTATAAGATCAAGTTTTGTACTGGTAGTTGATCTTATCAGAGGACTGTTTAGGGTGCCCCTCGGATAAGATGAAACAAAAATTTGGTCCCGTGGGGGTCACCTTAAGCGAGGAGTACTGTATACTTAATTCATTGCTTTCGGTGTCTCTTTTTATGACTTGATCCCCGCCCGCTTCCGTCCACCCTTGCGTCATGCGCTTTTCTGGAATGTAAGGTGCGGCCGGTACCTGGGTTCGATCAAAGAAGGTTAGCTTCGCGTTAGCTAACTTTCTTTAGTACGGTAAAGATAAAGACAGTCGACCACGGGCACTTTCTGAGACTGATGAAGTAATTTTGGCGCGACCATGCAAGCCGTTTCAGGAATTTCAGGGTTAACTTTTTTTTATTCACAACCATCCAAAATCTCCCCCCCCCCCCCCAAAAAAAAAAAAAAAAAAAGGCGTGTGAGTGTCCATCGTACGTGCTCTCCCCGGTCTAACCTTGACAGGCATGTCAACAGGACATTAAAAAAAAAGGAAAGATACACAATTTGGGGCACCTGTTTCCTCAGTCCGTGTTAGCTTACGGTTACGTCTCATTCGTTCATTCATTCTGTTTTAGCTTACAACCCATGCAATTAGGTAATGATATTTTCCCCTTCGCAACTGCCATATGAGTCAGTTCTTAAAAAGCTCATAAAAAATATAATAAGTAATAGGCAGGTCCCCCAACTATTATGCCCTTCTCCAATTGCTATGATGACACACTGACATTCATGCATAATAGATTGCGCACTTTATATCGTTCACGACACTAGCAAACAATCTCTAGGCCTATCATATTGAACTCCACAAAGCAAAACCTAGCTGCATCAAAAACCTAAACTGAGAGTCAGTAATCTAACAAATTAGTTAAAGAGGCTATCTATAGTCGCACATGCCTTAAAAGGTAATAGCTTGTGTAGTACGGCATACTGCGTGGGCAGAGACTGGCCGAGGCTAACGTCACCTCTCCACCGTCTCTGCGCTGGTACTGGTTCAATTCGATAGCTAGAATTAACGTTCCAGGACACTATAAGCGTATTCACAACTTTCCGGCACCTCTCATAAAAACTCGTGGGTATCGCCATTATAAATCAAAACGAGGTTAGAGTGAAACCAAGTTCCGGTCTGGCTTGTTTTGCTTTTCTCAAAGCTTGATGCGTGACTTTTAAATATGTCAAATTGCCCAAAACGACGATTGTTAGAGCCAGAAAACGAGTGGATAAGTATAAAAACAGTGGAGGAAGTACATGCTCAGTTAAAGGATGCAAAAACAATCGTAGAGGCCTGTATTTGTGGCGATTTCGGAGGTGCGTTGATCACTACCCAAAGGTTCATGGAGAGTGCGTGTGTCAGGAGCCCTACAAACTGCACACCCCTTCAAATAGTGACCAAATAAGAGAGTGGCTGTCACATTTAAAACGTCAACCCAAGACAATTTTTGTCTGTTCCTTTCATTTTACTGACCGAGAGCCCACCATTCAAAAAGCCATCTCCCCAGCTGTTTCTTGGTTACGACAGCAAAGTGAAGATCGACAGAAAGCCACCACGAAAACGCCAGTCGTCAGATGGAAGAGCTAGCGATACAACGATTAAAGAACGATCATCGACAGAAAGTGAAACAGGACCTGAAGACTCTTGTGGTTTTCCATAGCTTCGCCGTCGCAACCTTCACAAAACACGAAGTAGTTGACTATGTGAGGGTACGATACCGGTGGCCAGTGACACATGTCTTCCCACTGTAAACTTGACTCTGTCACAACTGGGACTTCAAATCCATCAGGCATTCTCTGCAACACCTAGTTCTCTTTATGCTCCCACCAACGCTTTCTCGTGTGATTCGACATATTCTTGAATATTTGGAAATAACTCACTCAAAACACTCGGATAAACAATACGCGGAGAAAGAAACCGGAAGTATGTTTCACGGTAAAGGAAATAGTTACCCCTCTTACATGGGGGATTCCCGTTGGTGCATAGGATAGCAGAAAAGTGTGAATAGGGGACGTGGAGTTGAAGTCACGTTGAGTAAGAAGTCAGGATGAATTGTCATGAAGCTGTAACAATTAAGATGGTCCAATTTTTGCAGTGAAGATTTCATTCGTTGCAAGAGGTGTTCGCACAAGGAGGGGGCAATGTTGATGAGGCAGGCGCGCAGAGGTAGAAGAGGTGTGTCGAATCACTCGACGTTGGTGCGAAAAGATGTGGCCGTTGAGCCGTACAGCCTACAATGAGAGTAGGCAGAGCGCGGGGAAACACTGGCGATGCTTAGCACTTGTCGCCGGAGGACGCCACCATCCACATCCAGGGGTCCCCACGCCGCCCAATAGTAGAAAAAGCAACAGGGCAGCCAGGAAGTGGATCAGCGGCAGCAGAATGGTGAGGTGAAATTTGACCAACCGCGACCGTCGCCCAGTCGAAGGAGCCAAACATAGGCCTACTGCCAGGGTCAACAGCGATTTCCCCCATCGCGAAAACGATGACCGCCCTTCTCATCTCCGCCCAGCTAAAGCGCCTATGGATCTCAACGCTTCCTTGAGCAGGTGTGAGCTAAAGGCCTAATGACCGCCGCAATGGAAGATGCTGGTCGGCTGACCTCCGCAGTAGAAAAAAATGCAGGTCGGCTAGTCTAAGCTGAACTTGACCGCCGTAGTGGTAAATGTTGGTCAGCGAAATAATAATTTTAAAAAAGTTGCTCAATACCATCCACGAAAGTTCAGTGCTGGAACTCTGTTGCATGATAAACTTCTAGCCTGTCAGCTTCCTATAGTTGCTTGAGCTGACTCGTCCTTAGTTGACAGACTCGTCCTTGTCTGTCGAAGTTCAGCTCTCTCTGGTAGTGGTTACAAACAAATTGTATGTTTTCTTGATGTATTACAATACGTAATCGCTTTCCCCGTCCCGAACTGAAAACGAAGGGGAGACTGTAGGTCCAACTACCCTTGTGTCACCCGGCGTAATAGGTAAGCTATGCGACCAGCGGCAGAGCCTGCGAGTTTTCTTGCCCCGAACTGAAAAAGAAAGGGAGACTATTATTGGTCCAACTACGTCACCCGGCGTAAAAGGTATAGGCTATACGACCAGCGGCATTTTGTGTAGTCCTCTTATAGTTGACATTGTGTGCATTATTATAAAAACCGATTTGTACAAATTGTTATGATTTTTATTTAAGTTTCGTATTTTATTTACTTAAGTTTTTAGTTGTCTAATATCACTTTATAGTGAACAGACGTAAAATTAAAGAATTGAAACGACCAGCGGCAGAGAGTGCATGTTTTCTTGAAGTATAACGTAATCGCTTTCCCCGTCCCGAACTGAAAAAGAAAGGGTTAAGGGCTACGGTAACCTCACACTGCGTATCTGAGACGAGCGGAGGCTTATACTGTTATAGTCTACGATCACCTGCGGTACTACTTACTAATGACTTACCACGACATTCGCCTCTCCTGTGACTAAACTCCGCAGGGCCGGACCCAGGGAGGGGGGGGAGGGGGTACCTGGGTTCCGGAACCCCCCCCCCCTCCAAACTAAAAAAAAAAAATTAATTTGGTTAAATGCAAAGAGTTTCAATTAAAAAAATGTTTTTAAAACATTGCAGTTTTTAGTCACTTTTGGTCCAATGTACAAAGAGTTATTTATAGATAATTCAACGGAAATCCATTTCAAGGGATCCGTTGAAACGTCCAAAGCGTTTTCCCGTTGAAACGACCAAGTAACCCAACCCCTAAGCCTAAATTAGTAAATGCAGCCAAATTTTCTTGTTCTGGCCGCAAGCCCCTTCCAGCACCTTCACCTTGATACTGCCCTAATCCACCAAATTTTTTAGAAATATTAATTAAGATGGTAAGTTGATAATTATGAACACAGCGTTCGTTGCCTGGTTTGGTGAAGTCAGCAAAATGGCAAATGCTTTGACAACTGATGTTATTGTTCCTCGTCAAGCATCCAGACAGACTCTCTGTGACAACCAACCTGCGGCCCTCCAAAAGAATATTTCAAGATTAGCATTGCCATTCCTTTCTTGGAACACCTGTCAACCGAATTGGAATCGAGGTTCAAAAATGCTGACCTAACAGTTGATGGTCTCTGTCTGGTGCCAAGCACTTTAATAAACAACCAGGATGGTTTCATGCAGGTTCCAGAAGGGGTGAAGACACTGGCAATGTTGTGGGAGTCTGACATACCAGACAACTCTACCCTTGATGCAGAATACCAACGGTGGGTTTGCAAATGGCGAAGTGCTGCTGAGAATGCGACAGCTATCATCCCAGGGGCGGACGAGGGAGGGGGGGGGGGGGGGGGCACAGTGGGCACGTGCAAGAAAAGAAAAAAATGAGAAGAAAGAAAAGGGAAAACACACACACACACACACACACACTCACACACACACCCACACACACACACATAATAAAAATAATAATACAAAAATTTTAAAAGGTGGAAAGAAGAAAAGCGTGCCCCTCTTCCCCACTAGTCCATCCACCTGTTCAGGGTCCTCATTGGCCCTCGGGCACGCATTCAAAAACTTAACAAGCAGGCTCTGTACTTCCACTGCGCATCTCATTGCTTGAACCTTTGTGTTGTTCATGCCTGCAAAATTCTAGAAGTGAAGAACATGTTTGGAGTCCTGAAAGAAGTGTCCCTGTTTTTCTCTCTTTCTCCAAAATGACAGAGAAAGTTTGAACATGTGGTGGAGTCAGCCCAAGCAGAAAGCAAGAGGAGAAAACTGGTCGACCTGTGTAAAACACAGTGGGTCGAGAGGCACTCTGCCTTTGAAACTTGCGCCGAATCTTCCCTGTGGTCTATGACTGCCTTGGCCAGATGGTGCAGGAGAACACAGACTGGGACAGTGAAACGCTCACCAAAGCTGGAGGGTTTTTGCACGCTTTCCAGTCGGGTGACTTTCTGGTTGCTTTTGTCGTCACCAGAAAATGCCTGCAAGTTCTCCGTCCACTGACTTTGAAACTTCAGCAAAAAGCAAAGGATGTTGTGGATGCGTACGGAGAAATAAGCGCAGTGAAGACAACAGTTAAGGGATTCAGGGATGACGTCATTGCAACCTTCAGCAGCTGGTTTCAGGAAGCAAGTCGGATGGCAGCAACAGCCGACTCTGATCTGCGCAGACCAAGGGGTGCAGAACGACAGACATGTCGGAGTAACCCGCCAGCAGAGACAACTGAAGATTACTTCCGCAGGTCCATAGGTATCCCGTTTTTGGATCACCTCATCGCCCAGCTGGACTCTCGCTTCACCACCGGCTCTGAAATTGCTGTTGACGGGCTTGGTCTTGTACTCTCGTGCAAGGCAGGAACGGGCCAGTGGCAGGTTTTCGGAAGGTACCTGAGGGTATAGAGCGACTTGCCAGTCTATGGCAAGCAGATCTGCCAAATTTTCATGAGCTGGACACGAGTACATCCGATGGATGCACAAGTGGGAGAGCGCTGATGCAGGGGCCGTTCCTGATACTGTGGCCAAGACTCTCAGAGCATGCAATGTGGATTTTTTCCCGAACATTCACGTGCTACTGACCCTTTTGTGCACTCTTCCAATCACAACAGCTGAATGTGAAAGAACTATCAGCGGCATCAGGACGCTGAAATCCTATCTGAGATCAACGATGGGTGAGACCAGGCTCAACGGGCTCGCTCTAATGAGGGCTCACCGACACATCAAAGTGGACATTGACGATGTCGAAGAACTGTTTGCGGGAAGATACCGCACCATCATGGCTCTTCAACCTCGCAATAATATGCTGAACGCCTGAGAAAGTAAGTGTTTTAGCTGTGGGCCAATGTGTCAACCTTTTTTCTTCTTTTTTTTCTTCTCACAACTAATTTCTAATTTCACACGAAACACGCACGTGTTGATCTCTCTCTCTCTCTCTCTCTCTCTCTCTCTCTCTCTCTCTCTCTCTCTCTCTCTCACACACACACACACACACACCCACACACAAAACCACACTCATGTCAACCTTTCCTTTACTGTGTTTGAGTGCAAGCACGAATCTGTATACCGGATAAAAAAATTTAAAAAATGGCAGTGCCCCCCCCCCCCCCCCCCCTCCGGGCATTTACTCTGATCCGCCCCTGCATCCCATCCACGGCATCAGAAGCACTGAAACATTGTGACAGGGATTTTTATCCCAACCTGTTCATCATGCTAAAGAACCTTTGCACCCCGCCTGTCACTACTGCCGAGTGTGAGCGTTCAAACAGTCAGTTGCGCAACCTGAAAAACTACCTGCGCTCTACAATGGGGCAACAGAGACTCAATGGACTTGCTTTACTGAAAGTGCACAGGGATGTTGATATTGACTTCAAAGAGGCAGTGAACTGTTTTGCCAAAAGATACAATTCACAAATGGTATGCCGAGGAACCTAGTGCAGCAAGAGGAACAACGAAGCTTAACGTCCTATTGCATCAGCGTTAAGGACGATCACCACGTCGCCACCCTGACAATAATGATTATCATCATCATATCAAAGATGAGATCCTACGGATCTCTTATTCTTATAATGACTGAAAGTGAAAGCAGGGCGGTGATGTTCATAAACTACAAGGTAAAGCTTTATACCGTTAACGATCAACAAAAAGTAGTGAATAATAATAGTATACAAAACATCTCTGCTGATAAATAAATGTTTGTTGAGTGTTGTGTTTTTTTGTTGTTTTTTTAAGGGAGGGGCAGAGGATAATAATTTTTGTACCCCAGAGTTTGTCAGTTCAATTGTTCAAAAAGCTCAAAGTCCCAAGCCATCACAAAGGGCTTTTTCAAGGTTCGGATTGCACCATTTGGCATCATTGAACCAAAAAAAAAAAAAAATTCCGGGAGAGCATGCCCCCGGACCCCCCTAGAAGGCTCGGCGCTTCGCGCCTTCGCTGAATCTGTACTCCCCCCTCCCACTCCCCCTTCCCTTCGACTTTTCCCAGGTCCGGCCCTGCTCCGTGTGGGGAGGGGAGCAGGGGGGTGGGGAGCAGGGGAGGGGCAGGGGGGAGGGAGCAGGGAGGGGGGAGGGAGCAGGGGGGGGGGGCGGGGACATAAATTAGCGAAAGAAGTATGTTGTGCCTCTACGGTTTGACTGCTGGAATTATGATAATATAGGAATTATTTAAGGCGGGGATCTCCCAAATGCAATGTTGGTCGCGTAATAGCTATAGATCTATATGGACATCATGTGGAGTGAGTATAGGATATAGCGATCGAGTACATAATTATAGTGACCATCGGGTCAAACCCATTAAAAAACAAAACAAAAAAAAAACTATTTCCCATTTGTAATTATTATTATTATTTAAAATATTTTTTTTATTTTTGGGAACTATTTATTTATTTGTTTATTTTAAATGGAAGAATGAAAGAGTAAATCAAATATATCGACATCGGTACAGTACGTACAAATAAATATAGTCTATATTAAAGATGAAAACAAATAATAATATATTAACTGTACCAGCCCAAAATAATACATAAAAAATACTGCAGACATTTTCTTTCACTGATGCCAATGTCGCTCGTTCTTTATTTGTTATTGAGAAATTAACATTTTAAAGTCTCTTACTTTGCAATTTCTTGATCAGCTACATTTTCGTTTTCGAGTTTGTTACAAAAATGAAGGAAACGGAAATCGAGTCAACGGGAAATAACTCTCTAGGGCCTACTACACTTGAAATAAAACTTTGGTAGTCCTTGACGCTGGATGGTGGGTTAATGTCATCTTCATGCGTAAGGCCTAATCCAGTGGCCTAAGCATACAAGACAATGCTTTGCTCCAAAGGTATGCTGTGTAATCATATTTTGTGACACTCTTTTTCTTCCTCTTCTTATTGCTTATCAAGGACAGGATTAATGATGAACCACAGTGGTACAGAGCCAAGGCACGTTCATGATTGATGACATAAGATAAGCCTCATTTAAGTCGCCTCTCCATCATCTCTGGCACTGATCATAAAGCCTACCTATTACGTCGAGTTACTCATTCTTTCGGTGGCAGCGAGTTGAGCAGGCCTGCTCAAAGAGACGGCCAGTCCCTTTGGTGCGCTACCTGCAGACGTCTGCGGCTTCCATATATATGTTCCCGCCTACTTCGGTTTAAGTCCCCTATACGCTTCTGTGTCCGGGGACGGTAATCTATTCAACTCAACTCAACTCAACTCGGTTTGCGGTTGGGCCCCGCCAGCCTTGGTACGCGGTCGGGAATGGCTTCCTGGTTGCCAAGGACGAAGCAGCTTGCACCATGTTGGGCGATTCCGATCCGTTCTCCCTTCATCCTTCAACCTTCATTTTCTTTACGGTCAGGCTCCTTTGACTGGACTGCGGCGGTTGGACGATGAAGGGCGCCCCGACGTCACTGCTTTTTGCTTCTTTCCAAGGCTGCCTTTTTTTCTTTCACTACGACTGGGCTTCCGGACTTGAGTTGTGGAGAGTGGCGCCTCCGGACTACAGACGTTTTTACGCCACCAGCTCTTTTCCGTGATAGCTCACCCCTCTTCTCACGGCTCCGCTGCTGGACCCTTGCGCACATTGCAACTCATCCTTGAGCGTTTCACTTTCTTCCATTTGCGCGTCTACGCTATCATCTTCATTACAGCCTTGAGCGCTCCGCTTCTACAGGATTCCACTTTTTTACGAAGCAGCCTTGTGTGCTACCCATCTTCCTGCCTTCTTCACGATCCTCTGTCGTCGTGTTCTTCATCTTCGCCCTACCTCGAGAACTATTCATATTTTACGACTCTTCACCATTGAAGCTGCCCCGTGAACTACCCATCGTGTCGCCTTCTTTTTGTCATCTGGACTTTGTATCGTCTTCTTTGCCCCACTTCAGGCCGCCTCATTCGCCTTCATACTACAGTCTACTTTACGCGAAAGTGTCGGGGACTCAAATTCTACTCTCGGGTTACAAATCGTAGTTGAACTCTTAAGTTTCCCTTCTTTTTAAGTTTGGGATGGGGTATGCGATGTTATGTGTGTATTGAAGCATATGATACTTCAAGACACACTGTAATCTGTAACCAGTGGCAGAGATGGTGGAGAGGCGACGTAAGCCTCGGATGCTACATAGTGTGGCCTCACTTATAAGTTATAATTATAATTTATATATCTTATATTATATCTATACGTGAGGCTTATGAGTAAGTGCTTTGGCCCTGTGGATGAAAGCAGTTAGTTTGACCTGATAGTGGAGCCACACCAGAACATTAAATGAATGTACATTGAGGTTTAACGACTACACATTACTCTTTATATACTAATACTGTTGATCTTTCTTGTATGTTTGAACAGGAGGGTGCATAGGACTTGACCCAGAGAGCAAACAGCCACAATGTCAAGCCCTAAAAACACTTGAAGATGTTTTATCATGGGAACCAAACAAGGAGCAGCTGGTTCAATGCGTCAACACAAGCTTTAAACGGTCAACACAACCAAGAACGACACCCTACACTCTGGTTTGCCACGATTTTAAAGGAGGCTATTTGGAAGACCGGTATAGTTGTGGTGCAGCTTAAACTTAAAGTTTGTTTTTTTCACAAAGTGACAAACTCAACTGGACACATGCTTACAATCTCATGTAAATATATCAATTCCATTAGATGCGTCTTTTAGGAACTTGATTTGTTATTTATGAAAGGAATACATGTACTTTTATAATAATAGTAACTTGGTGGTGATTTTTTGACTTGTTAGAAGGTAATCCTCAGCGTTGCAGGTTTGTTCACTTCCATTGTCTTTATTTCTTTCTCTCATATAATTTATTGACTTTTTTTTTTTTTAAAGATATTTGCAAGGAGGCAGAAAAAAAGATGCTTACTACTTCTGTCGTTGGGAGGTGATTGACATATTCATCTACTTCAGCCATCATTTTGTGACTGTTCCTCCTTTGGGCTGGATCCAGGCGTGTCACAAGCATGGAAATCTAATGCTGGGTATGGGTTTACTTTACAACTCTTAACTAGAATTGATCTCTAGACTTTGGCATGAGCTGACTAAATATTAAAATGTCCCAATACAAAGGATTTTTTTTATTTTTCGTGAAAATGGATTTACTCATTAATTTGTTTTGTTATTACATCATGAAATGATGCAGTGCTCAAACCCACTGCTAAGGTGTGAATTTTCGTTGTTTGTTCCATGATACGAAAACTCATCTCTGTTTACAAAACACCAAGGCAAAGCCAACCAGTGAGCTTTAGCGGTTGTTATGAAGTTGGCTGGCACTTGCCATTACTACAAATTTAATAGCTTACATTCAAACAAAGCTTTTGTTTGAAACAGTTTCTTACTTACGTATGTTTTGTAATATTATGTGTACAATGTACCCCAATCGGATGATGGTTTCTTTGAGAATGTACATTTGATAAAACTACAACATAGAATCCATGGGATCGATCCCACCTCTAGGCATTATGTTCCTACGAATATTATTTCCTTTAGACTCTGGCCACGTCTCAGAGATTTTCTCCATGTACTCCGGTTTTCTCCCTCAGCAAAAAATGTCAAAAACACAACTAATATTAGTTATGTTGGGTTTGGCACACTACAGGCTACAACCATGCTTTACCCAGGATAGGTGACCTAGAATTTCCTGAGAAAAAAGGGACATTAAAGTGTCAAAAGTCAAAAAACAAGAAAAAAATAAAGAAACGCCACTGTGATGTACTTTTATATTAATAAAATGAGGATCAACTGGGTAAAAACAACAACTTTGTTTCCTGTATTAGGTCAGTTCACTTGTATGATTTTAGCAATACCATGTTATGCTATGCACACAGGTACCATAATAACTGAATGGGAGGATGGGGCTGCTTTGTGGAGTACCGTATTATCGTCAAAAGAAACGATGCACTGCCTTGTCAAGAATCTCGTCTCTATCTGCAGCTTCCATGGCTTTGATGGATGGCTCGTCAATGTTGAGAACAAAATTGATGTAAGAGTTGCAGTTTGTTATTTCTGTACAAGGTTTGCACTTGAGCACGTTCTGTTTTGCGTTTCTATGCACTGGCATACACGAGTATTGCATCTGCTGTCGAGAAAGTTTACATCCATGGTCAAAGGAATGTGCATATTCTCAAAATATTGCATTGCGTGTGGCTGCTGTCATGTCATCAGTGTCATTAACCTGAGATTCGGTTGGAAGAAAAATGTTCATTCTTTAAATGAATAATGCTATAAATGTGGCAGTGTTTTGCAGAATTTTACATAATCACCTCTTGTTCTGATTTTTTCTTATTGCACATATGGATCTTTCTGTCCCAGAAGATGCTTATATTTATCTTTGTTAAAAAATTGACAGTGCATGTAAGACGATAGATTTACAAAAGAATTTAAACATACCTTTTTGCTTATGTAGGAATTTATGAGTTATATTGCTGTATCAGAATCTCAAGCACTAGGTTTGACTGACTTATGTTATAATAGGAATCCCAGGTGGCAATCCTGACAGAGTTTGTGCGACTGCTGTCAGAGCAGAGTCACACCTGTTTGCCAGGATCTAAGGTTTTGTGGTATGACAGTGTCATCAGAACTGGAGAACTCAAGTGGCAGGATCAGCTCAACGACGAAAACAGGTATGAGAGATTCAGGCGTAGCTCACACTTTGAACACAAGTCGCCACCGAGAAATGAAACTGCCCTATGTACATATTGTGTAAGAGTGAGATACCAAAGCAGTAATCTTAGGTATTGATTGTAAATCTGAAGCTCTTGTAAAATGTGTTGATAATATTACCCAAACCTTAGCCTTTAAATAAAATTCCACTCTTGATTTCTAGAAAATGTGCCTGAAGAGCAGAATCTCTCCAAATATAATATGCAGGGATACTGAAAACCACAATTTTTAACACCCTGACCTACTGTAGTAACTTAGCCAGCACCACTAATCGGCCAGAATGTACTCTAGCCTGTTAACAACAAATGCAACTAAATTAGCACTACTGTCATTTAATCACTGATTGTTAAGCAAGGAAGATTACTATACATAAAACATTATCGTTGTGTGTGTGTGTGTGTGTGTGGAACAGTCAATTCTTTGATGTTTGCGATGGCATCTTTCTGAACTATTGCTGGACTCCAGAGAAACTAGCTGCCTCCAAGGAAGTTGCTGTAACAAAAAATCGGCCTTATGATGTCTTTGTGGGCATTGATGTGTTTGGCAGAGGGTGTCCTGGTGGTGGAGGATTCAACACCAGAGAGGTAAATTATGTTTTAAAAGTGATATAAGTTATAATAACCCTGATTACCACATGCTTGGGGTATGAATATAGTGCAATGTATGTCCTGCTTGATACTCTACATCGAGGTTTTGAGGTTTGTTTTAGCGCTATTTCGATAATGGTGAAATTTTAATCAGATAACTTTTGCTAATCTTACTTCAGTGTTTGTGTCCCTTGTTTTAATAATTAATTCTGCCTACTGATCATGGATGTAAACTGATCATTTGTTTGATATGTGTTATTTAATGCACTGGTTGCATGATAGCGCAGTGGGAGTTTCTGTTGCAGTAGAGTGCTAGTTTGATTTGCCGAAGGTTGCAGATTTAACCCCGCAGGGGACAAACGTTTGTGACTTAGATACTGGTACAAGACTTTTCAAGTCACGGATGGTTTTCTACAGGTACCCCCGTTTCCCATTTTCTCCCTCCCTTCCTTCAATAATGGAATTGGATGCAGTCAGGCCAAGATTACAAAAATAAGACTTCATTTAATATGCGAATGTGATATGGTTTCCGTATCTTAAGAAGCAGTCATCTGCTTTGGAGAGAGTACAAAGAAGAGCGACTCGGATGATTAAATCGCTGAGACAATTGCCATACTCAGAGAGATTGAGAGTTTTGGATTTGCCCTCTCTGAAATTTAGAAGATTGAGAGGTGACCTGATCCAGACTTACAAGATTTTTAATGGGATTGACAACATAGATGTTAACACTTTGTTTCAGTTGAATACTAACTCTAGAACAAGAAACTCACAGGACAATATTCTTATAAGACATTGCCGCACAAACAAAAGAAAATACTCATTCTCCTACAGAGTTGCGCCCATATGGAATAAATTGCCAGTTGATACTAAAAGAGCTAACAACCTGAACACTTTTAAAAATCTTCTGGAAAAGGTAATTTCCATACAGAAATCAAAATTTGAGTATGATGACTAATTAGCATACTATCTTTAGTATTCCCCTAACAACTGCAAATGGAACCGGACAAGTAACAATGCCCAAAATAAAAGGGACATTCAAAAAGCCGCGAGGCTTATACAAGTCCCTCCAAACTAAACTAAACTAAACTATTTCCTTGCAGTCTTCTACAAGCAATCTCCTCACTTTTATATCAAATTTTATTTTAGTGTTGTGTGTGATGAATATGCTTTGTGTATGTACTATATGAGTGTGTGCAACCTTTGAGCATGTATGTTGGATACCGATTGCAGTTCTTTGAGTCTGATTTAGAAATATGTGTAAATAGCTATATTATTGTAATTAATATTATTATTATTATTAATACTACTATTACTATGCTAATAATATGTTAACTACACTGCGTAGCTGAGACGAGCCAAGGTTCTACTGTTAACCTGATCAACCTTTCTTTCTTGTTATTTAATTTGATCAGTTATTATTAAAAATTATTATGCTTATTATGTTTTAGGCTCTGCAGCATGCTAAAGAAAATTCCTTGTCAGCAGCGATATTTGCACCAGGCTGGGTTCTGGAGACCTTGGGGCCTAAAGGCTTTGATGACAATGATTGCAGGTGTTGTCCCTTTGGCTAGTTTAATGTGCACAAAAATACAGCTTTTTATGTATATGGGCATTATTGTAGCTTGAAATCAGCCCACATCTTTCTTTTCTGCCATCTATTGCCATAAGTTTAATTCATGTAAGACTGAATTACATATATTAAACCTGTTACCAGAAGTTTTATTTCTGTAAGACTGAATTACATATATCGTTATCACTTTTGCTATGGATTCAAAGGCGAACAGCTACTTTGCTGTTGACACATGTATGATGAGTGTTCCATATGTTCCCTTCAGTACTCTTTCACAGTTTACAATGCCTCATGCATCGTTCAATCATCCTACCTCATGCATATTGAAAGGCATTCAATGCCTGATGGCCAAAGCAGTTGAGAATGGGATGCACAGCTTATTTGATGTGTCGTTTTAAGAACAGAGAAATTGGTGCAACTCTTTGAGTACATGTTTTAATGTCACTTTGTGCCATTTTGGCAAGTTTGAAATGTTCACCAAACCAAACGTAACATTTTTAAGCATCAAAGAAAAAAAAGTTTCAAAATGGTTTTCTTCCTATCCCGTCTATAATGCATAATTATGTCACAGGTTTTGGGGCAAACTGCACGATCTGTGCTCTTATTCTGCACCTAGTGGTCTACCCCTTTCATCTGCATTTTGCCAGGGTCATGGAAATGATTTCTTCTGCCTGGGGAAGGTCCAGTGGTTTAAATTATGCTTTTTATGTATTACCAATCACCTGAAAGAGGTTTTAACAGAGCAGCAGTTGATCAGCATCTGGCAAGACTGCAATAATGTGGACCTTATTATTGCTTAATCCTGAAGCTTCCAAGGGAAAATTGCAATTAATTAACAACCATTTGCCAGTCAAATGTGGCTTATGGTCATACAAATTTATGAACAATTCTAGCTTGAATAATATTAGAAATAACTGGGTAAAACTTATTTATCTCTAAAAAGAGCACTATTTGGAAAAAAAAAATGAATTTTTTAAAACGTTTTTATTTTTTATAAATTGATTTATTTTATTATTTTGAGTCCAAACGAGAGATTGGGAGGAAATTGTGTTGCCTTAATTTGCTGTATTATTGACTCACATCCATAGCAATGTGAGTCTGTGTACTGCCCCCAAAACAAAAATTTGCAATTCTGTGCAAAATAAGTCCTAAAAAGTCTAAAAATGGCAACTCTCAACCAAACTTGGTAAGGTGGTGTATATCCTCATAAATGATAAGTGAATGAATGACTTCACTTCAGGGTCAAGGTCACAGGTCAACAAATTGTGACAAGGCGTGCAATCACCCTCTGACGTAGGCTAGCCACAGTCATCCCACACACTCAGCCAACGACGATTTCCACTTAACCAGCCATCTCTAGCAGGCTCGCTCGCCAATTCGCTTAAGCCCCGCCCCTCGGGCATCAAGTTAAAGCCTGCCTCAGAACCTGACTTAGTGTCAGTCCCAAGCCTTCCTGCCTTGAAGTCACAACCTGTCCGAAGACACGTCTCCATCACCGAGTGACCTCTGAGCTTCGACAGTACCCGTGTGCTTCCACCTGTCTTAAGTCAAGGTAAGAGAGGGAACTTACTCTTTGTCATGTAGCAAACCCCATCACCCGTCGTTCGCCCATCATGTTCATGCGTCCTGTCGATATGTATGTTCATGTTTATAGTTTTGCCTTGATGTGTTGCTGTGACTTGTATTTATCCCTTGCACCTATTTCTACCTTGTATATGCCCCATGACATGTTTGGATTTATGCTTGTATGCTCCGTTAGCCCCATGTGTAAATACCCCATGCCATGCTGTCCCTCCATATAGATTAAAGTCCCCAGTACAGCCCAGGCCTACAACACCTTTGCCCTGTACCCCTTCCGTTTGCTTTCCACCATGCTCCCCATGTATAAATATTCGTCCCTGTTGCCGACCCCATCCTAATGCGCCGAAGGTATCGCCTACTAGCGGCTGCCAATAAACTCCACTTTGGCCCAGTAAATCTAGTTGCATTGTTTGACTGTTGGTATATGCGCCGGCTCAAACCTTGACCGGTCAACCAATTTGAATTCTGAGAAGGGCGATTGTACCACAGGCCCTGAATCCACACTATCCCGATCCCCCGCTGATACAGAGTCTGTATTACATTACAGACGGGGTCCTGTACCGGGCGAATCACCCCGGCCTTGTATCATCTCCCAGTCGCTGACCCGCTGCAGGCCCCTGACATCCCAGGAGGTCAATGAGAAGCGTGACTCGGGACTTCGCCATTTTCCTAGACGGCTAGCTACGAAAGCCGAATTCTAGCCCTGTACCCTGCACAAGACAATCACTCGTGATCGATGCGTCACCGCGTGACCAACTGACCTGCATCATCACCGCCCGCGCCACCGACCGTGGTAAACAAGCCACCCAGAGTATCCTGGACCAATCGCCGCTCTGCAGTACCGAGCTAAGTGATTAGCCTACGAGAATCCCCACTCGCCAGATTATCAGAGAGACCCTGAAACCATACAGATACACTCTCGCCCTATGATGAAATCAGTCTACAGTAGCTCTAGTACCCCGGATACTGAATACCCAGAATATCACCGAACTACTCCTTACTGAAAGACGCTGAGCCAGTGACTCACTTTAGAAACATTTGACCCAGACTCCCCACTTCAAATTAATAAAAGTAAATAGTTAAGAATTGCACTTATCCTGACTGGCCTTTGAATTTGAATTTCTTAACTAGTGTAAGTCTACTATCCATCTCGTCTATTCCCTGTCTGTCTCTCACTTATGTAGTTGGCCTAGCATTAATCTCTTGAATGTCATCGCACCATTAACCTATCAAAGGAGGTAATACAGCGTGAGAGATTAAGAGCTTACCCCCATCCCCCAACCCTTCTCTTTGTGACATTAACTTTGGCGACCCCGACGAGACTGAAGACTTAGGTTTCCCCTTCCAACCCAACGAGACAAAAGACTTAGGTTTCCCATCCCAACTTGACTAGACTAAGGACTTAGCGTAACCTCCACCCCAGCCCAGTATAGATAGGACCCAGCCCTCTAAGCCTAGTAGTGTATAGCATAGCCCCATAGGTCCCTTACTGGCTTTCCCGAGTGGTGGTATCTCAAAAGGCTTTTTCTTGCATTCATTTTTGTATTTTTGATTGATTGCATTTTGTCTTTGCGGTTGTGTTGTATTCGCCCCTTTGCAGTTTCATCGTAGCTCATCCAGCCCACCCCCTTGTTTTCCGTCAGTGCACCCCCTTGTGTGCGCCCCTCATTCCGGTTAGGACTTTTGCAGGGTAAGTTACCTCCCTTACCATGGCCGACCGGGGAGAGCTTGCGCTTAAGTACAAGAGTATTGGCGAGAGCTTAGGGCTCGCCGGCACCGAACTCAAGGACTACGTCCTGGCTAGCGTAGATGCGGACGTGGCCGAGGAAAAGTTGAAGAGGGAGGAGAGGGCCAAAGAGCGAGATGCGAAGAGGCAGGAGGAAGAAAGAGCAGCGGCACTGAAGAAAGAGGAGGAGAAAGAGCGCATCGCCGCGGAGGAACGGGCCGACGCCCGGAAGCTTGAAGAGGAGGAGAAAGCCGCCGCCCGGAAAAAGGAGGAAGAGAAAGAGCGCATCGCCGCGGAGGAAAGAGCCGCCGAGCGGAGAAGAGAGGAGGCGAAGGAGAGGATCGCAGAGGAGGAGAGAGCCGCCGAGCGGAGAAGAGAGGAGGCGAAGGAGAGGATTGCAGAGGAGGAGAGGGCCGCCGCAAGGAGGAAGGAGGAGGACGAGAGGATCGCGGCACTTGAAGAGAAGAGGAAGGACAAGGAGCTCGAACGGCGCCAAGCACTCCTCCAGCTTGAGCGCGACCGCCGCGATTTAGGTATCGCATCGCCCGCGAGCGAAGACTACTCGCTCATCGCCCCCAGCTTCGCCGCCAGCACCGGAATACCCGCACTCCCCCCGCCGATTCCGGGGATGAACTTTCCCCTGGACCCATTCGTCGAACGAGACGAATCGATTGAAGTCTATCTCGCCCGATTCGAACGAGTCGCGGGAGAAAACAGTCTTGACCCCCAGTACTGGTATCGCAAGCTCAGTCATGGCCTTAAGGGGAAGGCCTATGAAATCCTGGCCAAGACGCCGACTTCCGAGGAGGGAGACTACCCCGCCCTCAAGAAAGCTCTACTGCATGGTTTTGAGCTCTCAGGCGAGCACTACCGCAAGAATTTCCGGAACTCCCGGAGAGAGAAAGGGGAGAAGTTTACGCAGTTTGCCGACCGTCTAGCTACGCTACGGGACAAATGGATAGAGCAAACTGACGAACCAAAGACGTACGACGGACTGCTAGAGTTGATGCTAGCCGAGCAACTCCGAGGGACAATGCCAGCGGAACTTCGGACTTTCGCCGCCGAACAGGGGGCCGCTCGCCTTGAAGACCTTATCATCGTCGCGGACCGCTACCTCACCGCCCATCCCGACGACAGACAGCCTCGCCGTGATCCCCCCGCACCCTCGTCGCCAGATACCCGCCACCAGCCTCGCCGGCCAGTCCCGCCAGCGAACCACCGTCCACAACCGTCCAAAGGACGCCCGAACCCCGGAGCAGAGCCAGGGAAGCGGAGCACAGAGCTCTACTGCGGCTACTGCCAGCGCCGAGGACACACCCGGGAGAAATGTTTTCGCCGCATCAGCGACCAGCGTCGCAAACAAGGTACCGTACTGGCCCTACGCCAAGTTACCCCCGACGGGAAACCGGTAACCCCCGTCGTCACTCCCGCCGATCGACCGGCCGTCACCGAGCAAGTGACCGTCAACGATCGCCCAGCCCACTGTCTATACGACACTGGACTCACCTTCGACGCCGTCGTCCGCCGTTCGCTCATCAGGGAACAAGACCTGACCGGCGAAACTATCACCCTGAAGTTGGCCGACGCGTCCCAACCCAGCACCACGCTCCCTATAGCCCGGATCCAAGTCACCAGCCGGTACGTCACGGGAATCATCCAAGCCGCCGTGATGGACCAGCCCCTGTACGACTTAATCCTAGGATGCCGCTACGTGTTCTTGGGTATGCCGCCCCAGCCTGTGGAGTCGATGGCCGCCGTCCAGACGCGCGCCCAGGCGAAAACAGCCGCGACACCACCCCCGATACCCAACCAGATGCCGGAACAGATCCGGAAGGCCCAAGAAAGCGACGTCACCCTCCGCAAGTGCTACGGAAAGCTTCCCGCCGCACGCACTCCACCCAAGTCCGGGGACTTTTTCGTCGAAGACGGACTCCTCTTCCGTCAGAAGGACGACCATTCTCAACTCGTCGTACCTGCGACCCTTCGCCCCCAAGTCCTGGAACTCGCCCATAGCATGCCCTTAAGTGGACATATGGGCATAGGAGCGACCACTCTACGCATCAGCGCTCAGTACCACTGGCCCGGGATGACCGAAGACGTGAAGCGCTACGTCAAGTCCTGTCGCCAGTGCCAACGATACTCGCCCCGCCATCACACCGTCCCGGTCACTATCAGCCCCACCGTCGTCGTCGGAACGCCCTTCCAGCGAGTGGCTGTCGACATAGTAGGACCCCTCCCGCGGACCAAGAAGCGGAACCAGTACCTACTAACCCTTGTCGACGCTTGCTCGATGTGGTGTGAGGCCGTTCCTCTACCGAAGATCGACGCCGCCCGAGTCGCCGACGCGCTCGTCACCATATTCACACGAGTCGGATTCCCGGACAACATCTTGACCGACAACGGGTCCCAGTTCACCGGAAAACTCATGCAGGAAGTTTTCCAACTACTCCGCATTCGCCATATCCGGACTCCACCCTACCACCCCGCTAGCAACGGACAGGTCGAGCGCCTAAACGGGACTCTCATCTCGATTATCCGCAAGATCGCCGACGAACAGCCGGAAGCGTGGGACACATACGTCGCGTCAGCGCTCTTCGCGTATCGAGAGACCCCGCACACCTCCACCGGATACACGCCTTCCACGCTGCTTTTTGGAAGACCCCTTTCCGGACCTCTAGCCGCCTTGCGACGTAGCTGGACCGACGCCAAACTGGACGAGGCACCGGTCGACGCCACGAAGTACGTCACGAAGCTCCAAGAAACCCTCAAGGCCACATGGAAAGCCGCCTCCGCCAACCTGAAGAAGGCGAGAGAAAGGCAAGCCCGCTATCATAATCGCCGCGCCCGGGACCGAGAACTACAGGTAGGAGACCAAGTCCTACTGCTTCTCCCCAGCGGCACGAACAAGCTAGACATAGCTTGGCAGGGACCCTACCCGGTGCTTGAGAAGCTCTCCCGTACCACTTATCGCATCGAGGTAGGCGGAAAGCCCAGGACCCACCACATCAATCTGCTCAAGCGGTACCTGGAGCAACCTGCACCCGCCCCAGACTCCCACTCGCTCCTCACGGTCGCGCTGGCCGTCGAAGTGGATGGCACAGAGACCGGCGTCGCCGAATTTCCGCTAAAAGGGAAGGAATCCTTCCGGGACGTCTCTCTGGACCCCTCACTCCCCGCCGGCCAGCAGCGCCAACTACGCGCCATCGTAGCAGAATACAGGGAAGTCCTCACCGACATTCCTGGGAGGACGGACCTAGAAGAAGTTCGACTAACCCTGACGGACCCCACTCCCGTCCGACAGAAGCCGTACCCCGTCCCACTTTCCCAGCAGCAAGTAGTAAGAACGGAAGTAGAGGCTCTGCTACAAGCCGGAGTCATCGCTCCCTCCCGTTCCCCCTACAGCGCAGGAATAGTTCTATCACGGAAGCCCAGCGGAGAACATCGCCTCTGTATCGACTTCCGGCAGTTGAATCTCGTAACCCAGTTCGTGCCCGGACCCCTATCCGACCCAACAGACTTGTTTGCAAAGCTACAATCCGCCCGATATTTCTCCAGAGTGGATCTGAGCAAGGGCTTTTACCAGATTCCCGTGCACCCTTCATCCCGCCAGTACCTGGCCTTCAGCACGATGGACGGCCACTATGAGTTTAACGTTCTGCCGTTTGGTCTACACAATGCCCCAAGTATTTTCAGCACGATGATGCGGAAGCTGTTGGACCCCCTCCACTGTCCGTTCGTACACTCTTTCATGGACGACATACTCGTCGCAACGGAGACATGGGAGGAGCACCTGCGAGTGGTGCGCCAACTCTTACGCCGCCTCAAAGAAGCTGGCCTCACTGCCCGGCCGACCAAATGCCAGTTCGGCTACCAAGAGCTGGAATTCCTTGGCCACACCATCAGCCGTGGACAGCTCCGGCCTCTGGAAAAGACTGTCCAGCGCCTTCGAGACGCGCCACGCCCCAAGACCAAGAAAGATGTCCAGTCCTTCCTGGGACTGAGTGGCTTCTATCAAAAATTTGTACCCGGATACAACGGGATCGCCGCGCCACTATCCAGCCTAACCCGGAAAACCGCACCGGACCGAGTCCTCTGGACCCCGCAATGTGAAGCTGCCTTCCGGGAGCTCAAGGACAAGCTGACGTCCCAGCCAGTCCTGCGACTCCCCAACCACGGACAGCCCTTCGTCCTGCGCACAGACGCCAGCGACGTAGGCCTCGGAGCCGTTCTACTCCAACGGGACTCCGCGGACGCCCCGACGCTCTTCCCCGTCGCGTACGCCAGCCGGAAACTTAAGCCGGCCGAACAGAATTACGCCACGTCGGAGAAGGAGTGTCTCGCCCTCGTCTGGGCAGTCCAGAAGTTCCAACTGTATCTCTACGGCTCGCACTTTACCGTCCAAGTGGATCATCAGCCGCTTTCCTTCTTGGCGACCTCAAAATCGCTCAACGCCCGGCTGATGAGGTGGGCTCTGCTGCTCCAAGCATACTCTTTCCAGCTGGAGCACATCCCAGGAAAAGACAACCACGGCGCAGACTTCCTCAGCCGTTACCCCGCAACCGACTCCAGCGAGTCGCCCCTGAGGGCCGACGCCCCAGCCTTCGTTCCCGCCGCCGCCCACTAACCGTAGCCGAAACCCGGCAGCTCCGCGGACCCCAGCCTTGGGCATCCGCCATCGACTACCCGGAACCCTGCATCGCCCCGCATCACCCGGATCATCGCAAACCATCGTCTCTCCCGGCAGCCGACCTCAGAGCTGATTGGCCGCGTCTTAGTCGAGGCCTACGACCTCGCCTCTTTCCTTGGGGGGGCCTCTGTGACAAGGCGTGCAATCACCCTCTGACGTAGGCTAGCCACAGTCATCCCACACACTCAGCCAACGACGATTTCCACTTAACCAGCCATCTCTAGCAGGCTCGCTCGCCAATTCGCTTAAGCCCCGCCCCTCGGGCATCAAGTTAAAGCCTGCCACAGAACCTGACTTAGTGTCAGTCCCAAGCCTTCCTGCCTTGAAGTCACAACCTGTCCGAAGACACGTCTCCATCACCGAGTGACCTCTGAGCTTCGACAGTACCCGTGTGCTTCCACCCGTCTTAAGTCAAGGTAAGAGAGGGAACTTACTCTTTGTCATGTAGCAAACCCCATCACCCGTCGTTCGCCCATCATGTTCATGCGTCCTGTCGATATGTATGTTCATGTTTATAGTTTTGCCTTGATGTGTTGCTGTGACTTGTATTTATCCCTTGCACCTATTTCTACCTTGTATATGCCCCATGACATGTTTGGATTTATGCTTGTATGCTCCGTTAGCCCCATGTGTAAATACCCCATGCCATGCTGTCCCTCCATATAGATTAAAGTCCCCAGTACAGCCCAGGCCTACAACACCTTTGCCCTGTACCCCTTCCGTTTGCTTTCCACCATGCTCCCCATGTATAAATATTCGTCCCTGTTGCTGACCCCATCCTAATGCGCCGAAGGTATCGCCTACTAGCGGCTGCCAATAAACTCCACTTTGGCCCAGTAAATCTAGTTGCATTGTTTGACTGTTGGTATATGCGCCGGCTCAAACCTTGACCGGTCAACCAATTTGAATTCTGAGAAGGGCGATTGTACCACAGGCCCTGAATCCACACTATCCCGATCCCCCGCTGATACAGAGTCTGTATTACATTACAGACGGGGTCCTGTACCGGGCGAATCACCCCGGCCTTGTATCATCTCCCAGTCGCTGACCCGCTGCAGGCCCCTGACATCCCAGGAGGTCAATGAGAAGCGTGACTCGGGACTTCGCCATTTTCCTAGACGGCTAGCTACGAAAGCCGAATTCTAGCCCTGTACCCTGCACAAGACAATCACTCGTGATCGATGCGTCACCGCGTGACCAACTGACCTGCATCATCACCGCCCGCGCCACCGACCGTGGTAAACAAGCCACCCAGAGTATCCTGGACCAATCGCCGCTCTGCAGTACCGAGCTAAGTGATTAGCCTACGAGAATCCCCACTCGCCAGATTATCAGAGAGACCCTGAAACCATACAGATACACTCTCGCCCTATGATGAAATCAGTCTACAGTAGCTCTAGTACCCCGGATACTGAATACCCAGAATATCACCGAACTACTCCTTACTGAAAGACGCTGAGCCAGTGACTCACTTTAGAAACATTTGACCCAGACTCCCCACTTCAAATTAATAAAAGTAAATAGTTAAGAATTGCACTTATCCTGACTGGCCTTTGAATTTGAATTTCTTAACTAGTGTAAGTCTACTATCCATCTCGTCTATTCCCTGTCTGTCTCTCACTTATGTAGTTGGCCTAGCATTAATCTCTTGAATGTCATCGCACCATTAACCTATCAAAGGAGGTAATACAGCGTGAGAGATTAAGAGCTTACCCCCATCCCCCAACCCCTCTCTTTGTGACATTAACGTTAGTCAAAAGAGTTATTAATACTGAACTTATGATTTTTTGTTGCATAAGAGATATCAAAGAGACACATATACTTTGCAAATTTGGTCAACTTCACTGCAAAGTCAAGGTCTCTGGAGCTTTCCAAAGTCAGTTCATATAGGTACTTTGAAATGACCTTCACCCTAAACTATGGGAGATATAAAGTCCAAACTTGTTGTATTTGGAGATGATAGATTGATCTTTCATACATGTTTCGTTTTTGTCTTGATCTTGAAGGCCAAGGTCATTTTAGGCCTTGCAAAAACATTAAGAATATAGGTCATTGTGCAGTGGAATGGGTGTTTGTTTAATCCATAATATGCAACAACTTTGGGTTATTTGATCATACATGAGCATGAGAGGTCATGTGAAGGTCAGGGACATCCCAAGGTCGAGATCACTGAAGGTCAAGGTCATCTCAAGGTCACTGTTTTTTTGGCATAATACAACTTTTGCTGTAGTTTATTTGATCATACATGATGAGTGTAGTTGGAGCCAGAGGTCAAGGTCAAGAGAATAGAAAGAACAAAGCGGTATTACTTTGCATTTTAATGCCACAATTTTTTTTTCTTTTTCTGGGCACTCATTTTCACTCCAATTTTATAAGGAGCATGTGAGTCATATGGGATTTGCCTTTCTAGTTTATGTATGGATGAGGAGCGTTGTGCCGCTTTTGTCTTTGGCGCATAGATCAGCTTTGCAAGCATGTGGGTAGGGTGAGTGTAGGCTCATGTTTTGAACACTCCAATTGGGATGTATTTGAGTTGCTGACAGGTTCACTCTACAAAGACAAATCATCACAATGACAATGACAGTCATACTTGTCACTGGCATAAGTTAAGTCATCAAAAGCATTAAAGGGGATAATATAGTATCACAGACATAAAAGACATTGTCACAGATTTGTTATTCCTCACTTCTTTGGAAAATACTATTCATTTAATATAAATAATTCGTCCATTGCCGTCTGCTTCAAATGCTTTAATGAGAAGATAGCACCTTCATACCTTTGGATTTGTTATGTAGTTCAATCTTGGTAATGTTCGGGTTATTGTTACTCAAACAATCTGTGCACAAGAAAGTCCTTGTGATATTATTTATTTTACCTGTGATTTTCTCTAAATTTAATTTAAAAAACAACAAAATAACAAAACAAATGCTCTGAGTTTGCCCTTATTTGTTGACTATTTTTATGTTGTAGGAGATGACAGGAAAGCCATGGTTCAACATGAGCCAGCAGCAGCGGCAGCCAGAGCGAACTCGAGTGTTTGGGTTCCAAGACCCCACAGCCATGCCAATGCAACCATCACTCAACACTTGCCTATCCAGTGCTTTTCTTGGGGGATGCAGTTTGGAGTTGTCTGCCCATCTCACAAAGCCATTGCAGACAGTATCGTTTAGGTTAGTATTCAGAGTCCAGTATTATTTCATAGATTTATGTTATACTGGTGTGGTATGTTAATACAGTTTTGAAAACCACCATATCAGTTTAGTTAAATTACAAACTGTTTTGATTTATAGGTAAAAGCACTTTAATTACACTTATCTTTAATTATTAGTATTTTGCATGCCTTGCATTGAAAGAGTCCGGCCTGGAAAATACTTCATTATTAAAGCAGTAGATTTGACTAGGATGCACATTTTAGGCCAAAAGTATTTTATTACTTGCATGCTGTGCTCACACAATCCTCAAACCGTCATACTGTTTCCTTATCATTGTGGGTTCAGGTTATTCAACTTAAAAGTCAAAGTGGACAGCATCATCTACTGTTCCTACACCTTCAGGGAGAATAGCCTAGCACTGTGTGACATCTTCCTTGTGTTGACTATTGGATCAGGACTTCTCACTAAACGAGTTATCATGGGCCCTGCCGAAGCGCATTGTGATGACTTAGGAATGAGGCTGTTTTGTGATGATTCACCAGATGTCGATGCTAATGGAGAACCTTCTGTCAAGAAAGCAAAGACAGAGAACTCAAATGTGGAGGAAGGTGACTTTCAGCTGGTTGGAAAAAAATCTAAGACAGGTGGCCCTAGAGCAGCACTGTATTCAAGTCCAATGACTGCAAAGGAGTTGGAGCCATTAAAATCTAGCCTGTGGTTTCATGATCTGCAGCTGGATGATGGGACCCAGGAAAAGAATGGCTGGAAGACAAGGTGATTTTATTCTGATCTAAAGAGTTTAATTTGTATGTTCATGCATTACTTACAGAAAGGGAGGCAAATCAAACGCTTACATAGACAAGAAAATCGTTTTTTTCAGAAAGACCTCAGCTCTAGCCTTCCTTCTGTCACCCCATACTTATCACCATCCTTAACACTTTTTTAAATGCCTAGATACATTTTTCATGATTGATAAGAATTAGATGATGTTAGCTCACTTGGCAAAACAAATGAAATATATCTGTTTGCTCAATATTTCTTTCTTTTTCAGACACTTCAGGGTTGACACAAGCAAGTTGTCTGCAAGTAGGAAAGAGGAAGAATCCATTTCTATTGCCATCAGCCTGAGTCGGCCTCGTGATGCTCCAGAGATTTCTGATCAGTCACAACTGAATGTGGGCGATGATCCACTTCACACAAGCATCGAGAGGACGTCAGTTTTACTTGGCCATTTACAGGTAAATAACACACACCCTTGAAGATTTATTTATTTTGTGATGAGGGTGGGAGAGGCAGCAGGGAAAAGTGCAGTTTGTTGACTATGAATTAAGAGTCTTTTGGTAATAAAGATAGTCGTGGATTAAAGCCTCTTTTCTGATTTGTTCATCTCAAACAGGTATTTAGAGAAAAGGATTTGCAGCTGCAGGCACCAACAATCAGCAAAATCCAGATTGCAGTTCTCCAGCAGTCGGACTTGAATGTCTCAGTTCCTGACAGTAGTGCAAGTGCCTCAGAATACTCCATCTCAGATGTAGCAGCAGCCACAGATCCATCGTACATCATAAAGTGGACTGTGGAAGGTGATGCAAGTGTGGATTATTTTAACGTGTACTTCACGGAGTCTTCTACTTCCTCTCCATGCTTAATTGGGCACACAGCAGTGCCTACATTCATCTCTTTCATTGCTGATAAGTTTGTGAACAATGGTGAAGTGACTGTGAGCGTGCAGCCTGTCCTCTCTGATACTGGGCTGCCTCAGCTCTTGGCCATGTGTGCTTCTGCCGCTGTTGCTGTGCCACAGAGATCATGATGTTGAGATGGCGTAAAGTTTGTTTATGTTGAAAGTAAGTGTCAACGAATTAAGTTAGCATATTAACTCCCCAATTGCTATCTTTAACATCCTTATATTTGTTGATTCAAAATCTGTTTTGTATTCTTTTGCAACGTTGTTCTTGTACAGCAAGAACATATATTTTATTTAAATTAAATTAAATTTTATTGAAATTAAAGTTTTTAATACATCATTTTATATCTAAAGGTATTGGGGTCTTCTTTTGCCGGATTCATTCTCATTTCTGCTTTTATTGGAATGATGTTGTTGATGAGACAAGGTGCAATGAAAACCTACAATTATATTACATATAACATTATAAAACCTTTAGTACTTGAATTATTATCTTATAAGAAAACTATATGCATTCTAAGTTACCTGGCAATAAAAAGGTTGAGGAATTTTCTTGTCCAACACATTTATGTAGGCTTATTCATAAACTAAAAGTACATTCATGAAACACCAATTTTTCAACAGACAAAAGGGACAGAATAAGTAGAAAAACTACGATTAAAAGTATTGAAAACGGCGGCATTGGAATACCAGATATTAAAAAATACATCCAAGCATTGAAGCTGTCCTGGATTAAAAGGCTGAAAAAAGGAACACCTAAATGGAAAAGCATAATAATTTCTATTTGTCCTGTATTGGCTAACATCGACAAAGTAGGAGCAGATCTAACAATTGTTGTTGAAAAGTGCAATGAATTTTGGATTGATGAATTTGCTGCCTACAAATCTTTTTCCAACAATCAAGAAGAGGTATTGTCAGAAAGCTTGTTCTTCAATAGTAATATTCAGATAGGTCAAAATTCTGTTCATTACGAAAATTGGGTTGGCAATAATGTTTACTGTATTGGTCATTTGGTAAATGAACAGGGACATTTTTTTGTCGTACAATGAATTTTTGTAACGCTATGGGGTTTTAACTGATTTTGTTACTTATTTTGGTGTCCTAGGCAAGGCAAGGCAAATTTATTCCAGAAAAAAACCCATTAAGGGCACATGGACATGGTTAAAATAATATACACAAACATGCAAAATAATTAATTATATAACATTTTAGATTTAAAAAAACAAAAAAACTATTTATTTATACAATGGGATAGCGTGGGGGGGGGGGGGGGGGGGAGGCGGGAGGTGCCAGGGGGAGGTATTGAGTGGGGAAAAGAAGAAGAAAAACTTGATTGGGGATAACAAAGTGAATCATAACTAACAATACAATTCAATCTAAACACATCAATGACAAACTACTGAAATTGTTCTTATTACACATAACATAACCTGTCAACATCAGAACTGTATTAATTTTTGACATGGGATAAAAACGTTACATTTATTTAATTATTAATTTCATTAGACTTACAAGCTTTACTAATACCGACTTTTTGTTAGATGACAATAATTCTTGAAATTTGATGGCATTGGGATATCTATAATAATATGATTTTAATAATTCTCTTCTCGAGTTACAAAAATGTGAACACAAAAATAAATAATGAAACTCATCACCAAGATCGCCACTATTACATTTTTGACATACACGTTCGTGTCTAGGAATGTTACAATACTATAGCTGCCTCTCTGCCCTGGCATTCTGTGGTTAAGTGTCCTAAACTTTAGAACAGATATTGCAAGATTTGTTGGTAGAACATGCAAATATTTTTCAAATTCAAAAAGTAGCTTAAACATTCGATAATTATAGCAAAATTCATTATTGTTTATTTCCTCGAACCAGCCTTGAATAAACTGATCATGTAGGCGTTATTTAATTGTACACTTAAAAACTGAAGCAGAAGGCAAAACATTGGTTAGCCCCTGATTTAACCAGATATTACCAAGTACTAGATTATTTAACTCTTTCCACACAGAATCGAGGAATGAAGATTTATAACCTTTATGCAAATCAAAATAAGTCCTAGAGGCTGCAAGAAAATATAAACGTAGCTTTGCCTTTAATTTGACTGCAAATAACTTTTATGAGACAAATAAGGCCTGGAGACTTCTCGTGTCGGTGCAGAGGGGAGCGCGCATGTATTATGATGTTTCAGTTTCAGAACGCTGTAAAACACAAATGTCTGAACTCTGTCAACGTAACTCTTTCAAAAAACACTGTTCTATTAAACTATGATGCCAATTTGCCTCCGATTCCACATTTGACTGGATTGTGCTGCATGCCAAATTTTTTCTTGTACAAATGCAAAATGAATAATACTGTACCCATTTTTCAGACTTTTCAGAATTATTTAAGAAAATGCTATATGGTGGAAAAATATGCTGCTGATATACTCATGAGGGCTGAAACTTTTGAGTTGGAGTGGATTCCATGATACAAACCTCTGATTGATTAATCCGACCATGTATTTTTGACTGTTTTTCTCATTATGATTTATTTTTATTTCTTTTTTTTGACACTACAGGTCGAGAAGATACCAGATGTAAAATATATCAGACTGAGACATGACTCAATCCGAATGATTACCAACAGAATCTACTATTTTATGTAAGCTTTTAGAATTGCCACGTTCCCCCTTTTGATGTGTGTGTGTGTTGGTGTGCGCGTGTATGTGTGTGTCTATTCTATAAAATATATATTGGTTGAATATAGGAAATAAATACAGGTTTTTTTTTTATACTGTCCCCAAACTTCAGGTACGTAACTTCTAAACTAATGTGCCGTTTTTTTTCTATCTGTTTTTTCATGTGGTGTATTATGTAAGCATAAATGTGTGAGAAAGCAATATAACCCAACATGCTGAAGACAAAAAAAAAGAAAAAAAAAGAAGAAACCCCCCCCCCCCCCTCCCCCCCCCCTTACCAAAAAAAAAAAAAAAAATTCAAAATATGTAGTTGTACCTGTTGACATCGAATATCGATTAAGTTTTATATGAATGTCCTATTTTGATGTTATTATATAAAGAAAAGAGCATCAATATTGTTATATATGTTTGTATGTCCAAGCTTGAGAAAGAGTGTATGTATCACATGTATCTGAACAGACTTAAAATAAATTATTTAATAGAATTATTGATTAGTGAGTCAATGCAGCCTAGTGTTAATAATACTCAATAAACCTTTCCCAGTGTCATCAAGGAACAAGTATTACAAAAAGGAATTGCTCCCTATTCAGTTACTTATAAGCAATGCAAAATGGTCCTGAAAACTTCAAAAATCCATTTTCAGTTCTCTTCATTGACTATAGTAGCACAGTAGAGTTGTTAGTTTTGGTTATTGTCCATTGGGAAATAACTGCAGTAAAAAGACACCATCGCAATGAATGCGTTGATTTCCCTGCAGCAGACTTTTTAACATTTTTGTTTTTTTTACTAATTATTGTAAGGTGTATTGGAGTTGACCACAGTGCAATATCCTCCAATAATGATTCCTTTTGGAATACTTTTTGTTTTTTGTGTGTTCCTTTAGATTAGAGTATAAACGTTTTCTAATACTCGTAGACTCAAACCAGTATGTTACATGTACACTTTGTTTTGATGTTTTACATGAATTTGTTATTTACCATTTTGTATTGGTTGCCCTCTGTCAGATCAGTAACTTTGTCAGATTTTGTGCCATAGCAGAAATGTGACTATATATATTTGTTCATGATACATATTGTACTCAAAAGAATCAAGTCTTCCTGCATGCAGTTTATTGTGAAAACAATTGGATTTTTTTAAACAAACCATTTTTACCTATATACAGACCAATTCTACTTGTATGATACTGTATAATTATGGAGCCGTCAAGTTTTATTTTGACACATTTTGTTTCACTGTAAATTCTGAAGATTTCGTATATTTCACCTGACAAACTTTGCCAATAGATGCAAGAATTGTAGTATTAATACAGCCTTTTGTACCTGTGTACTGCAGTCTTTTGAGCCTCAAAGTTTTATTTTGACACTTTTTATTGCTTTGCTTTTTGTTTTGGCATTAAAATGTTTCAGGTTTGATGCTGTATGTCAAGTGTTGAACTTTGCTAAAGGTTATGCAAATAATATATTTAGGAATATTGGTTAAATGTCAATGGGGCACATGTCATAGAAACGGAGCGCACTTTAAACAAAATTTTTTAAAATTCCATCTTAAGTATTCTGAACCCTGCATAAAATTAAATATTTGCTTTTCGTGTTATAACCTTATATTTCCTGCAACTTCCCTATAACCCCACTCATTTCGTTATTTTAGATGTTTTGTGTTCACATTTCTTGACTAAGAAGTTGTACATTTTGTATGTGTACTGCGAGATCTGTTTAGTTATTTCTTCTAAGTTATCATAAGAATATTTATTCACTTAGTAAAAACATTACAAGGATTTTGGTGTGGCATGGCAACAATAAAATACATCCTTTCTTGCACAGCCTCACATGCATTCATCCTGTCATACACTTCATTGGCATTCAACATGTGTACAGCACTAAAGGCTAGGTAAACACAGTGTTAAACATACATCAGTCATATATCACAAGTTATGGAGTCGCACACACACACTGCAAGTAAGACAAAATACAGCAGTAAAACAATATAACAGCATTAAATAAAATGATGAGAATGATTAAGAATGTTAAGCTTCACGTCCAAGTCTACACAACCACAACACAACACACCACACACACCCTCATACATATTACTATTGCACAAAGGTACAAATCAAGCAATGGTTCTGAGTATCTAGTTTACACCGATCATTCCATGGTTGGTGATGTACTGAGGACAGCATCTGGGAAGAAACTGCTTCTGAATCGAGAAGTTCTGGCTCTCAATGCACGGAACCGACGGCCAGAAGCTCGAAGAGATTGTTGGCTGGGTGTGATGGATCGCAGACTATCTTTCCCGTTTTCCGTTTCATACGCGTTCTGAAAATGGAGGCGACAGATGAAAAGTCGCAACCTGCTATTTTGGAGGAAGTCTTGACAATGTGCTCAAGCTGTTTCTTTTCTATCGCGGTTGTGCTGCCGTGCCAGACAGTGACAGAGAAGCACAAAATGTTTTATCACCACGCGATAGAACTGTGCCATAATTTCACTAGACATACCGAACTTTCGCAGCTGTCTCTAACGTGTGATTTGCTTCAAAATAGAAAAATGCGTCAGTTCTTGTGTTAGTTCTTTTATCTGTAGTGTGATTTGTATTTTGTGGTAGTAAGAACAAACTCAAAACTGTGAAACGAGCCATCCTGTCAACCAAATCATGAACAGAAGTTTTCTACATGCTTTATTGTTTTAAAATCAGTATTGAACATGCCTGTACATTCTTCAAGTCGACAAAACAGATTATAAAAGTAACTTGCACAGTGCATGAAAATGAATGCAAACATCTTTATTAAAGAAAACGGTATTAAGTATTGGTCAATGTTACGCGGCATCCAAAACTTCAATAGATTTTAATTGCCTTTCAACAAAATCAAAACAACTGTTACGGCATTGCTTACGCATAAATGACTACGACCATTAGGACCTGAAGAAACAAAATGATGTGTATTGTATTAATAAATCAAAAAGATACCCAGGAAAGTTTATTACATCTTTGATTAAATGCATGACACTAATTTTCACACAAGCCAGCTGGTTCTACAAAGCAAAGTGACACTGAATAAGAAGAACAAAAAGTGCTAGTTTATATTAAAATTATCTTCAACTCTAAGTTTTAAATGAGCAGAGAAAAATTGAGGCACTGCTATAGAATCAAAGGCCGTGAATAATCATCTTAGCAGCATCACATATTTTTTAATGTAAATATTTGTCTAAAGTTTTAGCAAATAATTGTTCCTTCAACTTACCACACATTTATATTAAAGGGCCTCAATTTGAAGGCTTTGTTTACTTGTGGCAAAGGTAAAAAGGAGTTTAGCCTAAAATTTGCATTAAGGCAGGACTAACTTGCCTTGTTCACAGGCTAGAAACCAATGGTGTGGGACTGGTGTGGGATCAATACCGCCTCTGGGCATTATGTTCCGAATATTATTTACTTTTGACTCGGGCAGCGTCTCTGAGGTACCGTTTTCTCGAGGTATTCCAGTTTGCTCCCCCAAGCAAAATTTCAAAACACAACTAATATTTGGGTTTGGGCGTGCCATAGGCTGCAACTACACCTTCACCAGAGGAGGTGGCTCAGAATTTCAGGACAAAAAAGGGACAATAAAATGTCAAAATTGAATAAAGTGGGCTTTCATTGCTCAAATTAACCGCTACACACCGACTCAACCAAAGCTTTTTATTTTTGAGGTTAGGTCAGCCAGGCTAGCTATAAATAGCTTCGCCGATAGCAAAATGTGGAGGCACTAAACAGTGCTGCTCACATAGGCATTGAGCTGGTGTGGCTTAACTCTTTCCCTGCCAATCGACGATATATCGTCGATCTGAGCCGCCATGTTTGTGCCAATCGACGATATATCGTCGATTTCAGTATTCCGTTTCGTTCCGGTTTTTTGCGCAGTCCAATCCAAGTTTTATTTTAACCAAAGAGAGATAACTCTTCCTAATTTCGTTCCCGATCGACACGCGCGTGGTTTCTTCAAATTGATTCGTTTTTAGAGTGTTTTTTGTGCATTTTACTAAGCATATGTGATGGGCACAATCGACAGTGTGTCAAACTCTGCTAATAATCAATATAATTTCAAACTGTAAAGTGTATTTTGATCCTAAATAAATTTTCTTTCTGGTGTGTGAAGCTGATTCAGTGATTGGAATTATTCCTCCAGATTTTGTTTATCACTGTGGTATGTAGAAATATTTTTATTTTATTTTATAATTTCAAAAAGATCAACATGCTTTCAAAACACATATTTCAATAACATAATCAAATTAACATTTTGTGTTTTTTTTTCTTATTCTTCACTCTTTTACCTTTAATTTGATATGAAATATGTCTATTTAACAACTATTATTGAAAGAACAGTAGCTTAAATGCCTAAGGTACTGAACTTTCTTTCCGGTGCCAGAGAAATGTCTGGCACAAACGTGGAAACATGCCTGGCAGGGAAAGAGTTAAGTTTGAATTATCAATTTCTATTCTGACAGGGAGTAATTTCCCCTGTTTAACGGTACCCCAATACACTCGAAGATCTACTAGATAATTTTAACGCTAGAAAGAAAAGTTGCTATTAATAGGCATAAAAAGTATTAAATTTATTTATTGAAAAAATAACTAAACTTTTAAATAGAGTTGTTCTTTTGTTGCAAGCTAATTTTTTTTAAAGTGGGGCAACATTCATTGTGAATTTTAAACGAAGCTGTCAATGGGACGTGCTCAAAGTGGATCCCCTTAAACTCATTTATTATTCAAAATGGCTTAACAAATAATAATATTTTTTTTTTTAATTGACCTAATAGTATTTATTAAAATGTGTTAGCACCTTCAAAATTCTTTATGCAATTTGTGGATGAAAGAATCCATCTTAAAAACATGATTGAGTGCATTCATATTGTTAAGGAATGAATGTACACCAACAAATATTTCAAACAAGGCAAAATAATAATTATTCACAGCCACAGAATGGCAAACAATACAGATACATAATCTTTTTTCATGTCATCAGTCATTGACGCTCAAATTAGAGCTCAAAGTAGCAGAATCAATAAATATTATCTTTGAAATCATAATGCGTTAGACTAGTTGTATTATCATTGCTCTCAAAGTGATATATACTACATCAAAATAAGTTAATAAATACAGTTTCTTTACTCAGATCAACAAATAAATGAAGTTTCTACACTCAATCAATAAATAAAGTTTCAAAAGGTTCAAGATATATAAGTAAACGTTTTCATAACATACAAGTTTTTGGTCAACAATGTTGCTGCAGATGCTACTGAGTTGGAATCACAAACTTTTGTTGCTCATGGTATCACAATTAGTTAAATATTGTATAAAATGCTTAAGCAAACTAGACCTCTACAAGTGTACAACTATAAACAAATATTGATTCATAAACATTTAACTAAATGTTCTAAAACATTCATAGCACATGAAAAAAACAACTTTGCGTTAGTTGCTAAACATTCTGAGAAAAACATGAGATGCATATCGTCTATAGAAAATATAAATACAATCAACTAACACCACTATACCCAAGCACTATAATCAAAATATCCAATCCATCCCAGTCATCGGATAGCACTTCACAGTTTATTTGCTGGTAATATTGATTGTTACCACAATCAGGCCATCACTAGCATCTGAGTTCTTGTGGAGGAAACAACAAAATAAGTCTTATCAATATTACTAGACTTAAGTTAATCAGGTTAAAAACAACAACAAATAATAATGCACCAATATTTATGTCAATAAGTTAATCTACATTGTCACCTGTCATGTTATTAAGTGTAACCCTTCTCCTTAGCACTGAAGCTTTTCCTATAAGAAGCACTTTCAAAGAAAGCAGTGCAACGTTTCCAAGTGAACAAATATGAAACAATAGCAAAAAAATAATAACGGTTCACTTGCACACGTCCCCTTCCAAGTCAAAACACCCTACAAATATTTTAATCCATTTTCTGAAGAGGAAAGAGGAAACAACCCAATTTTCATAAAGTGACCGCCCCACTCGCACATAAATCAACTAAATTTAACGCCAACAACATAACTCATAATATTGCATTGTATTCTGAACAATTTAGAAAAATTGAATATTGTTTCAAAACGGTCATTGCGATTCCTTAAACATTTTTGTACATTATATAAAAGTGTATAATATAAACCGCATAGCACATCTACGTTGAAATGAGTATTGTTAACTAGTATCTACCAAAGGGAGGTAATAATGTACATGATTTATCACAAATTTGTGCAAAAGATATTATTTGAACTATAGTTACAAAACAAAAAAAAATCATTCAATTTCTTTGTTGTACAATTATAAAAAAGAAACAAACAAAATTTTAAAAATGTTGAAGCTAAGGTTTGTACATTGAAAATAAGATTATGATCTTAAATTACAATACTGACATGTCAGTAAAACTAGATCATAATATAAACAGGACCTTCAGATGCCATTTTTGACACAGAGAACTAACACAATAAGTAACAGCAGACTGCCGTCTTACAGTAAAGATGAACAAAACAGTCCAACATCGAAATAGCAAAAGATTCAGGATTGGACATTCATAAATAGACTTTTTCATATAAATTATTATTAGTATTTTTTGTGTGTGTGAAAACAAAACAAAACAAGATGGCAAGCCATTCAAATGTATTTCATGAGACTCGCACACATAACTGCAAATGAGCATTTTCAAAAAACAGAATTTTCGCTGTGAAGTTGCAACTCAGTTTTATTTCCAAGAACCAAAATAAACGCATGAAACGACGGGCCACTGTCTAAACCATCTGTAAGCAAAATGTTATAAAAACCGGTTCAACCAATTTTAGGATAAACCCCATGGCATTTTTATAATATAACTAACATTGGTGACCTAGACCTTTGAGAAAGAGCACAGGTGAATGACACAAAGGGATGAGTTGAGGTTAAAGTATCTGCACAGTACAAATAAACAAAATCAACTAAGTAATTTTTGATATTAAGCAAAACATATGTTTTGAGCAAAAAAGTAAAATTTTGAGGTGTGGACCGACTGACTAGCTGGCGAACGGACTGCCACTCCATAGTCACGTGTAGAAGTACCTGTATACCAAATATCATAAAAATCAGTTCAGACGTTTGAAGATATAGAGCAAAATGTGTGTAACAAAAAACTGACCCCAGCAGCCTTGAACTTTGCAGAAGAGATATGATGTTTAAAAGTCTGATAGACCAACCAATGGACAGACCTTTGCCTTCACAATTATTTCAAAGTATTTCCAGATAGTATTAGTTTCGAGATATTCTCTGGAAACAGAAAAACAACAAAGAAACTAAAGGGATAAACTTAAATAAAACATTTTGCATTGGAAACCAATTTTTTTTTGGGGGGGGGGGAGGGGGGGGGGAAGGAAAGGTAAAACAATAATTAGGGGAATGTTTAAACAAGGCTTGAAAATAGCATGAAGAAAGGCACAAAGACAACTGGAATGCTACATCTACATTGTAGTCTACCTGACCAGAGTTGGAATGCAAAACTGCTTGCATATAACCTCGAGTAACAACTAGTAGCAAGATAGTTTCCTCCACAGGGGCTATGAGCAAAATGAAGACAAAATCCAAATCTGCACTTTAACGTTACGTAAAATCACGACCTAGTGGTGCAAGGTCTCACTGTGTATGCTTCATTTGCGACAAACAATTCTAATACGAATTGAAGTGTATAGTGCATCAGCACAGGGTTGCACCACTCAAATTCTGTAGAACTGTAAGCTGCAGCATACAATTACATTCTCGTCGATCGTGATTGAACAATGATTATAAGTGTTGCGGTGGGAATACAGAGTAAACAATAATGTAAACCGTGAACAGGGAGATTTCTATTTCATCCTTTATTCAGCCCAATTTTCTGAGAAGAACCCAAACTAAATAATCACTGAAGCTTACATATTATATGTGCATTGCCAATATACGAACAAGCAGCACTCATAATTAAACCAAAAATCTAAAAGTAAAACTGAAATAAGAAGTCAAATTTTCAATAAAAGATTTAAATTATGTTATCCATTGATTTAACATGTCATGAAGAAGTTTCAATTTAGAGAATAGCCATACACATGACTTTTCATAATATTGATCATTTACGCAGACCTTTTCGATCGCATGAAATATATTCACATGAAATGCACATGATTCATCTCCCCAGGGTGAAGCACTAAGTAGCAAAACATGTCTAAACGTTACATTAGTATGTACAACATTTCAAGAATTTTTACACCACCACAGAAATATACTGGTCCAAGTCACTCAGTCGCACCACACCAATTCAGTCAAATCAGTGAACTTACTGCTGCAATCAGCAATGGCTGGTGCAAAAAAGAAACACTGAAACAACTCTTGTGAAGTTTGTTTACTGCGGCTTTGTCATACAGCTAGTTTCAACAGCACTAAGACGTACGGTAAGTGATTAGCAGGGAACTGTACTCTAAGAAATTCACCTATATCATTTACCATTACCTTTTGACTATATTGTCTATTATAAACAATGTCAAGCCTCAGCACTATACATACACACTACACAGCTGCTCAAAACATGGAAAGAATATTTTAGTAATTGATTCATTTTTAAATAGAATTATGAAATTAATAAATGGTTTGGTTGTGACTATTTTTTTACAGTTATATCACTTCTCCTCTTCATGTATAAAACAATACCTCGTATACAGTCATAGCTTTTGAATTTTATATCGACACACTGTAGTACTAGTACAACATACCATTCACAAATGACCCAAAGCACAATGTTTTATTAATTATACTGGTCACTCAAACGTCTTTCAGCAGCAAGGTCACTATGTATGCTATCCACATGTTTATGCTGTCTCACAAGATCAGCTAAATGCGAAAAGAACAGAACCAAGGACACTTGCAAAGCATAGCTGCTCTCCCATTCAGCTACATACCTTGGTTCTTTTCTAATGAACTGCAAATCATATAATGGTTTCACAGTTTATTATATACATCATACGCTATATCTGGTAGCCTATCTGCGTATGATGCGGAAAGAGTTTGAAGACTTCTTGGGTACCAACATTGATGCCACTGGAAAGAAAGAAAAAAAAGAAAACAGGACAATTATATTTGAAAAACATTAGTCAAAACAATGTAAGGAAATGAAAATATTAACCAAGAATAAGTAGTTCACTTAAGTCACTGAAACAATAAAAGTGAACAAGTTACAAAATGACGTGAAGATAAAGAGATCAAGCAGTTTAGTTTTCTTGCTTGCAGCTCACTCAACGTGGAATCCTTAACTTATCCACTAAGAAAAAGAAAAGAATAAAAAAAGGAAAAAAATTATTCAAGAAGAAAAGGAAGAAAGAGAAATATTAAAAATGAAAGTTATCACACAGTTCTCCTTTCACAATGTTTTTAAAATTAAAAAGAGTAGGGCGAGTTGGAGAAAAAAAACAACAACACACCTTATGGAGAAGAAAACTGAGAAGAAAAAACCTTGTAAGAGCAAGGAAAAAAGGATAACAACATTGACTTACATTTGCTATCTTGTGGCGTCAAGGGAAGATCAATGACATAGTTGAGAGAAGTGATCCACTTGTCCATCTCCTCTTGTGTCTCAGCGCGTAGGATGAAGTTGCGATCCGGTGTGTTGAGGGTGAAGCAGTAGTTGTTGTGGCTGTTGGAACTGCGGTCGCCCTCTGGTGCACCAAGGCTTATGCAATAGCCAGCATCTCGATGGCCAACAAACACCTCTCCCTTAGGGAAAGCATTCTGGAGAAGAAAAACAAAACAAGAAAGTAAAATATTAAACATCAAAGAATATTTTTTTTTGAAGGTCAGGAAATATAAACTTATGGGTAAAAAGATATTATAATTATGTCATGACATCTTAACAAAACACCTGACGTATACAGAAATAAACAGGAATAGAGATGTGAAAGGTAGAGAGAGGGTAGGGATGGAAGGAAGATGGGTGGTGGTGGGGAGGGAGGGGGGGGGAGCGAGCATGCATTGTGACTGATGTTTGACTGAACTTGCAAAACCTCCATTCCACTGTTCACTAAAATTATGAAACCTCCATTCCACGTCTTACTAGCATATAAACACATACATGGAGTGGTTTTAAAGAAGTAGGAGAAGAATACAATGAAGACAGAAGCCAAGAAGAAGAACTAAAGAATAATGGAAAAAATATAGTGTTACGATTGGGAAATAGCTACTAAGTTAGTGGTAAGGGCAGCACCATGCTAACTGCTCCTAGCATAACAAAAAAATAAATACACACACACACACATTTCATCTGTGACTGTGTACTAAGTTGGTGAGAAAGTCAAGAGTTTAAAGTGACTTCCTGTTAAACAGGATACATTCCTTCCTAAACAGGATGCTGTTAATATAATGCAATTTCTTTATCAGAGGAGGTCCCCTATATATACCACCTACAGCTTTGGGTGATTGAACACAAGTAGCTGCACATAAAAAGAGTGGATGGGGGATATAGAGAGGAAGTAGAGAAGGATGTTTCTCTTTTACCCATGCTCGCACACACACACACACACACACACATACACACACACACACACACACAGTCACAGCACATATTCACATACCCATACCCCAAGCTAGTAATATACACTCGATACACTTATGATCTCATTTAAACAAAAGGTAGCTGTCACTTACCCTGGAACACTTCCTAAGAAATGCAGGTAAACATTGTACAATGAGAGACTGTATAATGTATTATTACAAGGAACATTTAAAACACCGATTTAAAAAAGTGCTGCAACCTGATCTGGTTGAACAGTTCTGAGAGACAGATTTTTTTACTACGCTAGTAATAATTAAAAGTTTATACACACCAGAGGTTCCTCAAAGTACATAAGCTTCCTGCGGTCCAGCGTGAACCACCGCCTCTTGAAAGGCTCATTCTTGGGGCCCATCTTACTCAGCCAGCCCTCAACGATGAAGTCTTTCGTCAAGTCTTCTGCCAGCTGCACAAAAATTGCACTATGAATAAATAAACAACATATACATTAACAAAGAAAACAAAACAGGTTCTTACCATACAAACAACTGCAGCAACTTGATTTAATCACCTATATTATATTATTATAAACTGAGACGGAGGGTTTGGGTGGGGAATATGCAGCAAGGGTGGCATGTGATCCTATCCAACTAAACGCTTGAAAAAGGCAAAACATACTTGCTGCAGGTCTCTGTCAGGAAAAGCCACTCTTCTCCTCTCCCACTTAGCAGCTCGGATACAATTATACCAGTCCACAATATCCTGAAAGCAAATATATTAGCTACTAGTCAGTATTTTTGTTCAGAATTTCACAATTTTCAGCCATCAATACAAATATTAATTCGGTAAAAGAACAAAACACATTAGACTAAATTTAAACAACAATATCATTGTGTAAAAGAATATTTGTTACCCGTTTCATTTTTAAATAATATCCAAGGAGTACTAAAGACTTTAATACTCCTTGATAATATCAACATTTCTTACAGAAGTAGTAGTATTAAACTTTGTTCCCTTCTTATAGTAGTAGCAGTAGCAACTTTGGTCCCTTCAAGGCCATTTTGTGCTAGTGTATGTATAGTTCTGCAATTTTCCTTTCTGCTTACAAAAATAATGTATGAAATGCCTACTTTAGAATTTTCAGAGTAGACAAACAGGCTACGAGTTGACCCATTCTTGATGAACGTGATCTGAAGTCCGTACGGGTTCCCTATCTTCTCTGGTACAAAGACTGCATTCATGTGGTCAAGGTCTGCTTCTGCTTTGGGCTGTTGAGGTTTCTGCAGAAGTAATAATCATATAACAATAGGGGCACACTGACAATGTTGAGAGACTTCTGGAACAAATGTACACTTACATCCTAAAATGTTGTAGACCAACCATCGAAACCTATCATCAATGTTCCCAGTGTTCAAGCTCATCAGGTTGATTATTGTCTACTTTGAAGAAATATTTTAACCTCTCATTCCAGATTCCAAATTGGTTTATTTCTGCATTGGTGAAACTGGTGTAGATTAAAAACTGAAAGTGAGCCTGAAGTAATTTTCTCAAACTATAACACTAGATAGTACAATCGTAGAATATTTTATTAATCCAGTCCCTCAAAAATTCAGTCTGACGGGCTCCTTGATACAGTAACTACGAATCCATCAATACCCAAGGCACACAATATTCCCGCTTGGTTAATTCAAATTAAAGCCTTGGAGCATGTTCGTCATGCAATGCAGCGTTAATCTAGACTGTGGACGCACTTTAATCAGAACACAAAAATAATCAATAATGAATTTCAAGTTTAAGTTCAGGCATTACCTTGTAATTTGTATCCTCCCCTATATAGTATGAGAATTTATTGTCTGCTCTGGACAAGACAAATTTTCGGAGCTGGAACTGTTTACGATCCCTTCCAAGCTTCCACAGCATGCCCTCCTTCTGTGAACAGTTGTATGCTGACTGTCGGTCAGGGTCTGTAAACTCCTCTCTCTGGTATTTGGCCAAGATCCATTCTTTTTTCAATACTCTGGAAACATGAAACTCATCTATAAAATTAAAGGAAAAGAACTGGCACCAATACATTTAGTCTTTTCAAAATTATATAACTTTTTAATTGGTTTATGAAACTCTTGTTTGTCTTATCACTTTTTTTTAACTTGCTATGTATTTACAGTTGAAGAAATTCTGCATACGGTTTGGTTGGTACAAATACATAACTGCAGACTCACTCGACATCACTTTTCCTGGGCTTTCTGTAGAAGAGGGGGACACTCATTTCAAACTTCTCTTTGGCTTTCAAATTGCCAATCACTTCCATCACCTGTAAAAATAAATAAATAAATAACATATATATTTGGATATATAAAATTAAATTAAATTACTATAGAAAATACAGAAGAAACGGAAACTCCGATGGTATGGCCACGTCACCAGATCATCAGGCCTTGCAAAGACCATTCTGCAAGGCACAGTGCAAGGAGGTAGAAGAAGGGGGAGACCGAAAAAGAGGTGGGAGGACAACATTCGAGAATGGACTGGTTTGACACTGAGCGAAGCCATGAGGGCTGCTGAGGACAGGGAAAGATGGAGTACGCTGGTTAAACGATCATCTGTGGTGCCCCTACGACCTTCGGGTTATGGGGCAGGATAGGATAGGATAGGATAGAAAATACATAAATAATATTTGAAGAAACAATGAAACAACAACATTAAAAATGAATGTTAAAGTTAATAAAAAAAAAGCTTATAAAACAAGTTAAAAAACTAAAAATAACTTCAGGTCAAGCATTTTATGATAAACAAATCTTAGCCCCTTGAGGCGAGAACTTTGATTAACCTTGAAATTATCAAAATAGCATGATCTTGATCTTTTGATCAACTGTAAAATCTCTTCACCTTGCACTCCCCCTTCCCCCTACCACCTCACCTTCACTTTCCCTTTACCACCCACCCCCAAAACAATTTGTCTGAGGGTATAACAATCTAACAATGCTTTGCAAATGTATGTTAGCATTAAATAAAATAAGAATATTCTTTATTAATGTGATCACTTCCAACTACTATATTTAACATTCAATGAAAACCTGGGTCATTTGAATGGGCTAGTATTTGTGGACTTCAAATTTAGATAACACAATGCAAAGGCAAAGCAAGTTTACACAACACTCACACTGTTTGATATGCCCAAAGCAAGCTGTTCACGAGTTATGCAACAACTATAATTTGTTGTTTGTAGATTATAGTCACACGACACTTTCGCATATAGGTGACTACTGGACCGATTTATACTGACACCAGCAGGCCAGTTGTTGGTAAAGGGGAAAATAATATGATCACACGTTGACCAATCCGGGATTCGAACCAGCGACCTTTCGGTTACTAGCAAGACGCTCTTACCAACTGAGCTACCCGGCCCCACACTACTATAATTTCAGTCTAGGTCCAAGTAAATACTGAATAGACTACACTTGAACTGTCTAGTCTTATAATTCAAAACAATAATTATTACACGACACTAAACATCATGGGTTTATGGGTCAAGCCTCATAAGTGTTGGCATGCAGGAAATTTCTGTATAAATAGTAGCTCCACTTTGTGGAAATGTAGTTCATTATTTGACCACTGTCTGTTATTCTCATTTGTTCTTTCTCATTCCTAGTCTGTTCTATCAATTTAATATCTCCTTCGCTAGACCAGTCACTTAACCTTTTTTCTTAAGAACTCTCCCAAAACTCCTCGTTTGTGTATGAGGTCTGTGGGGTCAGCGTGGGGATATTGGATACTTTCAGCCAAATGGTCACTATGACTTTCTACGGTATTATTATTTAGCAATGTAGGCATATATTCACTATGGCTTTCTATGGTATTATTATTATATAGCAATGTAGGCATATATATATGTGTGTGTGTGTGAGTGTATGTGTGTTTTGTTAATATTGTATAATTTATGTTAGTTTATAACGTTAAATTATATACTATTTTGTTTTTATAAATGTGGGTTCGATAAATTAGAGTAAAGCCTCAGCATCCCCTACATGGGATACCTTTATTGTAAAGTGACCGGCTGGTAGAGTGCCTTTAGTGTTACCATTAGGCTTGTTTCAGCAGGTCCTTATTATACGGGGCGAGTCCTCTTTCAACCAAGTTGTGGTCCTAATTCGGCTCTTTGCAGTCAGCTGGCCCTTATAAACAATGACTAACTAACTAACTAAATAAACCCATTGATCATTAGATTGTTGAACCCTCCACGGCGTTGACATACTTGAATAAGTGCCTAATAATAATTTATTTTATAAAGCGTGAATTCCAAACTAGTAATATGCTCTAGCGCTCCCACACAAGCACACAGACAGACACTCGCAATGTAACAAATAATTAAATGACATCAGCAGTCACAGTGACATAAGACACACACACAAAAAGCGCAAACTATCAACAAGTAAAATGTGTTTTTATACAGTCCCCACTAACGATCTGTCTCCTCTGGCTCTGTACTCCTTCCCTCTCCCCCTTCTATCTCTCTCCCTAATAAAAACTATCACTCCTGCTACTACTACCACTACCACCACTACTTAGCTACCACTACCACCACCACTACTAATATCCACAACAATAACGACAGCGGCAAAAATAATAATTTAGCTATAATTTTAAAACTGAAAATGCAATTATTAAAAGAGCAATGGCACTTTAAAACTGAAAATAAAGCAAAAACAAAAACACATTAATAAACAAATAGTATACAACTTAAATGTCAGAGAATAAGAAACTAATGTATTATATATATATATAGGTAGTAACCATAAAGAGGTAAAACTTATAACATAATGATAAATGCACCTATCCTATCCTATCCTGTCCCATAACCCGAAGGTCGTAGGGGCACCACAGATGATCGCTTAACCAGCATACTCCATCTTTCTCTGTCCTCAGCAGCCCTTATGGCTTCGCTCAGTGTCAAACCAGTCCATTCTCGAATGTTGTCCTCCCACCTCTTTTTCGGTCTCCCCCTTCTTCTACCTCCTTGCACTGTGCCTTGCAGAATGGTCTTTGCAAGACCTGATGATCTGGTGACGTGGCCATACCATCGGAGTTTCCGTTTCTTCACCACTGTGAGCAGGTCATCGTGTTGTCCAATGGCTTGTGTGATGGTCTGTCGGACTTCGTCGTTGGTGATGTGTTGGGTATAGGAAATGCACAGAAGTCTTCTGTAGCACCTCATCTCCATGCTTTGTATTCTTCGTTGGAGATCTGCTGTGAGGGTCCATGCTTCGCAAGCATATAGGAAGATGGAGATGACCAGAGAGCGCAGCAGTCTTACTTTGGAATGTAGACTGATGGTTCTGTCTTTCCAAATGGGCTTCAACCTTGTCAGGGCAGCAGTTGTTTGTGCGATCCTGGAGAGGACTTCCTGTCGAGACCCATTGTCTGACACAATGGCTCCTAAATATTTGAAGCTGTGCACTGTGTTGAGGGATTGGCCTTGTACTTTGATGTCCGTGTTGATGCCATTGGTGTTGTTGGTCATCATTTTGGTCTTCTCTGCACTTATTTCCATTCCATAAGCTCTGGAGGTGGTGTCAAGCCTCTGTACAAGCTGTTCAAGTTCTTGTTCCTCTCCAGCCAATCCATCAATGTCATCCGCAAAACGAAGATTTGAGATTGCTCTACCCCCTATGCTGACTGTGCCTTCGTGATCTGCAAGAGCATCTGACATGATCCGCTCTAGGAAGATGTTGAAGAGTGTTGGAGAGAGTAGGCATCCTTGACGCACACCGATTGTTGTTCTGAACCAGTTCCCGATGACGCTGTTATGGAGGACTGCACTGGTAGCCTTGTCATACAGGCTTTTGATGACTTCTATAATTTTAGGGCTGATGTTGTACACTTTCATGGTTGCCCATAGAGCTGCATGCCAGACTCGGTCAAATGCCTTCTTGAAGTCTATGAACACATGATATAGATGTTGTTGGTGCTGGAGGTATTTCTCACAGATTATTCTGAGGTTGAAAATCTGTTCAGTGGTACTTCGCCCTGCCATGAATCCTGCTTGTTCTTCAGCTATGATTTGTTCAGCTTGTGGTTTCAACCTGTTGAGTATTATTTTCAGGAGGACCTTGCTGGGATGGCTGATGAGGCTGATGGTGCGGTAATTTTCACACTCCTGAAGGTTACCTTTTTTGGGAAGAGTGATGACAAGCGACTGGGTCCATGGTGTAGGCCATTCCCCACTCTGCCAGATCTTGTTACAGATAATGGTGAGAGCATCAGTCATTGCTTCTCCTCCTGCTTGTAGTAGTTCCGCTGGTATGTTGTCCACTCCCGCTGACTTCCCTTTCTTCAGCGATTGCACTGCTGCCTCAACTTCTTCCCGGAGAATTGGGAGGATTTCTTCTTCTTCTCTGCTCTCGGGACATGCTAGAACTGATGGGTCTCCATTTGGTGTATGGTTGTAAAGGTCAGAGCAGTACTCTGTCCATCTGTCCAAGACTTCTTGTTCTTCTGTAAGGCATATGCCAGACTTGCTTTGGATAGTGGAGACTTTGGGCTGTTTAACACTTGTCAGCCGCTTCACAGTCTGGTAGGCCTTCTTGCTGTTGTTCTTGTTCAGATTGTTCTCTATTTCCTGGCATTGATCTTCTATCCAGTTCTCCTTTGCTGTGCGCATGCCTTTTCGGATGTCATTGTTGATTTTTCGGTAGACATCAGCTCCCTGTGAGGTGTTCTTTTTCTTTTTTTAACTCTCTTCGTTTATCACACAGATCCAAAAGTTCAGGTGTGATCCACGGCTTCTTCTTTGGTCGGTGCTTGCCAAGGATCTCAGTGGCGGCATCTGTTACAGCTGAGTTGAAGGTATTGGTCATGGTGTTGACATCTACTTCGCCTGCCCCCAAAATAAGCAGTGGTGCAAATTTCCCTCCAATTGTGGCCTGAAATATTTTTGCCACCTCCGGGTCTTGCAGTTTGTCCAGGGCGAACTTCAGCCTAGTGCACTTTGCTGTATTTACTCTCTTCAAATGGAGCCGGAAAGACATCATCACGAGATCGTGGTCACTTCCAATGTCTGCTCCTGGAAAAGTGCGTGTCCTGCCAATGTTGATGCTTGATCTGAAGCGTTTCTTGACCATGATGTAGTCGATCTGGTTGTGATGTTCCCCGCCGGGACTGTGCCATGTCCATCATCTGGATTTTTTGTGGAGACCAAGCGTGTTTGCCAGTACCAGATTGTTGTATCTGGCAAACTCCAATAGCCTCAGACCCCTGTCATTTGTCTCGTTGTTGCAGTGGGGTCCACATGTGTCTCCCCAGTTGTGGTGCGCATCTTGGCCAACCTTGGCATTCCAGTCGCCTTGCACTATGACTATGTCCTTCTTCGGCACTTGGTCAAGGACCGCCTTTATATTTTCATAAAAATCCTCCACTTCGCTGTCTTCATAGTCTGATGTTGGGGCATAGGCCTGGATGATGGTAATGTTGAAAGGGGTTGCTCTCAGACGGATGGTAATGAGTCTACTGGAGACTGGGCGGCAACCCATGACAGTGGCTAGAATGTTCTTGTGGACCAAGAATCCAACGCTGTGTTCGTGCCTGTCATCTCTACCGCTGAAATAGAGCTTGTGGCCTTTGTCAGTCGTTGTTTCACCTAGGCCATTCCAGCGCAGTTCGCTGATACCTAGAACGTTCCATCGATAGTGGTCCAACTCGTGGGCCAGTTCTTCTAATTTTCCTTCCGCAGTTAGGGTCCTGACATTCCAGGTTCCTATGACGATGTTGTTTCTCGTGCGGATCTTGCTAATTTGTCCATCAGTAGCAAACTTTTCACCTCCGTTTTGGTGGCCAACGGAAGGCGCGGTCCTTGTTCCGGGCGACGACCGATCCGGCATGGAATTAGTGGATAGCCTCGTCATGTGTTGTGTCTTGGGCAAAAAAGACCTGGCAGGGCCCAATCCTCTCCAGGCTGTTGGCCACAGCCGAAATCCACGAATACAGTGTGGCTCGCCTTGGCCCTGAGCACGTGGTCGTTGAACCTGTAGTAACGTGAGGTTCTTCCGCCCTGGCCGGTGACTTCTGTGTAGAAGACTTTCGCCCAGTGATGCCGTGCTAACATCACCCCTGTTAGTCGCCTCTTACGACACGCCGGGAAACGTTGGGTCTATTCTATTTGCCCGAACCCACAGAGCTTATAAATGCACAATGTACCAAATAAAATCAGAAAGAAAAAGGTAAAACTTATAACATAAATGCGCAACGTACCATAATAAAATTTTAAAAGTCCTGCCCAGGCAGAGAGACTGTGATCAAGCACAAAGGATATCAGTCTATGTTTTGATAACTGTAATGGCTAAGGAGGGAAATGGTTGCTCTGGTTATAGATGTTTACAGAACAAATGGGTTTTTAGAGACTTTTTAAAGGAAGCGACTGAGAATGGTGGAGATCAGAAGGTAGTGAGTTCCACAGGGTTGGAGCATAGATGGAGAAAAACCTTTTACCAAAAGTGTTTAGAGAATATCTTGGAGCTGCAAGGAGGGAAGCATCTTGAGATCATAAGGAGCGAGTAGATTGATAGGCATCAGACAAAAAGGATGGATTTGTTTCAGAATAAAGACATTGGTAGGTGAGAGTCCATGAGCGATCTTTTAGTCAGTTCTTGCCTACCAGTATTACTATTACTGAAGAGATTTAAGTTTGTTGACCAGAGTTATTCATTAGAAAAAGAAATTATGCAACAACAACGAATAACCTGTGCGGTGACATATTGCCAGTTACAGTTTATTAATAGATCTATATTTCACTGTTAACATGAACACCCACACAGAAATATGTAGTTGGATTCATCACACAGACTGTTGGAGAATAACAAACTATCCGAATGTGTGTATAGATGGGTGCACGTGTATATAGAGGGGCTGTGTTGAGGAAGAGAGATGGTACTGAAAAAGGTCCATTTTTTAAAATATAAATCAACGACTTGCACAACCAAAGAGATGTACTCATGTAGCAAAGAACAGCCTAGGATTTACTAGTAGTACCAAAGAGCTTCTTTGGTAGTACTAACTCACAGGATAGTCTGGAGGGATGTGGATGGTTACAATTAGAGAGAGCTAGCCTGGAGTAGTCTGACTGCACTGACTGCTTGGCATTTGAAGCATGTAGTAGAGTCTAATCTAATCCCCGTGTAGCCTTTTGCCACTATACATCATGACAAACATGTATGCTGAACCATTTAATGGCATCCTGTACAGCACAGTGTGAATCTTGAGGGCACTTTGTGCCATTTGTATGTACAACACATATGTCTGCATAATTCAGTTTGGCTTTGTAAATATTTTTAAAAAAAAAACTACATTATCATTGGTCGTTCACAGGCCCAGTTCTTTTAATAAACTACAGCAAATGCTTTAAATACATGCCACTAAACAAAACAAAGCTTTCAGTGATTCGGCTAGATAAAAATAACACAATACAAGTTCAATATTCCTCTTCACTGTCAAGTGTCATTGTTCTTCCCTTTCAGCATAATTATTGTTATTATTATTATTTTTATAATTACTCTTATGATTACAATTATTATTAATATTATGATGATTATTATGTATTATTATTATTATTATTGTTAGGTACCGGCAGGGTAAAATTTGGTTTTAAGTTTTCACACAAGTGAATGGTACAGAGTTATAGATTGGGGTAGAAATAAGAAAACAC
>CM072512.1:55590903-55625903 GCA_036898135.1 Oncomelania hupensis | reverse complement strand
AATTGAAATAATATGAAACACTAAAATGTAATTATAATATATAAAAACAAGTAAAACAAAAAATATATAAAAATAATAATAATATTATTAATAATAAGGATATTTATATAGCGCTTTTTCCCAAGGAATAATATCAGTTCAAAGTACTCACGCAATTATTATAAACATCCGGCTTCATACAAAATACAATCAGACACTTGCTAATGAATAAGAGACAAGGGAGGGAGGAGGGGAGAGCTAAGAAGGGGAGGTGGGGGTGATAAATGATGGGAGTCAAGATCAGAAACATTTAAGGAAATATTGGTTTACATGGTGACTTGGTCTTTTTTCCCCAGCTGCACTTCCACAGGTTTATATGTTTTGTAATTTATACATGAATTGTAAACTAGAAGGGCAAAGCCCATATGACTCACATGCTCCTTGTGCTTATAGGACTTATAATAATAATAATAATGATAATAATAATATTAATAATAATAATAATAATAATAATAATAATAATAATAAAACATAGATTTATAAATAGCACACATATCTCACACAAAAGATTGAATCAACTTGCAATATTCTAAATGAAAATGAGAGCCAAGAAAAGCTGAAACAATGGCATTAAAATGCAAAGTAATACAGACTTCGATCTTGCAATGATCTTGAACTTAAGTTGACCTTGACTTCTAGCTCTCCAAATGGACACTAATGTATTATCAAACTACATCAAAAGTTGTATTATGACAAAAAAGGTTATTTTGGGATGATCTTGACCTTTACATGACATTGACCTTCACATGACCTTTGATGCTCATGTATGATCAGAAAACCAATGTTGATGCATACTATGGGTCAAATGTAGAGCCAATCCACTGTACAATGATCAACGTTTTAATGTTTGTGTAAGGTTTAAAATGACTTTGACCTTCAAGATCAAAGCAAAAACAAAATACATATCAAAGATCAATCTATTATCTCTAAATACAACAAGTTTGAACTCTTTATCTCTCAAAGTTTACTCAAGGTCACTTCAAAATACCCATATGAATCGACTTTTCTTTGGATAGATCCAGTGACCTTGATTGTGGAGCAAGGTTGAGCAAATCTGCATGGCATGTGTGTCATATTGATATCAATAAGACACACATGCCATGCAGATTTGCAGTATAATGCATCAAAGAACCATAATTTCAATATTATTAACTTAGGGGAAAAGGTGAAAAATATTTTGACTAACATTTGCTGATCCTGTGACTTGACTTTGAAGTGACATTGATCAATCATGATTCATTCACTAATCATTTTCGAGGTCTCATGGTTATACACCATCCTTACTGAGTCTGGTTGTAATACATGAAATACTTCAAATAGGTTCTGAGAAATTAAAGTAAGCTACTTGCATGTTTTGCACTGACGGACAATCACAGCAGACTGACAGGCAGAAAGACGGAGGGCTAGACTTTCTTACTTTTAAAAAAAAAAATCATTTTTGGATTATTTAGGACTCTTCTTCAGTTCTTGCAGATTGACAAAAATCTGTCTTGTTGTGTTTTTATGCACGTGAATCAAAACTTTGGTCCTTCATATGCACATGTTGACAGTCAGTGTGAGTGTGTGGGTGACAATTAGTCTGTTCTGTACTTTTGTCTTTTCAGCATTATAGGAGCCATTACTATTGTTATCTTGAATGACTTCTGTTTTCTTGTGTCCAAATTTACATTGTCTCATTCAGTCAATGTTTCAATCCTGATGAAGCTATTACAGCGGAAATTTGAAGAAGAAAAAAAAAGGACAATTTAATACATATTGGTGCTATGAATGCGTATACATAGTTAAAAATATTCCTCTCTCTCTATCTCTCACATATGGTTTTGTAAAAATCGCCAGTGGTAGTGAGTCACTTTGGTATTATGGCATTAGGATTTAAAAGCAAGAATGACTAAACACCAGATAAGTACAACATGATGACATTCTTAATCTTATGGTCAAACTACTTGGTTAACTTAAGTGGCGAAGGCTGAAAACAGGAAAGTATCCAAGTAAAAGTGGGAAGATTGTAGTGTATGGCTACTGTACTAGTATGTCTATTGATGATGATCTTGTTATTTCTTATTGTTTGCATGGTTGCCTGTAACACTAATCCAAAGACCACTTTCCAAATATACAGGAACCTCGACAATTACATTGTAATTCTTCTTGAGGTAATAAATAAAGTGGAGCTGTATTGTACTGTATAAATTCAAAATCTGCAAGTGCAAGGATTTAAACAACGATTATCATTTCATAAATATTTCTTATATAAAATATTATCAAATGGCCAAAACCAAATTTATAAAACACATCCGCCTAAAAACTACTAACAAACTCACATTCTGAAATAAAGACCACAGTTTCTATATTTAGACTCATGCATCAATGATGCTGAAAACAATACTCAATAGACTAAATAAATATCCATGATCTGTCCTCATATTTTAGGGAATGTTAGGTCTATATAAGCTAACGGCTATGGGTTTGTTTTTTTATATTCTCAATAAACAAACACACACACACACACGCACACACACATTCATACTTTCAACAAATACATGTAATAGCCATAGGCCTACTTGTGAATTCAAATATTTGTTTGGGAGAAAAGGGTGGTGCGGAATAATTGAAAATGAAAGTGCCTGACTAAGAAAACACACATAACAGTGATAATCTGCCACACCGAGTTACATAAAACATAATAACCTATATGTTGATGACAAAATAGCATATGGTGTTACATACAATGATTTAGTATCAGAAATACAAACTCGTGACTTAAAACGCAGCTAGATCATGATCATCAGTACTTAGTCTCAGTCAGTAGATTCGCCTGCAACTCACCATCAGGAACCGTTTATTTGATTCCATATTAACTGTACTGACGACAGGACAAATATTGTAAACTAAAGTAAATTTAGCAGAACGAAAATTCGGTACATACCTACGTCTCCACAATCTGCACATTCGTTATTTCCATCTGCTCTTTGCAGTTGAGCGAGTTCCGCGCGACACCTCTCCGCCATTTTGTGAATGGTTCAGTGAATCACTTCCCCGTCGTCAGCGCAAAGGCTGTAGGCTTGCTTGTATTTTTAGAATAGGGGGAAGCCGCGTTGACGTCATCATCCAAAACTTCGGTGGTTTCCCTTGACGCTAACTGTGAGTTTCTTGTTATTTCCAAATAATTTGCAAAATGGGGATTCGGGTGTCATTGGAGTTTGTATTTTTATTGTATTATGAATTGCCTCAGGAAACTTGCTCAATGGTTGACTCATTCTATCTTTATTCATTTTGATAGACTCCCAAGAGGGATGGGTTGTGGGGGTGCAGTGATGGAAAAAGACAACGGAATTGAAGAAGACAAGTTTGACAAGTTTTGAAAAAAGAGAGAGAGAGAGAGAGAGAGAGAGAGAGAGAGAGAGAGAGAGAGAGAGAGAGAGAGAGAGAGAGAGAGAGAGAGAGAGAGAGAGAGAGAGAGAGAGAGAGAGAACTGCTTTCACAATTCAATAAACTTTATGAATCTTTGTTCATCCCTGAACATCTTATTTCATACTTTAAAAAAAAAAAATGTCAATACCAATCGTGAAAACCTGTGTGGATACTATGAGGTGTTTAGCAACACAGGGACAATAGTCAACCTCTCTTCTTCACTGGAGCATGCACCACCTTACATGCAAGGTTTTTTGCCTAATGTACTGATGTCTTACTTCCAATTAGCATAAAAGGGGTAGGATGAATTAGTTATTATAAATGACTTGTGTACTCATTTAGTATTCATGCAATCTGGAGGCAGGAGTGAATTACTAAGATGTCTAGTATCGACTTAATAACAGTTAACTAATTCTTCTTGGGTGGCACAGTAATATAGTGGTTTGGGCACAAGCTATTCATGTTAGGCAACGTTGGGACGGGTTAGTACTTGGAAGGGTGACCATTCATTGAAGGCAACCATCAAACGACAACAAAAAAATAAAATAAATAAATAAATAAATAAAAGGTAACAAGTGCACGATACACTCCAGTCCACCCAGCTGAAAATAGGCACCTGGACCTGTTTAGAGTCGGTGAATGTAAAGCAGTGAGGGAGAGGAGATAGGCAGCATCCTAATTAAACGGGCCTGGAGAAAAGGGAGGCACTGTGGTCTAATGGTAGTGCTTCGGCTTGCGGATCGGAAGGTCCCGGGTTCGAGCCCTGGCTGGGCCATTGTGTTGTGTCCCTGGGAAAGACACTTTACTCCTGTTTTCCTACTCCTTCGGATGAGAGTATAAACCGAGGTCTAGTCTGTGTCGCATTCATTCCATCATAACGGACTTTAAAGATCCTGACGCTCATGTCCTAAACGGGTGAGTGCCGGTGACAAGAAAACACCCAGCATGCACCTAGGTCCTTATCCCCCATCCCTGGCTGCCCAGGATTGTGCTCAGTTGTTCGGGCGTCAGACTATGCGCCCAAAGGTTGCGGGTGGGCGTCTCGAGTTAAATCCTGTATCGGCCAGCGCCTTGAGCAGCTCTTGAGCTGGAAAAGCGCTATATAAGAACGATTAAATAAATAAATAAATAAATAAATAAACGCCTCTCTCCCTAATGACTAAAAGATAACGGGAACACCTTTACCTCTTGGAAACTGAAGCCTGTGGTTGCTGAGGCCTATTTGCCAACGTGGTTGTGGACAGCTAAAGGTAAAACCATGGTCATTGTTTGGGTGTGATGATTAGGAATCGTTCAGAATCTAACGCAAACCACCCAAGGCGTAGCCATGCATAATGTCCCAAACAATTCCATATTATATATTATACAGGGTGTTCCAAAAGTCTTGGGCACATTTTGACATTGAATATTTCCGAAACTATAAAGGATATAAAAACGCATCTGGTAAATTCAGAAAGCTTGTAATCTCAAGTTTTACATGGAATGTTCAAAGATGTTCAATGTGAGCACCATTGATCACACGACACACATCAAGCCGATAGTCAAATTCTTGCCAAACGCGTCCCTACATTTTCTGTTTGAGTGAACGCCATTAATGGGTCTGAAAAGAAATAAAAAAATCAACAGCTTTACAAAAAACTTAATGTAATTAGCTTTAAAATGGCACAACTGTTATCTTACTACCATTCATAGTTATTGAGATATGGGGACTTCAAATGTGCCCAAGACTTTTGGAACACCCTGTATAAACAATCTAAAATGTATTGCTTAAGAATGTAAATTAACTTTGTCAACAAATTATGAAATAAAATGTTTAAAAGTCTTATGCCATCATGGGCACAGTACCTGTCGTTTTAATGATGTAATATAGTGTTTTGAAAGCTGCTACATAAACCTATACACAATATATGCAATATAATCTTACAAAAGGATATAAAGTGCAAATAAATTGTTTCTTCTTATAAACTTTTATTTTTACACGATTTTCTCGAAGATGCAACTTAACATCTACACACACAAACAAGAACGATTATACAAACCCATTTATTCAAATCCTCAGACAAACTGATTTTGTCTTAAATGCAAACAGAGCACTCTCAATGGTAGAGTCATACGTAACATAGATTTATGTTCTGTTATCATTCTTGGGCTTTGTTGTTGCACCAAGGGCACCATGAAGAAGACCAATAATAAATAAACAGGTGAGCATTTTACCTTTCACTCCTCTTTACAATCACAATGTTCAAAGTTCTATAGGAAACTAATAACACAGCATGCATTAAATTCAGATGATTACCAGACTACACACAGATGAGTTCGATAACTTCAAATAGCTTGAAAAAATGTAGGTTTATAAAACTGAAGTCATTTAATCATCCAAGTTATCATGTTGTCAGAGTACTTAATATTAATGCAGAAAAGGAACTATAATAATTCACAATGAAAATTTACCTTCAAAGTTCACATATTACACTGCCTTATACCTTGAAGGTAACGCAATGTGAAATGTCAATTTGACGGGAAATCTGTATTGTGAACACTGAGTTACTTGTTCCTTTTCTACATTATCATCCATTGTTTCAAAACGCCCTCTCTTTTCATTACTTGTTATTTACATCTAAAATAGAAGTTAGAAACTGAAACATAGACTGACATGTACACTGTTTTTAAAAGAAAAGAAACATTTTGAAAGAAATGGACATTAAATGTATTTTGTATTACAAAGAAGTAATACACACATTTAAATAACTCAAAATTCAAGACAAAATCCAAATGAAGCTGAACAACAATAGAAAGAAAAGAAACATCAAAGATAAAACCAACAAATTATGGAATGGTTCTGCACGACTTTCAAATGCTTTTAGTTAATACAATTATATGATTTGTAATATCAAACTACAACACAGACTAGTCATTATTGCATCTGTATAATAAATTGAATATAACTCTCCTTGAGACTTCTGAAAAAGGAGTTTCCTTTTGCCAAGGAGTTAAAACAAAATGTTATTGTCGATAGTTACAGCACATTGACACATTCCCTTGCAGAAGATCAACACATCTTTCATCAATATCAGTCCTTCAATCAGCATCCATTTCATAATGACCAAAATAACATCTAAGGATTTCCCCTCTCTTTACTCTTTGGTCACAAAAGAGTTGGTGAGGATCGTACACCCACAAAACTGTAGTGAATCACTGAATGCTGCCAAGCTGAGGCACTGAGCACATCCACAACAGGGCAAATGTTTTGGATCAAATTTGCAGGAGGTTCACACAATTGGGTTGCAATGTTAACAGTGAGCCAGCAAAGTCAAGTATTGTTCTTCAACTGGAGTTTTTACTGAACTGCTGATTTCTAGTCCAAGAAGAAGACACTGTTCAGATGTGAAGAACACAGTCTTTTGACTTCCTCTGTACACAAACCAAAATTGAAAGACAAATAAGTCAGTCATAAGTATACAGAAAAGTAAGTCAGTCATAAGTATACACCCATCATGTTCAACATTGGCAACTATAACCCCCTACCCAACACCTCCCCCCCCCCCCCCCCTTTTTTTTTTTTAAAGGAAAAACTGGTAACCCATTTTCAATAGAAATATTCAAATGAACACTATGTAGCTCAACTGTGAAAATATGATGCTGAATGCAACCTTTTGAATAGGAAGTTTAGATAAAAAGAAGAAACCTTGGATCACACCTGAACTTTTGGACCTGTGTGATAAACAAAGAGAGATGAAAAAGAAAAAGAACCCCTCACAGGGAGCTCATGCCTAACGAAAAATCAACAATGACACCCGAAAAGGCATGCACACAGCAAAGGAAAACTGGATAGAAAAGCAATGCCAGGAAATAGAGAACAGTCTGAACAAGAGCAAAAGCACAAAGTTCTACCAGAATGTGAAGCGGCTGACAAGTGTTAAACAGTCCAAGGTCACCACGATCCAAAGCAAGTTGGCATATGCTTTACAGAAGAACAAGAAGTCTTAGATAAATGGACAGAGTACTGCTTTGATCTTTACAACCACACAACAAAATGGAGGCCCATCGTTCTAGGATGTCCCCAGCACAGAGAAGAGGAAGAAATCCTCCCAATTCTCAGAGAAGAAGTTGAGGCAACAGTGCAACCATCACTAAAGAAGGGGAAGTCAGCAAGAGTGTATAATATACTTGCGGAATTGCTGCAAGCAGGAGGAGAAGTGATGACTGATGCCTTCACCATTATCTATAACAAGATCTGGCATTGTGGGAGTGGCCTAAACCATGGGCCCAGTCGCTTGTCATCATTCTACCCAAAAAGGGTAACCTTCAGGAGTGTGAAAATTACCACACTATCAGCCTCATCAGCCAACCCAGCTAGGTCCTCCTGAAAATAATACTAAAACGGTTGAAACCCCAAGCTGAACAAATCATAGCTGAAGAACAAGCAGGATTCAGGGCAGGGCGAAGTAACACTGAACAGATTTTCAACCTCAGAATAATCTGCCAGAAATACCTACACCACCACCAACATCTATATCATGTGTTTGTAGACTTCAAGAAAGCATTTGACCGAGTCTGGCAGGCAGCTCTGTGGGCAACCATGAGAGTGTACAACATCAGCCCTAAAATTCTTGAAGTCATCAAAAGTCTGTGTGAAAAGGCTACCAATACAGTCCTCTACAATATCGCCATCAGGAACTAGTTCAGAACAATAATCGGTGTGCATCAAGGATGCCTACTCTCTCCAACACTCTTCAAACATCTTTCTAAAATGCATCATGTCAGATGTCCTTGCAGATCACAAAGGCACAGTCAGCATAGAGGGTCGAGCAAATTCCAAGATCCGTTTTGCGGATGACATTATTGGATTGGCTGGAGAGGAACAAGAACTTGAACAGCTGGTACAGAGGCTTGACACCGCCTCCAGAGCCTATGAAATGGAAATAAGTGCAGAGAAGACCAAAATGATGACCAACAACACCAAAGGCCTCAACATGGACATCAAAGTCCAAGGCGAATCCCCCAACACAATGCAAAGCTTCAAATATTTAGGAGCCATTGTATCAGACAATGGGTCCCGAAAAGAAGTCCTCTCCAAGATCGCACAAACAACTGCAGCCCATTTGGAAAGACAGAACCATCAGTCTACATTCCAAGGTAAGGCTGCTGAGCTCCCTTGTCATTTCCATCTTCCTATACGCTTGCGAAACATGGACCCTCACAGCAGATCTACAACGAAGAATACAAAGCATGGAGATGAGGTGCTACAGACGACTCCTGGGCACTTCCTATACTCAGCACATCACCAACAACAAAATCCGACAGACCATCACACAAGCCATTCGAAAACACGATGACATGCTTACAAAGGTGTAGAAACTGAAACTCTGATGGTATGGACATGTCACCAGAGCATCAGGCCTTGCAAAAACCATCTTGCAAGGTATGATGCCAGGAGGTAGAAGAAGAGGGAGATAGAAAAAGAGGTGGGAGGACAACATTCGAGAATGGACTGGCTTGTCACTGAACGAGGCCATGAGGGTTGCTGAGAACAGAGAAAGATGTCCAAGAGTACGCTTGTTAAGAGCATCTGTGGTGCCCCAACGCCCTTTGAGTTATGGGATAGGAAAGGATAGGATAGAAAACAAATAGTCACCTCTTTGCGTGAATGAAACAATTAATAAGTTCTCGTGCAATCGATTTTGATATCAAGCAAAGGCGCACTTTAAGGGCCGATCACGCCTCAATTATTATTATTATTATTATTATTATTATTATTATTATTATTATTATTATTATTATTATTATTATTTATGCGCCTAATCTAGACTTAGCTCAAAGGCACTTACATGAGTACAAAACAACTTTATGAAACAAAATGAGGAAAGCTTATTAACTATTAACAATAACCTAATATATAAAAAACTAGGGACTCTAACACACACACACACACACACACACTGTACTCACACATGAACTATGACCTTGTAGATCTGTTTCATCGATTTCAATCCGTTGAAGTAAAGTAATTTTAAGAGAGGATTTAAATGGCTGAATTGAAGATGTATTTTTGAGAGAAACAGTCCGTTTGTTCCCAAAACTAGGACCTCAGGAGAGAAAGCACTTTCACTTTTTGCCTCAATTCCACAGTACAAGCTTTGCACATGCATTCACTCTCTCACAGTATGTACGATCCATACCATTGATCTCAATGAGGTTGGCGTTCTTCTGGTTGATCACAACATAAAACTCTCTGGAATCCGATTTCTTGCCCACAACCCAAAAGTCGGAGGTTGTTTTTACAATTGTTTCACCGTCATGGTTGCTTCTGTGAACAGAATGAATAAACATAGGTCAGAGAATAAAATATTACACAATACAACACACGGCTGAAACTTTCTTCATTGAAATATAAGCGTTCAGCTGGTGGCTGAAAACTATTTTTAGCTACGCAGCCAGCGTCTCGGGTCTGGCAGCGATACGTGCATCCCGCCGCCTGGCCCACGCTAAGCACTGCAGCAGTACAAAGTATGCATGGAGTTACGAGTCAAGTGGATATCATTCTCTATCTTTGGTGCTATAACATTGATCGTTTTATGTGAATTATCGTTTGTATTGTGGTATGTCTTTTGCATTTTAGTTACTTTCATATCTGTGTTTTGTGTTAGCATAAACTAAATTTCAGAATTCGATTTCGTTTGTGTTATATTTAAGTCGATTTGACCGTGTGTACTGATCGCGCCCTCCACTATAAGCTCACTTTGAACAGGACCGGCTTTCGCGAATTCGAGTAGTGTGTACATGTCTACGCGTTTTAATTACACATTTAAATCCATCTTACAATGTTCACCATTTGAAGTCACTTAGTACAAAGTTTGAACTTTCTGGTGATGTGGTCGACATTATAAAATATCTTCTTGTGTTTGGTTGCTGGCCTCTGTAATTGCAGCGAATTAACTTTTTTCTAGCGGTAATGGTGGCAACAACAGGCACGCGCACATAATTGTTGCATTGCCACGCGGGCCCACCGCGTGTATGTGTATGAGTACAGTGTGTGTATCGTTTGTGTTGTGTGTGTGCGTAATGTATTACAGTTATGATGGTCATTGTTCAATGTACTGTACCAGCATAACTGAATCGCTTGGTCAGTGGGCCATTTGAGTGACAGTGACATGTATAGTGGCTATTCAATGTACCCTTACATCATGACTGAATCGCTTGATCAGTGTGCCGTCTTGTGTGACAATGATAGTTATAGTGGTGATTTATTCAGGATATCCCTATCAGCATAATGACATAATGTCATTGGGGCCATGGGTCATGGGATTACATCTTATAGGTGAGTACAATACATTTTTCTCCCCTTATAGCTATATAGGTGAGTACAATACATTTGTCTCCCCATTTTCATTTTTGTCTGTGACGTTTCCTAAACGCACTAGGTTATATCGAAAACACACAACCATTGTACACGCACTGCATAGGCATGCCTAAGATATGTTATTAAATGTTGTATATCTTATCCCCCCCCCCCCTTCTCTCTCTCTCTCTCTCTCTCTCTCTCTCTCTCTCTCTCTCTCTCTCTCTCTCTCTCTCTCCATAACGTGAATGAATGTCTCCATTGAAAAAAGAACACAGGTCTTTTTTGTGTGCATGTGTTTACGTTTGTGTGTTGTTTTCTGTTTTGTAAATTATTGTAGGGGAAAGTCGGGTAATATGAAACGAAGTGTAATATATATATGAAATAAGGCTTCCCAAGAAGGTCTCGTTTCCTAATACACTCCATTTAATATTACCCGACTTTTCCCTACATGCATACTCTAGCTATGCGATGCTTTCTCATTTGTGTTTTTTTCATTGTAAATTGCAGTATTTAGGTGAGTACCATTAATTTTTTTTGCAAGGTGTTAAGTTCTATTGCTCATTTTCTGTATAGACTTCCTGTGACTTTTATTTACACGCACTAGATTATCGCAAAACACAATACTCATTCTACAAGCGCTGTATATGGATATGATGACTGATATGTTATTAAATGTTTAATCAATCTCTCTCTCTCTCTCTCTCTCTCTCTCTCTCTCTCTCTCTCTCTCTCTCTCTCTCACACACACACACAATGAATGCATGTCTTCATAGAAAAAAAAACCACACGAACACATAACATTTCATTATGTGTTATTTTGCCCTATTTTGTCTTGTAAATTGTTGTACTTTGAAATTTGCTTATGTCTCATTTGTTTGTAGCTTTGTTTTGTGAAGTCCTTTAAAACTTGACTGTATTTACTCTTTGTTTGATTGTGTGTTTACATTCAGTTTGTGTGTATGTGTCTACTGTGTGTGTGTATCATATTGGTTGTGTGTGTAGTCTCTCTCTCTCTCTCTCTCTCTCTCTCTCTCTCTCTCTCTCTCTCTCTCTCTCTCTCTCTCTCTCTCTCTCTCTCTCTCTCTCATTCTCTCTCGGTTGTGTGTTATGCTAGCACAGTTTGCATGAGCTATATACCTTGAGCTTGGCAGGTGTCGGATAGCGCAGGGGGTGTCGGATAGCGCAGTGGTTGGAGCACTCGCTACTGTGTCGCAAGTTAAACACCGTCCAGTGCGGTTAGTACTTGGATGGGTGATCGCAAAACGTGAAGCGACAAATAACAACGCCCACAGTTGACTCAACTGTGACTGAGTACCTACTCTCTTAAGGGTGGGGAAGGTAAAGCAGCGAGGGAGAGAGATGGGCATCACCCTCATTACGCTGGCCCAAGATAAGTGTGATCTCCAAAATCACGCTCCCCTACGGCCACAAGGCTATGGGACTACCTTTACCTTTTTACCTTTTTTGGCAGTTAAAGTAATTATAAGCTTCCAGAAAACTGCTAAGCGAGTGCCAGTTGCATAAGCTGTGCTGTGCGTCGCTGGCCGTTTCTGAGCTGGTTATAAGCAGTTCAGCCTGCGTTAAGGGACCCTACGAGGCGGAACTAGGGGTGTTTTAGCCAGTCTGAAAGTACTTGAATGAACGGCTGTGAACACAACACAACACAATAATTGATTAAGTCCTGTCCAAAAAATCTAGCTTGATAAAAATGCCTAAATATGTAAGATAATTTCCTTAATTGTTAAGCAGCTGTGATAAAAACATACCAATTGCACATACCCATGACCCAAATAATTTATATCCAAACCACAAAAATATTTGATTTATATAGCTATGTTCACCCTCCTTTTACAGTACAAACAGCTCACAGTAAAGAATATTCATAAGAAAAAGGACAGAACATTTTTTGTTGGCTTCAATTTTTGTGCAAAAGGGAGTAAAATAAAAAATATTAAAAAATACAACATACAAAAACCTAATCTTTATATGCTTTGTCACCCAGATAGATCAATTTATCCATTAAGTTAACCTTACCTTGTGAGATCACCATTGATGTCGCTCAGAAGACGCATGATTTCCTGGGGAATGTTGATGCCCGCTCGTTTCTGTAGGTCCATGTGTACTGTGGTTTGCTGAGCAAGGTTCATGTGGTTGAAGTAGATAAACTTGAACATTGTGTCCGCTGAACTGCAACAGCAGATTCTTCACATAAATGTCAGATGTGACTACAACAACAACAAAAAGTTAGAAGAGTAATCCAGCCAATATGACTCATGTTTTTTGGAAAATCTATTAGTAATAGTAATAGTAGTGTTCATAATATTCAACATGAGTTTGCATTAAGGTGACGATGACTTTGAAATGACATTGCAACTGACATCCAAAGGAAAGGTCTGTATGATCAAACAAAGTAAAGAAAAATATTTGAACTGCGTTAAAAAGCAACCATGACTTTGACGACCATGACCGTGATGACTTTCTCATGACTTCTGATAGTCATGCATGATCAAAATAAACCAATGTTGATGCATACCGCGGGTCTAATTTCTTCTGTACGATGACACATTCTTGACGATTTTTTAAGGCCTAAAAAGACAGCCTTCAAGTCCAATGTAAAAATGTCCAATATATATGAAATATTAATCCATGATCTTAACACGCATCTAGTTCAGACATTATGCATGGGTGCCACCAAGAAATTTTCCAAAATCTGAAGGCAGGGGTCCGGGACCGCCCAGGCCCCGATGGGGTCCCGGCGTAACGCTCTGGTAGGAGTTTAGGGGGGCAATGCCCCCCGATAGAATTTTTTTTTACAATATTCAAAGCCAATTTAGAGACCTCTCGTGAAAGCTGAAGAATGATTTACCACTATACATACAAGACACTCACATAGAACAAGAAAAAAACTACATAAAAAGACCAGGGCCTAACATTGGCAAAGGTGACTAAGTCCCCAGACTTAGTCAATGCAAATGGGAAACACATATGAACAATCAGAAGCATAGTTAAGATTGTTTAAACATTTTGTGAATGTGTATAAGAGGTGAGAGAAAGAAAAGCAAACACACACAAATATACACAAGAACAAAAAGCATTGTTTTGGTTTTTTTCAAACCAGGCTGATCCAATTTTCTCAGCCACAACCGGCATTCATCGCCATCAGGATCAAACTTATCTGACATCCATTCCCACCCCCACTTATTCTTCATTCCCTTATCTACCTCTCACGCTTTTTTCTTTCCAGTATCGATATTTTCCTCTAAAAACGGCATGATTGGAACACAAAGTCACAATATCCATGCTTCAGTCACAGACCGGCCGGAAGTCATCAACCGGATACGCGGGTTATGCCCCTTTCAGCTGTGCATCTTTACACAAATCTAATACAAATCTTGTTTCGTTTACTTTTATAGAATTTTTTTTACGATTTTTTTTTCTTCGAAAAATCGGATTTCCGATTGTAGGCTTCAGCAAAAATCTGATTTTCCGACTGTAGGCGGAAAGGTGGCACCCATGCATTATGGTTCCAACTTTACTCTTTTACACTCATCACCAAATCAACAAAGTTATCGTTTATCTACTCAATCTTTATTACCTCCAACCAGAAATAAGCAAGTACCTTTGTGGCGTTGCCCTCTGGTAGTGCTGCTCTTTTATATCTGAGGCTAACTTTGTCATCTGTGGTGCAAGCATGGCATCCAGCTTTCGACACACTGGTACGGTCAGTGCACACTTTACTGAAATTAATCAAAATCAGGTAAAAGCATGAATCGATTAAACTGCATGCATTAAACTAATTTATGAGGTAGAGGTTATAAATTACAAACTACCCCAAAATACCACAGGCTGCATAACAACAACAAAACAAACTTTCTCCCATGCACGCACACCCAACTCTTTGAAATGGCACATAAGATTCATTAAAACAAATAATTAAAAGTAAACCAAATCAAATCTTACTCGAAACTTATTAAACAAACACACTCACACATACCAACACATCCCCCACATACATGTACACACACATGCACACACACCCACATACACACACGAATACTCACTCTTACGCGCATCCAAGCTGGTAAATGTTATCAGTTTGTAGTGAATAGAATAAAATTAAAAGAACAATTAATTCAAAATGATTCAAATTTAAAGAGCCTCCAGTGACAATGGTCAGCTGTGACAAGTTACAAACCTCTGAATATAAATTACTATGTGATTGAGTGAAGAAACAAACATAGTGACGTACCACTGATTAGCATACAGATGGTTGCAGACATGGCCCTGTAGACCAGCAGGTAGCACTCCTCATTCTCTTCCTCTGTGTTGACAAACACCCTGGGCAGCTTGCCCATTGCTTTTTCATCAGATAAATCTGGAGGGCCAGTCAGGAACCTTAAAATCATACAATCATATTGTGTTTGCTAATACTGTACACATTGCATCCCATCACCTTCTCGTGTCTGGCTATTCTGCCATGCCCACTGGGCTTGGAGCCTAGTCCAATATATTGTTGCTTTGTTGTATGTGTTATAAAAGGACAACGTTCCAAAGCCCATAGTGTTTGCTTAAACTGTATGCTCTGAAAATACAAAAGTGTTATATGCAACCTTTGCTCACACTGATGGCACTGCCAGGACACTTTGCCCTTCAAATTTCAACGACTAACAGTGACACGTACACACCTCAACCACATTTTGACCTGGTGGTGTATTACTACAGAGGACAAGCATATAAACATATAAACATATTATTATTATTATTATTATTATTATTATTATTATTATTACTATCATCATCATCATCATCAATCAAAATCATCATCACCACCATCATCATCACACACAAAAAGCACTGCAATTTAAGCTTGCTTTCATAAAAGATCAATTTTCATTTTTTTAATTTGCATCGACTGTATCATGATCATCATTACCACCACCATCATCATCTCTAGGCAGCAACAAGGAACATGCTAAAACTAAAGCTAGGCAGGATGAACTAACTACTGACCTTGTCACCCAACTCATTACCTACTACCCGTTCTTTTAAAGTTTTATTTATTTATTTTTCAATCCAATGGGGGTTCAGTCAAAACAGACCCCAAGTGTGGCAAGTATAGACAAGCACCAGGTTATCATGAAACTGCCAATATGTGTGTAACACACACACACACACACACACACACACACACACACACACACACACACACTATATGCAAACCTACCAGGAAGGTATGAAAATCAAAAAGAGGCAGGATGTAGAAACATACTCCTAACTCCTAATCAAAAACTATAAAACAACATTTCAACAAAATATAGTCAGAAATTCCCTTAGCATTCATCATGGCTGTGAAAACAAAACAAAAAAGCTCATACAAATAAATAACTTTGAACATGGAGTCTCAAGAACATTTATTAAAAACAAGCATGCTACTTAGACCAAGAGAATGAAAAAACGCAATGATCGAGCTCAGAATTGTTAAATAGAAAGAAGTGAAATATAGAGTGTGAAAGAATAAAGATGACTACACCCAGCAATGAACATAGAAAAGCAGACACTAAAGATCTCTGAAAGACCAAACAAGTCCTTGCAGGAACACTTAACTACAAGGTGCGGATGAAAAGTTGAACAGCTTTCGAATTCCCAAGTCCAATTCATTGAATTTCTTCTTCAGATTGTCCCTGCAACAAAGCAGAATTGGCTGCCCCTGTCACCAGCGAGAAAATATTGTGATTGATACTGATTAGGATTGAGGCCTGCCCAGAAAAACTGAAAAAGAATCGAGTTTCTCCAGCACAAAAGCGTTCTCAAAAGAAGAGACAAATCACCAAACTGGAGAAAAAACACCACCACAACATTGTAGTTATAGAATGCCACAACAACAAAAAATGTGTGCCTTTACACCTACCAAGAAGAATGTTGTTTGTGGAATGTGGAAATAAACCTGTGTTGGCAAGATCTAAATGCTAACTTGGCATCAAAGACTCTGTGAGAGGACAGCCAATCACATGGTAATTGTGTTGCAGATGACATAAATTCATTGCAGAACTCCCCCATTCTCAGAAAGGACTGCAATCTACATAAATGCATCAAACAAATAATTTCCTTGGGACACTGTCAAGCAATACACTTACTTGCAGAACTGAGAAGTTCCTGACTTTGTCTGGTTGGCCCCTTGGTGTTCTTGATTCATGTACGTCGGGAAAAGACTAGTTATAAGGTATTGGTACATTGTCCGCATGTCTTCCTGTTCTAAGCCACTCCTGCACACAAAACATGCTGAATAAACACACAAATTTGCAAAGCCATCACATACACTGGGTGATTTGAGTACTATGGATTACTGATGAAAAAGGATGCAGAAGTAAAGAACAAGATAAATTACATGAGCAAGTTCCAATAATAGTCCTTAACATAAAGGATAAACATAATAAAGAATAAATCCTAGTTTAGTTTAGTAGATTGAGGCTTTTTATAGCACCTGGACCTTTTTATACCTTTATCATGTATTTATAATCATTTATATTTATATCTTACAAATGTTTTTTTCCAGTTCATAGACCTTATCGGCTTTCAAAACAAAACAAAATTATATATCATCATCCATCATCATCCATCCTCATCCACCTCCTCATCATCATTTTCATCATCATCCTGTAGTATATATGCTCTTTTCCCTAAACTATCAATCAGGCTCAAAGGCTCTTTTCATCCAACTATCAATCAGGCTCAAAGGGTGATGATCTGTACCAACATACGCACTCACATATTTCACACTCTCTCTCACACACACAACAAACATACATCTACCAAACATGTGGTGTAAAGGCAGGGAAATCGCTATTAGAAGGAAAGTAAATAGAATTTTTGTTTTAAAAATTTTAGATTGACTGTATCCAATACCATTATTGAAGAGAGGGAGGAAACCGAAGTACTCGAAAAAAACAACTCGGTGACCTTATGCTTCAAACAACTCTTACCAGACAAGTTTATCATTGTACAGGAAGGCTGTGTACTTGACTATGGGAAAGCTGGCTTCCAAGCGATTAATGAAGCACTGGATTCGTAAGTATGTGTTCTTGTCCAACGGAAGAAAGTGAATGCCATTGAAGACATCTAGAAGGTCACATTGTGATAGCTTCAATGTCAGCAGATACTAATAACAGAAAATAACCAAAAATATAATCTGCAAACATGCTCTATTAGAAGAAAAATACACCTGTTGAACTACTAAAAGTATTGACCTTGCCCACCTCGGTCTTAGCAGATTAGAATGATACTGAAAACAAATATTTTATCCAATAACGAATTTGTTACAATGTGCTTGTACTGCTGTAGTGTTTTCTTATCAAATAGCAGAGTTATTGAAAACATCAAGCAAAACAATACAAAGCTTTAAAATGAACATGTTTTTAGACAAGACACCATGAGACCGTGATAATTTAAAAGTTAAAAAACAAATAAAATATTACCTTGGTGTAGAAATGTTCTATTCTCTGTTTCAGAACCTGCACATCACCCTCTGATCTTTGCAGAATGTCATAAAATGTGCCATTGAATAGCTGAAAGAAAAGGAATGCCGTTTTGAATGGTCTCTCATGGCATCAAAGCAAAACCTGGTAACTCTGTCAAATCAATTTAAATAGCTAATATTATCATGTCATTGTTGGATGTCAACATTATGTAATTAAAAATGTATAATATACTTCAAGCTGCAACACTTTGATCAATGTTTATAAACATATTTAAATTCAAAATATCAAACAATTACAAGCATATAAAGAGATAATAATTCACAGCTCGAGATCATACCTTGAACATTTTGTAGGCAAGGCTGAGCACTGCCAAAAAAACTGAGTCTTGTACATCATCATTTTTATATTCAACCACTGGCTGCCCATCCTTATTTTTTTCTTTTTCCTTGAAAGGCAGGGTGACAGTCTAAAAAGGAAAATCACAAATAGCCGCATTTTGAAATTACAAATCTTTTTCAACAGTTAAACTTTAATCTTTATTTCTTCAAATTAATGTAACAGAAAAAATAACTGAATTGTTACTCCATAACCATAGCTATAGGTGACTGAAATGCTACCAAATCATAATAATTTATTTTTTTATAATAAGTAAGTCAATCTCAAATAAATAAAACCTTCTCCACACAAGACTGCTTAGTTTTAAAAAAAATAATAATAATAATTTTTTTTTTAACGCACAACCAATTATTTTCTAGCAAAAAAAATTAATGAACGAGATAAAGAGAGAGAACAAAAAACATAAGCAACATATTGTTCATTGATTCATTATGGACAAGCTCATAGTCTTGCAAACTTACACAATATTTACAGGTTAAGAGACAGTCCTGCACTAACTCATCTACATTCTTGAATAAATACGTACATATACGCAATAGATAATCAGAAAGAAAACTATGGAAGTGAAACAGCATAACAAACTTTTTAAAAATGATTAACAGCTTACCATTGTCATCCAAAAATCTTTCTCTGGTTGAAAGAACACTTGCCGTGACTTGAGAGTGTGCACACTTTGACATGGTATATCAGAGAATGTCCTAAACAGAGGAAAAGCACGGACACTCACTCAGCCACTGCCAATGACATAAAACAAGTAACATTCTCCAATTGCTACCAATCTATTGTTTGCTATAATAATCTTATAATAACAATGTAAAACAACAACATGACAAACTTACTTCAAGTTCAAGAGTCTGCAATGTATTATTAGTACTAGTAGCCCCAAATGAATACACATTTGTAAATATCAACATATTAATAAATAAAATGCATGTCATGTATAAACTGATTACTGCACATGGTGTATCTCAGTCAGCAGGTTGTGTATCATCCACATGCTATTCCTCTGGACCTAACATGTCAACAATGAAAACTATGGTAGTTAACAACTAATTTCCAATGTCTTATTTAAATTAAAATGAAAACTAACAAGTAACATAAATGACTTGTATTCATGCTACTTTTTAAAAAATGTTTTTACTATAAATGATTGGTTTTAACATTCAAATTGCTCAAATAGTCTTTAAACCTTATCTGGTCTTGCAATGAGTTACAACCTTCTGCCAGGCAAGTCTGGATCTTGATTGTAACAAATTTATAAATAATTCTAGCTTGAACAGCAATAAAAATAACTGGGTAAAACTTAAACATTCCTAAAACTAAAAGATAATTTAATTTTATACACAAACATGCTATTTGAAAAAAATATTTTTTTATTTTATATTTATTGGCAAATAACTAAGTCTGGCATGCAACTCTATGGGCAACAATGAAAGTGTACAACATCAGCCCTAAAATTATTGAAGTCATCAAAAGCCTGTATGACAAGGCTACCAGTGCAGTCCTCCACAACAGCGCCATCGGGAACTGGTTCCGAACAACAATCGGTGTGCGTCAAGGATGCCTACTCTCTCCAACACTCAACATCTTTCTAGAGCTCATCATGTCAGATGCTCTTGCAGATAATGAAGGCACAGTCAGAATAGGGGGTAGAGCAATCTCCAATCTTCGTTTCGCGGATGACATTAATGGATTGGTTGGAGAGGAACAAGAACTTGAACAGCTGGTACAGAGGCTTGACACCACCTCCAGAGCTTATGGAATGGAAATAAGTGCAGAGAAGACCAAAATGATGACCAACAACACCAATGGCATCAACACGGACATCAAAGTCCAAGGCCAATCCCGCAACACAGTGCATAGCTTCAAATATTTAGGAGCCATTGTATCAGACAATGGGTCCCGACAGAAAGTCCTCTTCAGGATCACACAAACAACTGCTGCCCTGACAAGGTTGAAGCCCATTTGGAAAGACAGGACCATCAGTCTACATTCCAAAGTAAGACTGCTGCGCTCCCTTGTCATCTCCATCTTCCTATATGCTTGCGAAGCATGGACCCTCACAGCAGATCTCCAACGAAGAATACAAAGCATGGAGATGAGGTGCTACAGAAGACTTCTGGGCATTTCCTATACCCAACACATCATTAACGACGAAGTCCGACAGACCATCACACAAGCCATTGGACAACACGATGACCTGCTCACAGTGGTGAAGAAACTGAAATTCCGATGGTATGACCACCTCTCCAGATCATCAGGCCTTGCAAAGACTATTCTGCAAGGCACAGAGCAAGGAGGTAGAAGAAGAGGGAGACCGAAAAAGAGGTGGGAGGACAACATTCGAGAATGGACTGGTTTGACACTGAGCGAAGCCATCAGGGCTGCTGAGGACAGAGAAAGATGGAGTATGCTGGTTAAATGATCATCAGTGGTGCCCCTATGACCTCCGGGTTACGGGACAGGATAGATAGGATAGGATAGTCTAAATGAAAAACAGAGAGAGAGAGAGAGAGAGAGGGGGGGGGGGGGGCAATCGCATCATCTCTGTGTAGAATCTAGAATGATTAATAGACCTGTCTTTTAGATATAGATCTACTAATATTATATGAGTTATCAAGTATCTTTGCTGTATTGCTTATGTATGTGTGAGAGGTCTGTGTCCCCTTCCTCAATGTCCCTGTTGGAAGCACAAATCAACTGTGTGGGCTTTCATCCACCAATTAAAAGGGTTGTTATACCTAACTAATAAATGTTAAACAGCTAACGTTCTGAGCTATCTAATAAACGTAATAGGTGTATTATGTTGCTGAATGAGTATGACAATGACGAAATAACTCCTCATTGAAATAAATCACCACACTATTTAAGGGCAAGATAAGTCATCACAAGCATTCAAGGGGTGAAGTTAAAAATAAATAAATAATAAAATTCAAAAAGAAAAAAAATTCTGATCAATCAAGATAAAAATTCTTTTATATTTTTTAATTTAAAAAAACCAAAAATACAAGCCTTACGATGAAAACTGCACAATGGCTTCTGCAAGACCAATATTCTTGATTTGTGTGTCAATATTTGCATCTGGTGGATAATAGAACATCACTTTCTTCTCCTCCTGAAAAAATAAAAGGAAAGAAAAGTAAAGTACTTTTCATTATAATTATAAGAATAACCAAGTTCTGAATACTGTTAGTATAAATATATTTAACAAAACTAATTTAGTGTTCCTTAAATGATACTTCTATTATTCTGCTAAAAGCTCAGAACAACAATTGTGACTGTGTACACCTAGAACACCATAGTGTTACATCAGAGTCCATTAACTTGAAAAACAAAATACAAAATAATCGATATATTTCAATACAATTTGTGAACCTACTATTGACAGAAAATGTTATAGCAGTGTAATGATGAAAATAAAACTAATGACTGTAAAATTAACTATTTCCACAACAAAAAAACAATTAGTGATTTACAACTAAACAAGTCATAAGTCATAAGTGAAAAATAAACTCGAAGTACCTCCCCTTCTCTTGGGCCATACTGAGAATTAAAAATAAAAAAACTCTGGAGACCAGCGGACCCCCTGGAGGTCATTGCGTTAATTATATGTGGATCAGAAAGGAAGGAAGATGTGTAGCGACGAAAATCAGTAATTATAGGCTGAGCAACGCAGACTTTATCTGCTAGATCCGTCCCTTTTAACACTGGTGGGATCCATTTTGAAACGAACGGTAACTCTACCAGCACAAGAAGGACCGTAGGCCTATAATCTCCGCAGCACAGAACCTTCAGTTTCGATGAGATTAGCCGAGGCTTACTTTCGCCTCACTCCACTAGTACTAGACACTGCTACGCGATGTGGGAATGTGATTGTGATTGTGATGCAAAAAGAATTCACTAGCATCTGAGCAAATACCTGAAGACTGGAAAAAAGCAACAGTAACCCCCATATTTAAGAAGGGAAGTCGCCTATCTCCAGGGAACTATAGACCAGTTAGTCTGACGTGCATTCTATGCAAAACAATGGAGTCCATCATCAGAGAGAGGATGACGCAGCACCTTCTTGAGAACAACCTTATAAGCCGAGAACAGCATGGGTTCGTCAAAGGTCGATCATGTATCACACAGTTGCTCGATGTCATGGATGCCTGGACAGATATTTTGGACTCCGGAGGAAGTGTAGACATCATCTACACAGACTTCATGAAAGCTTTTGATTCCGTCCCCCACAGGCGCCTCCTATCCAAGGTCGAAGCACATGGCTTCAAAGGAAAAGTTCTTGGGTGGATCAGGGCCTTCCTTAGTGGCAGATCTCAGTGCGTCATCATCAATGGGGCCCACTCACAGTGGGCCAGCGTAACGAGCGGCGTCCCTCAGGGAAGTGTGTGTGGTCCACTACTCTTCCTACTGTACATAAACGACCTGCCGGAAGCCTGCACATGCCCAGTACGACTTTTTGCAGATGATACCAAGATTTACACACGCAGTGACTCCGAGGAGGGTACGAAGGCTTTACAAGATGACCTTGACAGACTTCAACACTGGTCAGATAATTGGCTTCTACGTTTCCACCCTGAAAAATGCCACGTGTTGAAACTGGGTAACAGGAAGTCTGATGCGAGCTATTTTATGAGAGGAACACGGAATGAGGAGGACCATAGCGTGACGTTGCAGGAAAGCGAGGTGGAGAGAGATCTAGGAGTCTTCATCGACAACAGCTTGAGCTTTAAGCAACACGTCGGAAGTGCCACAGCAAAGGCTAATCAAACTGTTGGTATTATAAGGAGAACATTCGACTTCCTCTCTGAAGATCTGTTCCTGCGGCTGTATAAGAGCTTGGTCCGCCCCATCCTGGAGTACGGTCACTCAGTTTGGCAGCCACATCATAAAACACTATGTGCCGAAATCGAGGCTGTCCAACGCCGTGCTACCAAGCTCCTGCCAAGCATAAGAGACAAACCATATAGTGAGAGACTTAGAGCCCTCTGTTTGCCCTCCCTTGAACATCGTCGACTGAGAGGGGACATGATTGACGTGTTTAAATACGTCCACGGCTTCTACGATGCTGACAGACCACTCTTTGAGTTTGCTATAAGTGAAATAACTAGAGGTCACTCACTGAAGCTGACTAAGCAGCACTGCAGGCTGAACCTAAGAAGCAACTACTTCTCACAGAGAGCCATCGGCACATGGAACAGCCTACCAGAGACAGTGGTCACAGCCCCCACTGTCGACTGCTTCAAAAGCAGGCTGGATGTATTCTGGAAGGACCGCCCGGAGATATACGAACCAAGATGCCACTACTAGATTTAGCTAATTGCCACGCATGCAAGTCTAGCAGTTTTTAGGATCTATGTAAAGGCCAGTGGCCTATATCATTGACTTTTTCAAGTTCAAGTTCAAGTTCAAGTTGGTTGGTTGTTTGGTAGCAGGTTGTTTAACGTACGTCTTCTTCATCAAAATGATCGAGTTGGATACGAGAGATTTCGCTGTGAAGGGATCGTTTTTCTTCTTGCTCTTCTTCTTAATTGTTCGTCCTCGTTTACTTCTTCTTCTTCTTCTTCTTCTTCTTCTTCTTCTTCTTCTTCTTCTTCTTCTTCTTCTTCTTCTTCTTCTTCTTCTTCTTTCTTTCTTTCTTTCTTTCTTTCTTTCTTTCTTTCTTTCTTCTTTTTTTTTTGTTGTCTTCGTCCTCGATCGATTCGTCCTTATCCCCCTTCTCCTCCCCTTCTTCTTCAAAACTCATATTCTTAGTAAAAATCCTACCCCCTATACCCGCCTTCCGTTGTCGCTATTCACACAGCTCCTTCTGGAAGAAGACTGAATAGAACATAAACATCCTATCTAGACAGACCATCAGTCTACATTCCAAAGTAAGACTGCTGCGCTCCCTTGTCATCTCCATCTTCCTATATTGCTTGCGAAGCATGGACCCTCACAGCAGATCTCCAACGAAGAATACAAAGCATGGAGATGAGGTGCTACAGAAGACTTCTGGGCATTTCCTATACCCAACACATCATTAACGACGAAGTCCGACAGACCATCACACAAGCCATTGGACAACACGATGACCTGCTCAAATTCGTCCCCTTTACGCTTATGTGTCCGGGGACGTTAATCTATAAAACTAACTAACTGACCTGCTCACAGTGGTGAAGAAACGGAAACTCCGATGGTATGGCCACGTCACCAGATCATCAAGCCTTGCAAAGACTATTCTGCAAGGCACAGTGCAAGGAGGTAGAAGAAGAGGGAGACAGAAAAAGAGGTGGGAGGACAACATTCGAGAATAGACTGGTTTGACACTGAGCGAAGCCATCAGGGCTGCTGAGGACAGAGAAAGATGGAGTATACTGGTTAAACGATCATCTTTGGTGCCACTACGAACTCCGGGTTACGGGACAGGATAGGATAGGATCCTATCCCGTAACTCGAAGGTCGTTGGGGCACCACAGATGATCGTTTAACCAGCGTACTCCACCTTTCTCTGTCCTCAGCAACCCTCATGACTTCGCTCATTGTCAAGCCAGTCCATTTTCGAATGTTGTCCTCCCACCTCTTTTTCTGTCTCCCTCTTCTTCTGCCTCCTTGCACCGTGCCTTGCAATATGGTTTTTGAAAGGTCTGATGCTTTGGTGACGTGTCCATAACATCGGAGTTTCCGTTTCTTCACCACTGTGAGCAGGTCATCGTGTTGTCCAATGGCTTATGTGATTGTCTGTCGGACTTCGTTGTTGGTGATGTGCTGTTTATAGGAAATGCTCAGGAGTCTTCCGTAGCACCTCATCTCCATGCTTTGTATTCTTCGTTGTAGATCTGCTGCTGTGAGGGTCCATGCTTCGCAAGCGTATAGGAAGATGGAGATGACAAGGGAGCGCAGCAGCCTTACCTTGGAATGTAGGCTGATATGGTCCTGTCTTTCCAAATGAGCTTCAATTTTGTCAGGGCCGCAATGGGTCCCGACAGGAACACAAAACTAAAAACAAGGAAAAAAACAGAGAAAATAAAATAGAGACAGGAACGGAAAGAAACAAATAGGTAGGCTAATCATAAAAGAAAGAAATTTAAAAAAAAAAAAAAAAAAAAAAAAATATATATATATATATATATATATATATATATATATATATATATATATATATATATATATATATATATATATATATATATATGGAGAGAAACATTAAGAAAATATAATAATTTTAAAGAAGGACTAATAACTTCAACTTCAACTTTTTATTGGCTTCAAGTACATATTACAACGTACTAGAGGACTTGCTTCGCGCATAGAAAAAAGAACAGATAAAAACCCGTTACAAATTAAAAAAGACATTCACGCAACATCGACTCGCACACCGTCATTGCATCACAGCAAAAGAATATCACATTGTTACTTACTGTATCACGTCACCTCTATTATAAGAGGTTAGTTAGGAGAGCCTTTCTTTCTTTCTTTCTTTAAGTAGATTATAGTCCCCAGCACATCAGCATATAGGGGACTATGTTATTAAGATGTCCGTTGAAATAAGGAATCACATATGCGGAGGGATCTGGATCTGGATCTGGATACTGCCGATGATGTTGTTGGCAGAAAACACCACAGGAGCCATAGATGGCTATTAACGTGGTGGTGGTGTGTGCGCGCTAATTAATTTGGTTTAAAAGAAAAGAAAAAAAAAATTATGCTTCATGGTTCTTTTTGTACTAACTTCATATTGCCTATTGTAGTTCTGATTTTATTTAATTATATTCTTAAAAGGGCTCCTCTTGTGGAAGCCTGGTGATATGTGTACAATTAAAAGTTTAAAATCACTGTTCTATTATGTTGACTCTATAAGAACTTGTCAGCATCCCTGTACCTCCCGATTGCAGAGGAGAATGAGCTAGGTGAGGATAGGTTGATGATGTCATCGGGAAGGCTATTCCATTCCACTACTGTCCTTACGAAGAAGGAGTTTCTGTAGAGATCTGATGATGAGGGTGGTAAGATAAAGCATGTGTTGTTGTTGTTTATCTGCCTCTCTATGATGTTCTGTGTGTCATATCCTTTAAAGGTGGTGGGGCGGATTTTCCGTTTGTTCTTTGCAGCAGTAAGGAAGGTGTTGGGAGGGAGAGCAGGAACTAGTCCTCTGGTTATCTTGTAGAGCATGGTCAGCCTGAGTTGTTGGCGACGTTTTGCAAGTAGTGGGAGGTGGAGCTCGTGAAGCATCCTGCCAATGCATCCTGGGTCCCGGGATCTGTAGTCTCTCATAATGAACCGTGCAGCCTGGCGTTGGATGCGTTCCAGCTTGTCGATGTCTTGTTGGAGGTAAGGATCCCACACCACTGCGGCATACTCGAGAGTGGATCTAACAAGTGCGATGTAGGCTAGGCGTCGGCACTCTTGTGGACAGTTCCGGAGATTTCGGCGTAGGAAGCCCAGTGTGGATCCAGCTTTCTTGCAGGCGCTTGTGATGTGGTTAGCCCATTTCAGGTCCGCAGAAATTTGGACGCCTAGGTAGGGGGTAGTATCAGTCTGTTGGAGTATAGTGTTTCCAAGGCTATAGAAGTGTTGTGACTTGTGTCTGGTGGAGAGAACGTAGCACTTTTGCGCATTAAATCGCATTCCCCACTGCTTGGCCCATCTCTCTAGGTCTTTGAGGTCTGATTGGAGTGTGATGTGATCCTGGAAGGAGCGGATCTCTCTGTAGAGTAGGCAATCGTCTGCGAAGAGTCGCACTGTTGATTTTACTGTGTCCGGCAGGTCGTTGATGTGGCAGAGGAAGAGTAAAGGACCCATCACTGTGCCTTGGGGGACTCCGGATTCAACAGCTACTTCCTCTGATGCCTCTCCATCCAGGACCACTCTCATCTGGCGCTTGGTCAGGAAGTTTGTGAGCCAGGTGTGGATGGTGCCTCGTATGCCGTAATGATCCAGCTTGTGTAGTAATTTGTTGTGTGGCACAGTGTCAAATGCCTTGCTGAAATCCAGGATGATGATGTCGGTCTGATGGCCTTTGTCATGTGAGGAGAGAATGTCTTGCATAGTAGTGAGTAGTTGGGTTTCGCAAGAGTGGCCTGTTCTGAATCCGTGGTTTCTACTGGTGAGGATGGTGTGTTTTTCGAAGTGGGTATGTAGATGTCGACAGATGATGTGTTCCAGTAGCTTACATGCAACGGATGTTAAAGATACTGGTCTGTAATTTTCTGCTTTGTTTCTATCGCCTTTCTTGAATATTGAGGAGACGTTTGCTGTTAGCCAGTCTGCGGGGAGCTGTCCAGTCTCTAGTGAGGTGTTGTAGATGGCTGCTAATCCTGGGGCAACAGTTTCGGCGCAGTTTTTGAGAATTTGATTAGGGATGTTGTCTGGTCCTGTAGCTTTGTTGGGGTTCAAGTCTTTGAGTAGTTTAACGACGCCTTCTGTAGTAACCGTTAGTTTCTCTACAGCGGGGAAGGGGGTGCCCTTCATCTCTGGCAATGGTGTGTCCTCTCTTTTTGTAAAGACCGACTGGAATTGTTGAAGCAATATCTTTGCCTTGGAAGAACTATCACTATGGAGAGATCCTTCATTGAAGAGCGGGGCAACTCCTGTGTTGTCTTGTCGCCTTGTCTTGACATAGCGCCAAAAGGGTTTGCAGTTGTTGTCTCTTAGCCCGTCCTCAATGATGGTGTTAATGTGGCGCCATTCTGCTTGCCTCATTTTCCTCCTGCATTCCTTCTGATGGAATCTAAAGTTGGTCCAGTTGCCGGTCTTTTTGGCTTGGTTGTATAGTCTCTTTTTATGCTTTAACAGTCTCTTAAGTTTGTAGTTGACCCAGGGTAATGTAAAGTTGATTCGTCGAAGGCTGGTAGGTATGAAGCGTTCAGCTGCTGCTATCAAGTTAAGTTTGAAATGTGTCCACATGTCTTCAACGGGAGTTCCTTCCTTTCTCATTGTCATGATGTTGTCTGATAATTGCAAGATTTCAGAGTTCAGGTGGTTCCAGTCTGCTTTAGAATAGTTGTATCGCTTGCGGGGCTTCTCTTTGATGTGGTTAGGGTAGAGGTCAAAGTCTGTAACCACAATGCTATGATCACTAATGCCTGGGATTGACTTGGAGCTCTTGGTGAGAGAGGGATTGCTGGTAAAAACTAGGTCTAGGATGTTGTGTTCTCTTGTTGGTTCGTCGTGGACTTGTGTGAGGTGTGCTGATGAGGTGATGTCGACTAGCGACTCCTGGATCACCCGATCTGGCGCTCCAGGGGCAACTGTACCATTGTTCCACTCTACATTAGGGCAGTTGAAGTCGCCGGTAAGAATAATCTGTTTTTGTCCTCTATTATTTATTTTTCGTAGTGACTTATCTAGCTCATTCAGGTCTGTCTGGTTTCGGTGAGCCATGTAAAAACAGCCTATCGTTAGGTCTTTGTTTTGTTGGAGGTGTATTTTTGCCCAGAGTATTTCGCATGCAGAATCTAAGTCCGGCTGTATAGATGAGATGAGATTTTGGTTTACTAAAATGAAGACACCTCCAGCTAGGCTACAGCGGTCTTTCCTATAATAAACAAAGCCATCTGGGAATATCTCTCTCTGCTTGATGTCTGGTTTCAACCATGATTCTGTGCCACAAATGATATCTGGTTTTACATAGTTGACAATGGCAGCAAATTCGGCTTTCTTTTTCTCTATGCTGCGGCAGTTTACGGTCATGATGCGAAGGTTCTTTTTCTTTGATATGTTGGGGTTGTGGCTGGAATCATTGGCAGTGTGGTAGCATTCTGCGTGATGCGACTTGTAGGTGTTGGATGGGTTTTGTCCTGGTGGACTAGGATGGCTGAAACATGTGGAACTGTGGTAGTTGTTTCCTTGGCCTGGTGATGTCAAATGAAGATGGTTCGCACGGGGAGTGCCGCTGCGACGTCCAGAAGACAAGATGAATTAAGGCGGGAGTTCGACGACATGGAAGAAATAAGGGTGCCAAGTAGGAGCAAAGGCGGATATTGTCGGGGTGGATAACCTACAAGGAGGTTAGGAGCAGAGATTTAGGCAAACATGCCCTCTAGTTGAAAAGCCAGACATATCTGGAACCATAGCGGGGATAGGTCAGCACTATGCCAACAAACAAAGAAGCATACGAGGCGTGTGGCTACGTGGCAAGACGCCTCCCAAATTTAAAAGCCATAATGAACTAAGCACCATAAAAACTATCACGCGCGGGGGGCAAAAGCCCAGACCTGTCCTATATTAAAATCAAGTAAAGACTTAAAACATATAAGCATAAGGGCCGACACCGACCCCAATTACCCAAGGAAAAACGGGACAACCCGCATAATACTAAAACATTAATAAAATGCACTACGGGTTAACATCGGTTATTATGCACACTGCACCAAAGGGTCCACAGAAGACCTCTACCGTTTGGGGGGACGTCTAGCATTAGCTTTCGCAATGTTGGCAGCTTCCATTGCCCTGACTTGCTCAACCACTTAGTTGACGGAGCGTTCAAATTTATCTACATCGCCGGGAGGCAAGACCGTTCGCATGTGGGTCAAATTACCCAGGATCGCATGGATGTAATCCGCACCCCTACGACTAATGAGGGCGGTGTCAGGCGAGGCCTGTGTGGACTGGCTCACGAATTTTTTGTGCGGTTCGTCCCTGACGGGGCTGTCGGTGCCAACGGACCGGGTCTCAAGACCTTGAAGCCGTCCCGGGTTCGAGACTCCAGGAGTCAAACCCTCCCATACAGGAGAAGGCGGACTACGTGCGGACAACCCCCGCACAACCTCAACCAGATCTGACACAGAGCGAGTAAGGCTCTGAACCAGGCTCTCTAGCCTCTCTATGGCCAACCAGGGGTCACGTACGGGAGCTCCAGCGGATTGTACACTGGTCACGGTCGGCCGGGGCCCGACGGATTGGACGCGCGCTGCCCAGGTGGGAGCCTCAGGCACTCGAGGGACGGTATGCGCTGGGCTCTCGCCTTTTCATGTGGAAGTGACGTTGCATAAGCTAAATTTAGATAGCTACAGCGCCTGTAGGGAATTCCCGCTAGGCCTATATCGACTTCCCGCGATTACGGAGCCCTATAATACGGCATACTTGATGTCAACATTCTCCAAGGTAACAGTTACGATGGAAGCTGGTTTGCCTTCGTGCTTATCGATAGTTTTTCAAGACGACCAAAGAATAATATTGGAACAGTCGAGACTGACAATGATGTCGCTGATGTTTTATCAGCATTTTAAAGATGCTACATGGCAATATATAGGGAGAACAAATAGGTTGTAATAGAATTGTTTTGAATTTTCATTGTGAATGTTACTGTTTTTTTAATCTCATCATCACTGACTATTTGCCCTGTTTTGGTATCATGTAGCAGACCTGTGGGGTCCTCAACATCTCATACAGCAGTACTCTATGGTCTTTGTGTATAGTCCTCGCCTTTTTATGTAGTGGACTAGTATGGTCCTTGCCATATCATTAAATAGACTAGTATGGTCATCGCCATTTTATGTAGTAGACTAGTATATGGTCCTCGCCAATTTATATAGTACACTAGTATGGTCCTTGCCATTTTTTGTAGTAGACTTTATGGTCCTTGCCATTTCCTGTAGCAGTCCTGTATATTCCTCGCCATTTCATGTAGTAGACTAGAATGGTCCTCGCAAATTTATATAGTACACTAGTATGGTCCTCACCATTTTTTGTAGTAGACTTTATGGTCCTCGCCATTTCATGCAGCAGTCCTGTATGGCCCTCGCCATATCATGTAGGAGTCCTGTATAGTCCTCACCATTTTTTGTAGTAGACTTTATGGTCCTCGCCATTTCATGTAGTAAACTAGAATGGTCCTCGCAAATTTATATAGTACACTAGTATGGTCCTCACCATTTTTTGTAGTAGACTTTATGGTCCTCGCCATTTCATGCAGCAGTCCTGTATGGTCCTCGCCATATCATGTAGGAGTCCTGTATAGTCCTCACCATTTCATGTAGTACACTAGTATGGTCCTCACCATTTCTTGTAGGAGACTAGTATGGTCCTCGCCATGTCATGTAGGAGACTAGTATGGTCCTCGCCATTTCATGTAGCCATCCTGTATGGTCCTCGCCATTTTATGTAGAAGACTAGTATGGTCCTCGCCATTTCATGTAGGAGACTAGTATGGTCCTCGCCATTTCATGTAGCCATCCTGTATGGTCCTCGCCATTTCATGTAGCCATCCTGTATGGTCCTCACCATTTCATGTAGTACACTAGTATGGTCCTCACCATTTCATGTAGGAGACTAGTATGGTCCTCGCCATTTCATTTAGGAGACTAGTATGGTCCTCGCTATTTCATGTAGCCATCCTGTATGGTCCTCGCCATTTTATGTAGAAGACTAGTATGGTCCTCGCCATTTCATGTAGGAGACTAGTATGGTCCTCGCCATTTCATGTAGTAGACTAGAATGGTCCTCGCAAATTTATATAGTACACTAGTATGGTCCTCACCATTTTTTGTAGTAGACTTTATGGTCCTGGCCATTTCATGCAGCAGTCCTGTATGGCCCTCGCCATATCATGTAGGAGTCCTGTATAGTCCTCACCATTTCATGTAGTACACTAGTATGGTCCTCACCATTTCATGTAGGAGACTAGTATGGTCCTTGCCATTTTATGCATCAGAGTTGTGCTGTCACTGATTGATTAACATGTTTATTTCAAATTTGATACTGTATAATCAAGTGTATTGATAGTAATAATACAACCATTTTTTATTAATTATTTTATAGAACTTAATTAATTTAATAAATAAAAACTGAAATAAGAAACAGAGAAAACTGAAAAAAGAAACCTTTCTTAGCCTTGTTGTGTCTTTAATATTTTTTGTAGACTTAATCACTGTTTATGTCTGTTTTGTGTGTGTTGACTTGTTGCGTGTGCTTGGTAGTAATAAAAAGAAACGAGTACCCTTTTCCCCAAAGAACAAAAACAAAACAAAACACTAAAAGAAAACACACACACACACACACACACATACCCACACACACATGTATATAAAGACATTGATTGTTCTTAAAAAAATTCAACTTAACCATGTTTTTGTTTTACATCACAGAGCTCTTCTAGGAACAAAACAAACGAACCTAGCTTATAAATGCTCAACATGCACACACTCACGTTAAGTATCAAAACAATGAATTTATAATTCAATAAAAACACACATTTAAAAACAAACACAAACATACACAATCAGCAGCATCTGCACTGACACACTCAAAATGAAATGCTACTATTAAACAATGTGGAACATAAAACAATGATTAAAAAAATCAATGTATGGATTTTTTAAAAAGTCAATTCACTTTATTCTTGATCTAATAAAGAATGCTGGGTATATAGAATTTATAATTAGAATATAATATATCCCTCACCAAGAGATGGATTACAAGTTTACATTATTATTGACAATCAAACACAAAATAAAAAATAATAAGAAATTAAAAGGTGAATAAATAAATAGATAAAAGGAATAAAAATAAAAAATAAATTAAATTTAAATATAAGTAAATAAATAAAATAAAAGGATAAATCAACATGCTATCTAGTACAAATAGAACAAAATTTAATCATCTAAAATTTAAAAAAAACAATCAAATTGTTTTCAGTTCTGAGAAATATACATTTAATAAGCTAATTTTCTATATATTAAACAAAACAATCATTGCTTTAATGATAAATATAAACAATCGGAAATACAGTATTACATCATGCGTGTAAAATAAATGTACAACTGAGAATTCTTCGTCCGAGACGGTGGTGGGGATGCCAAGGACAACCCCATCCACCACCGGGACTGGGATTGAGCAAGATACCAAGATCTGCCCTATCTGAACGACCGTCCTCAATTTCTGCTGCTGGGCTATCATGAAACCCTCCCCAAGAGGTTTCACACGATCTACCGAGCCTACTATAGGCTTCAGCAGATCGGCCAGTGTCACGAATATATGGGGTTGTGGGGATGTGGGTTAGCAATTATTCCCCCGCGCTGTGTCGCCTCCCTTGTACTAGGCCGACGTGCGGTGACGTTCAGGGAAATAATGCTTGGGAGTGCTAAAGAATTATAGATAGTTATAAGGTCAGACAAGAAGAGCACAGAATAAACTAGTGGAAAACTTGAACAAGGGAAGTATGGTGGTATAGTACAGTATAGAACAATTTATTTTCTGGGTGGAGGTCAAATATGGTAAGTCGGTTTTACAACTGTATCACGAGGGCTGGCTAAATAGGTACAGAGTATCTTGGCGTTATTCTGGATTATGGGTATAGAGTCAATAGGGGCGAATAGGGACTGCTTTCATCATGTGGCACGATATAGCTGGTTGGCTTAGCATGGGTAGCCTGATAGCTACAGAGTCTCTGCAGAGTTGTGGTATGCGCAGAGGATGAACTTAGCTGGAGTTAGTCGGCGGCGGTAGCTGCTGGACTGGATGGTTATTGCGCAATGGTCAGTTGATCACGCGTGGGCAGCCCAGTCTAGGTCACTGGGTCGAGGTATGGTGCAATAGTTGGCTTGGGGTGAAAACGGTCATCTGCCTTTAGCAGGTGGGGGCTGGTTATTCCTTCACGCGTCTCAGTGGCAACCAGAGTCTATGGATAGCACGCAGCGTGGCTGAGTCTCGCAGGGGCCCGTATAAGGAACCCGTTCTGCAAAGGAGTATTTCTCAGCATCAGAGGGGCACCCATACTCTGGATGCCGCGCCGTTCAGCGCGCATGCCGGTCAGATTTTGAATTTGGAAGCCCCGGTCAAGACTGACCGGTGCTTTCCAACTGTCCCTCAATATCAACAATGGCTACTAGGGGTTGGGAGAATCTAACGGCGGCCGATAATGTATGAGAGTTTCAGCGCCTGAGAGGGGTTAATAACAACAGGGGTGGTCATTTATACATTCGGATCAGGGGTGAAGCAAAAGGGATAAATACAGGGCAATGGCTATTGTATGCAATGGGAATTAACTGGGGTACTTTATGCTAAGCTACAGGGCAATCATGGCATGGGGGAATTTATACAGGAATCTAGATAGGGGGAAATACATGTATAAATATAAGCATGTCAGGGTTATGTACAACAGTCAAACTTCAGATAGAGAGTACATAAGGTAAAATGGCATATCACAAGCAATACATCAAGACGAACCACAGACATGGACGTAAATATCTACAAGACATACGAACATGTGGGGAAATCGACGGGTGATGGGAAGCTAAATGATATGAAATAAATCTCCACTCTTACCTGGACCAGAGAACGGGGTTGAACACAAGAATATTAGCTGAGCTCAGAGGTCGCAACGTGGATGCGGACGTGTCTACAGCAGGCAGTGTGTTGTC